>JADHKL010000139.1:0-32775 GCA_019925545.1 Ophiostoma angusticollis
GTTACAAAAGACAAAGGAAAAGAACGAGAGACGGAAAGGAAAAAGGAAAAGAAAGACAGTAAAGGAGAGAGAAAGAAACAGCTATCCCGACGGGATGTCGGGCACCGGCGATACTGCGGACAGTGTCACTTCTCGATACGTCGAGAAGAGTGCCGGGTTCAGCATCAGTTTCGCCAGAAACTGATGTCTTTCCGCGCAGGCGGGGACGAGCGGTAGCTCATGTTCCCTCGCGTGCCTGTTCCAGGCTAGGCGTCGGGGCCGGCAATGCACCATGTGCTCCGGACTCTTGTCAGCGACGCAGTATTGGCACCGGGTTTCTACCTCCGCCTGGGGGTGAAACTTCCGGTGGTACCACGCAAAATCGCCGTGCCGGGTCCTATGCGCGATGAGGTCGTGCAGGGTGTCCCTAGGCAATTTCAGCGCCTCGGGTTCTCGCGTGCTGTACGAGAGGGCCCGCAGTCACCGTCAAGTGGTGCCCGTGTCACGAGGACATCACGGGCAACGAACGGGCGGACCAGCTTGCCAAAGAGCCTTTGGCTTCCAAGCTCTCCTTTACTGTCTCTCTTTCCTTTTCCTTTTGCTTTCCGTTTTCCCTCGTTCTTTTCCTTTGTCTTTTGTAGCGCTTCCCTGCTCTCTGATCAGGAAGCCAGCACCCACCGTCCTCCCTACGAGGACACTAATTACTGCCGATCGCCCAAGCAATAGGAGGCGCGGGAATGCGGCTTGGAATGGCTCTTTTGGAAGGGCACTTTAGAGGAACGGTTTTTGTCATTTAAATGTTCATAGCCCGTCGGATGCCCCTTGGGAGGCTGCGCACAGCGCGCCGACGTTAAAATTTTCAAATTAAATCAAATCAAATCAAAGACATCAGTTTCGCCAGAAACTGATAAACCACTCTTCTCGACGTATTGAGAAGTGACACTGTCGGCAGTCTCGCCGGTGCCCTACAACCCGCCGGCATAACTTTTTCCTTTCTCTCTCTCTTTCTTTGTCTCTATCTCTTTTCTTTTCCTTTCACGTGTTTGCTGTCTGTTTTTATATAACCATCGCCCCCCGCAGGAGGATAATACTTACTGCCGATCGCCCAATAGGAGGCGCGGGAATGTGGCTTGGAAACGCCCATTTGGAAGGGTACTTAGAAGGAACTTGGTTTTTGTAACTTAATTGAACTTAGCCCGTCAAATGCCCCTTGGGAGGCTGCTCACAGCGCGCCAACGTCGAAATCTTCATTCATTCATTCATTCATTCATTCATGCCCCTTGGGAGGCTGCGCACAGCGTGCCGACGTCAAAATCAACAAACAAACAAACACTTGCCATTTTCTCATGTCATTTTATTTTCGACGCTATAAATTTTATTCCGCCGCCACCATCTCGAACCTAGGCAACTTTTGATTTGATTTGATGATTTTAACGTCTGCGCTGTGCGCAGCCTCCCAAGGGGCATCCGACGGGATGATCCTGGGCAGAGCGGCCGTGTTACGTCAAGCTTTTTAGCGAATTGAGCATATCAAGATCGGGCACATTATCTAGCCTCCGTTATTCCCGCGTACCGTAGCGATAAAGCATCGAGGAAATGAGAGTGCCGGATACCTGGTGGCCGTGCTTCTGCAAAGGTCTTGATGGCCTCCACAAGGGTGTAGTTGCGCCGGTTGACTAAGTAACACACAATGAAGTAGCCCGTTCGATTAAAACCATAGTGACAGTGCACTCCGATGTAATGCTGCCTTGGCGGAGACAGTGTAGCTCTTTGGTTGCGCTTGGCTCTGATCCTGTCCACAAGTGCATCGAAAGCCTCCACCTCTGCGTCAGTTGGAGGTATCTTGGAGACAGTTGGGAATTTGTGGTAGTGAATGCCGCTTGCCTCTAGGTCGCGGGGATCGTATGGTGGGCTATCGTGCGATACGTCAATAACGTCGTTGACGACACCGGCCCAATTCTCGACAAAACGACAAGGGCTATGAGCCTCGTCCATTTGTCTCAAGGTCTTCATGGCACGAAACATAGAGGCGATTGGCAGCGAGACGGGTTCCACCTTTGCCCATTTGTCGAAATTCTTAACGCCCCATTTTCCTTCTCGAGATAGAAATCGAAGCTGCCATCCCCGATCCATGCGTCCAGTGACACGACGCGCCAGAAAACTGGAAATAATGCCAGAAACAGCACCGACCGTGGCCGGGGTATACAGCAATGCGTGTCCTGCTGGCGTTGGCAGCAGGTGAAACTCGACAAACTTGGGAGGACGGCGTCGAAAAGCAGGTATATCGATACTCTCGCACACATCGGCGGGTGTTGATGGAGCGTCTTCGTCACCGGTCGTGTGAAGCGTTGGAGTATCATCTTCGGAGGCGATGGTGACCTCGGTAAGCGGTGCCGGAGTGGACGTCTTTGCCAGATGGCTTATGGTTTCACTATGTAGGCTAGTAGGGGAGGCACGTAAAAAGGATGTGACAGAAGCTGTAGAGAGAACGTCAGCGGTAGTGTTACTCCTATCACTGCCGCTATCGAGATTTGCCGTGCCTGGTGTGTTCGAGGTCAGAAAAGACACTATCTTCTTCGCACCCGCGGGCGGTGTAATATGGTCGCTTTCGCCGGCAATAATGCAGACAGGCAAACGAAGCATCCTCCAGGTCGTCTGGCCTGGCAGACCACCAACTGGTGTCCCCTCTATGAAGCGAGGCATGAGTCCCCAAGCCATACGCCGCCATACATCAGTCTTGCTCTGCCGGTTGAACTTTTCCTGTAGAGCGCTAGACTCCTCATCAGCATCGTCGCCAACGAAGCGCCGAACACTTGAGCTGTTTGGGCCACCACGGCTGTCCCAGAAGCGCCACAAGTCGAATAAGGGGGTGGGAACATAGAGCAAGGTCTTGGCTATGGCGACAAGGCGTTGGTCTTGCAGCTCGGCTGCAGGACAAATGGCAACAAGGCCTAAGAACACCGGAGACGGATTTACTTCACGGACGGACTGTCGGCTAGCTAGAGAGGCAGCCAGGCTGCTACCCATGCTATGACCAATAAGTATCAGGCCCTGGTCTGGCTGGCGGTATCGCTCGATGGCGACCTCGAGCAGGTCCACAAGAGCCTCAAATGAATAAGCAGCCCAGTTGTTTGGCGCATATTTGGAGCGCCCACAGCCGGGCAGATCTATGGCGAGGCTCGAGGCGCAGTTGGACAAGTGCATGATGAGCTCAGAAAATTGCAACACGGAACCTCCTAGCCCGTGGATGAAGACGAGAAGCGGTAGCGGCGCCGGGTCGGCCGGCAACCGGTCTTCCTGCTCATGGCGTTTAAAGAAGACACGGACTGAAGGATATACAAAGCGAGCCGTCTCGAGCCTGACAATGGTAGAATGCTTCCGCAGCAACGGCGGATCCGTAGCGTGTGCATCTTAAATGTGTCAGGGTGGGGAGTGGCCGCCAGAAAGAAGGGCAGAGAGGACAAACCAAAGGAAGAGGCCATCGCAGGCAGGAGAAGCGGGGCTTATTATGGCCGGCGACGCAAGGCACACGATGGCCAAGTCAAATCAGGCAACAGCCGAGATGGCCTGCAAGTTGGTTTGCAGTGACGGTGACGGCAAAAGCTGGGCTGCTGTCGTTAGTCGATAGCCGGGTCTGGTGGTGCCTACGCGTTTGGTAGTCTTGCGGATCGAGCTGCCAAGCGCGTCAGGTACGGTTATGAATATTCTCGGCGGTCCCCGGACTAGTAAGCCAGCGTCCGCCTAACTTGCGGCCCGAGGGACTCGTTCGGCGCCGGAGGTTTTTGTTCAGGAGAGCCTCTCACGCATGCTTACTCCGTACTTTTGAGAGATATTACACAAATATGCGCTCTGGGATACCATTGGCTTTGCTGGGTCTAGACTGTGCCAATGCGATGGGAACTGGATGGAGGCTGAACAACCCTTTTTCCTACTCTGAAATCTGAATGGTGTTTGTCTCCTGTTCGTAACTTTTGCGAGTTCCAAATAATAATTGCGTCGAAATTGGTTGACGAGGTCTCATTGCTGATGAGTGCCCCACCAGACTTTTGAACACCGCACGTGTAGTCAGTGTTTCTGCCATTTTAGCTGTGCTCAGTCGAAAATAGGACTACGGTACGGAGTACCTACCTAAACATCAAATCAATCACATCACATGTGGATACCTAGTACCTACCTAGGTACCTACCTACCTAGGTAGGTACGGAGTAGTTAGAGGTAGGATCTGTTCAATGCATGTAGCAAAGTATACATGTAGATATAGGTACGGAGTACTCAACCGGTAATCAAGATCCAAATCAACGAGACGTTGTTGATAGCCAGACAAAAAACTACTGGAATCTGCATCTCAGGCGACAATTGAGACGTGCAACAGAACCTTCATGAACTGCGCTCGCCGCGCATCTGCACAGGGTGAAAGGAGGGTGCCCGAAGGCACCTGCAAGAAAGCCCATTATTGGGTAGCCATGAGCACATCCACCTCGAAGGAGATCACGAAACCAACAACAACTACCCATTATCCGCAACCAAACTTGAAATGAAAGCCCGGCATGATATGAGCGCGGAGGTGCGGGGCCCTCCAGCGCGGTGTCATCCGTGAAGCAGGTCGATTTCGAAGAACGAAACATCCGTACGATGGAAGATAGATACACGCTCAGAGCTAGGCACGAGATGGAGGTGCTCGGAAGCTCTCGTCAGGACAATTTCCTCCCACCTACATGGTGCTTGGCGTGTCCTGCCACCCGACAGGCACCAGGGCAGCAGCGACGTCGTCGAGGCCGCGCTCAGTTGCGAGTAAGTTGAATTGGGATGCTGCATTTCTTGTGTCCAGTACCTCAACCCGCATACCAAGAATCGTGATGAACCTTTTGGTCTCAGTGCTCAACGGGCTAATCCGCGAGCCGAGACCTAAAATTAGCAGATCTGTTAAAGAAGACAGTGTAAGTAAGATAAAGAGAAATTTGGACGGAGACACTACAGAACAAGAAGCTCAGGCGGACAATACATACCCGGCCTAGGCCACACAAGGCCGAGCAGCCCGAAAGCGCTGCTGTCAACTTCCCACTGGCCCTTCGCATTGAGCAGCGTTGTCTGGCCGCCCCATGGTCTCCAAGAGAACGCCTCACCACCGACGAGCAGCACGCCGCTGCCGTCTGCAACTTGTATGCCGCTGTTGAGCCGAAAGCCGTTGGGTAAGCAAACGTCGATTGACGTAGACGGTACCGGAGCGTTGCTAAAAATGTCGAGGTTGCCAAGATCGGTTCCGCGGGCAGTTTGTTCTAGGCCGTCATCTCGCTGCCCAGTGTGACGCCTCGGTCTATGCGCGGCAGTAGAGACAAGCTGGCCGGGCGTATGCTTTGACGTGAGCATGCGCGTGTGCGCAGCTTTATGCGATGGGAGCACCAGCCGCCACGCTGGTAATGAGGCTGGTCTCCTAGTGAGTCTGGCCTGAAGACAAGTAGCGCCAAACATGCAAACGCAGGACGCGAACTGTGAGCGATATGGAATCATGGCGACCCTCCCACGGCCTATGTGTGTTGGACTGGTGACTGCACGATTCATGGTTGTGGAATTGCAGCTGCTATGAATTCAGCCGTGGACTCAAGCTGCAACTGGGGCGAAAAAGTATTACGACCTGGTACCGGTAGGTACTTGTAGACCTAGGTACCTAGGTACCTAGGTAGGTACCTAGGTACTCCGTAATACCTTAACGAAATTGCTCTAGGGAGAAAAAATAAATGTATTTTTGTCAATAATGAAACAAAATGACTGAATCGCCCAGCATCGCCTCATGTAAATCTTTGCCGTGTGAACTACCACGTCACCACCAGATGGCTCTCTGCAAGTAATTGGATCAATTTTTTTGTTGGTAAACGAACGGTAGGTAGCATTCAACAACAACGTAGCTCCCCCACAAAATGAACATGCATTGCAGCCTTGGCCAGTCTCGCACGTTTCTCGTCTTATCCGCGGCCATTGTCGCCTTCTCAAAAACCATTTTGCGAGACAGAAATGTAAGGCTTCCGTTTATTTTTTCTTCTCAGCCTGGCTCTGCTCCTTGAGGACCTTCTTCACAATCTTCTGCTCCTCGATGAGAAACGCCCGCACAACGCGATCCTGGACACAATTTCCACATCTTGAGCCACCGTAGGCACGCTGGACGGTCTTTTTCGGCTTCGAAATCTGGGCGTACTCGCGAGGGCGGAGGGCAGGGATCTATCGTTTATATGTCAGTATACAGGCTTTCGTGGTGCAGAGTTAAGGCATCCCTAGCCAGATCTGTATGCTCGGTATCATCCCTCACGATACACCGTAGAGACATCTGTATGAGATGTAGGGTAACAAGGTAGATGCCATGGCGTCACGGTAGTTCGGAGGCTTCTCCGTCGGCCGCCAATAGCACTTGATACGATGGGCACTTACTCCGGGCAGCTTCACTCCGCAGTCGCCGCACTTCGGGGCCGTTCCCCGCTTCTTGATATGAAGAACTCTGATCTCACCACCGGGCGTCTTGACCACTCGCGTCCGGTTAGACGTCGTGTTGTACCTAAAGCAGTTTGTTCCCGTCAGTGTTCCAGATCTTTTAAAGTGTCTTCGGCGCCTCCCATCCTAGGCCTCCTAGAAGACACAAGCAATCGGTGCTGACAGGGAGAGTCAATTCGAAAATAGAGTTGAGCTGCGGTACTTACGGGTTGCGCCGGCGATAAACAACTCTGTGGTTGGCCATTGTTGCTGCTGGGTGTGGTGGAAGGATGAAGTGAGAAAGATCGTGAAGGAGGAAAAAATTGGGCTCCTCATTTTGATGGACTACGCTTAAATTTTTTTTTTTGGTGCGTGTCTTGATGAGTTGAATGGGGGCAGAGTCACATGACTATAGAGAGGAAAAGTGGCGCTACCAGTGTGGCGTTCACAAGCAACTCTTCGCATACTATGTCACGTGTATTTGCTTTAGATTTTTTTCCCGTTCTCCATAGTCCTTTCTGTCTCAGTAAGATTTGGTAGATTAGAAGGGCACGACGAACCGAAACCATAAACCGCATAATGACATCGGAAACGTACTCCGTAATAGGACCCGGCCCTTGCTCACTTAAGCCGCGAATTCCTTCAGATCGTCGCCCAGTCAGGGTCGTCTCTTGCTTTCCAGGGCCTGATGTTCTTGCCGTTTTTCCGTCGACTCAAGGTTGCGTGCTCGATCACCTTTCGATACTCTTCGCTAGTTACAAAGTCTTTAAAAGCCGCTGCCTCTTGCATACCTGTTGCAAGAGATGCCCGGCATTTTGCATGCAGTATTTCCGCTGCAGAGAACTCGCAGTTAACGCTTGCTTGCTCTTGATATCTCTGTGCAAGGCGAGAATCGTCATGGAAAGGGGAGATACATACGGCGAGGTTGTGGGTCACCTGTCAGCGGCTGAACCATTCTCGGTATTGCGCTCCTCAAGCTGCGGAGCTACGCAACCGCGTCATTAGATATTCAATCCACGGAGAAAGAAGCGAATTACGGTACTCTGTCATGGCAAGTATGTAGGGTCCGGTGCTTACTCTGAGATGCGTTTCTTTGAGTTTCTCCAACGCTAGCACAAGCTGCTCCTCGCTCCATTCTTCAGCAACGTTTTCCTGGGAAGGTTGTAGAGGCGGCTTATTGGGTGGGCGGCTCATCGACATGTTGTGTGTTCAAGCTCATCTGGATGAACCCGATCCGAAAGGTGCATTTTTCAACATGGTTGAAATACGGAGTAATACGGAGTTACGGACTACGGAGCAGTATCAGCAGCGTCTCGAGAGATCACGTGATGGGTTTGTCGGTTGTCGAATGAAGCGGCATCTTTGAAGCGGAAGGAGAACAGGCACGTGCCTGACGGGGATGGGTATGACAAATGGGCCACAACAGCCGTCCAGCCTCCTACGTTCATTTTCACAAGCTCCGTCACCAACAGCGGGAGTCCGTTCCTGTCGCGTACACCATTACATGACCCGAAGGATCCCTTGACCGAGGCTTTCCTTGTCAAGACTCGCTCCCCTCTCTTTAACGTCCGCGCATTCTGCTCACGCCCGCCTTCAACTTTTCTATCGCCGAGCCGCTCACCACTGCTAACACTGGCTCTTCCCAAGCTTCAGTTACACTTGTGGCTGGCATTGGTTCGATTATTCCCCTTATTGCTCTACCAACGAGTCTTGCCACCTTGC
Source organism: Ophiostoma angusticollis (assembly GCA_019925545.1). Taxonomy (NCBI): domain Eukaryota; kingdom Fungi; phylum Ascomycota; class Sordariomycetes; order Ophiostomatales; family Ophiostomataceae; genus Ophiostoma; species Ophiostoma angusticollis. Next base: position 8,161 of record JADHKL010000139.1, read on the forward strand.
AATATCACCCTCGACAACACGCCATTACCGATAACCTAGGCGCATCTGCCAGCTACACCTTTCCCCTTTCCTTGCCCTGCTGTTGCAGGCACCATCTTCCGCCCTGGCTTCATCCGCCCCCCCCCAGCCTCCAGCTTGGAGCCTGGGCCCCGGACCGGTTGCCGGCGCGCCACATGCGCAAGTTCTACCGCAAGGAACACCTTCTCGTGCCAACGGCACGTTAGCAAACGCCATTACTTCGACCTCCCACGGGAATGTGACACCCCACGCGATGGCCCCGACCGCCACGTCCATGGCCTCGGTGGTCACCACGACGACTCTTGCTGCTCCTCCCGAAGGCATATATCGCTCATTCGACGATCTCTTGACTGCCGTCCAGCGTGTTGCAAAAGAAAATGGATACGGAATTGTCAAGCTTCGTGCTTCCAACTACCGCGATGCTAAGCCGACTCGTTACGATCTGGTTTGTGACCGAGGCGGCGTCAAGTACAATAGCACGGCGAAGAAACGAAACCCAACCACGCGGAAAGTTGATTGCCCTTTCCGCGCCAAAGCTGTGTGTGAAGTCAGTTTGTCGAACCAGTGGCGCTTTGTGGTCCAAGAAGCGCGCCATAACCACGAAGCTCGCGTTCCTGCCGCGCCTCCTGGCCAGGAGGCCACACCGGTGGCACAAAACCTTCGGAGTATCACAAACAAGATCGACCGCATCGGCCATGATGTCAGCCAAGGTTTTCAAGATATCAATATGCGAATCGACAAGATTATCGACAAGCTAGAAAAACGTCTAGATGCCGTCGAGCAGCGCATGAATGGGATTGGTACGATGGCGAATACTATACCTGCAACCCTGGGAAATGGATTGGGAGGTGGCATGACGGGTACGCCAAATGTCATTGACAACCGACTGAACAATGTCGAGGCAAGACTCAGTGCTATGGAGACTCGCGGGCTTGATATGCCCTTAGACGATGTCGATTCCAGGATCCTCTCGTCTGGCGTGATGTAAGACGCAGCGAAAGGAAGGCAAAACCAATTACTTGAGGTCACCCACGGAACAGCCTTTTGGGTTTGCCTGGACCAGCTTTCGCTTATCCCGTTTATGTATTTTTTGGTGACATTCACCAAGAGGCTTTGGTGAAGGTAATTGTTCTCTTTCTCTTTCCCTTTCCCTAGTTTTCTTTTTGCTTTGTTAATCCGGTGCCTACCTACGTTTTCCCTCTCGGGTATGGATTCCAAAATTCCCTATGTCATGTCCCCGGAGCTTATTTGATGGTTATTCCATCCGGGCTCTTTATCTATTTGAGGAGGGAAGACATTGCCCTGCAGCTGAAGCATCAAGCCCCGTGCGATCCTCTCGCGGTGAGGACCAACCAAAGCTCTGGCCAGGGCTACAGCTTTCTCATCCTCGTCTCTTCTCGCTTTCGGTTTTGACATCTGTGCTGGACTTGGACGGACTGTGAATGAAATTTTCTGTTTGGGACACGGGAGGTTTTTTGTTGGGATAGGCAGGATTTACCGTGCTCGTTGTATTATTTCGAACTGGCGTATGGTTAGAACTGCCTGATGATGAGGAAACTTTTGATAGTGTCGAATGGCAAAGTCATTGCTCATAGTACATCTTGCTGCTATGCATCAGTTGTATGAACTTAAAGCATACATATTATGCAGGTACCTTGCAACTGAACTCTTGAAATCGGTAGAGACCTGAGCGCTCGCTTGGCTCGTGTGCCTCACTAGGTAGGTAGTAGGTAGTAGCATCAGGTAAGTCATACTGAGAGTGAGACCTAACGGTCAATCAACTTAAAAATGATGGGATTTGCGCTGTAGATTATTCGATACAAGCAGCTGTAAAGCAAGACGCCACCAAATGAACATGTGGAGGACCTAGTACAATGCTACTTTTGAATTGAAGCCACGGAGAGCACGTTCGGGGATTGGCTTACAGAGAGGCGCCTGGAGTCTTAAATAGTATTTAGTCATGGTATGACTGCCAAACAGTGTCCCATTGCATCAAGCGGGAGCACCAGCGACAGGGACGTGCAGGTATATGACGATATGTATTCGCCAAACAGACCAAGATATACATGTGAACGCTTAAAGATAACCACCCATACACCCATCCGAAACCTACACTTCTTGAATCCATATCTGTAGAAAATGGATTAGACTGAGCCAGGAAGATTTGTCAACGAGGGACGGAACAATAACTCACCTCCATTTTTCCGATCTCAAGCCTCTGCCTGCGAGCTTGTGACTTCACGGTCATGACAACCATGTCGAGATCGTCTTGGTCACCCATGGTCACCATATCGCTTTCTGGAGCATCGTCGTCACGGACCTTGATCTTGAAGCGCCGACGGATGCCGAATTTGTCGCGAATGCGGTCCACGAGGTCAGGAAACTCAACAGCGGTTCCGATCATGATGTATCGAACATCGTCGGCATGGACCTTGACACGGATCTTTCGGATATCGGGTCGCTTTGACTGGCCGCGTGACCCGCTTGACATCGAGTTTGTTCCAGGGCGCCGGCTCGAAACTATTTCGAAGTCGCCTTCGTCAAAGGAACCGTCATCGTAGTCACTACCGCCCTCCTCCTCCTCCTCTATATACCGAGGCGTTGGCCGTCTGCCTTGCTGTGAGCCTTGCGAGCGACTTCCCCTTGAGTCACCCCCACCCTGGTACATATCGTACAGCTCATCTGGGTATGCATCTTCATCCTCTGCCGATCGTCTGCTTTGCATTCCGCGCTGCGAGAAGCCTCGTGATGGTGTTGCCGAGTTTGAGCGTTGTGGTCGAGTACGGCTGTCTTGTGGAGAAACGGTCTTCTCAAACCGGTCATTCGGGCGAGCTCGGTCTATATTGAGCTTCGCAGGCATGGGTTTGGGTCCATTTCGAACGGAGGCACCCCTGCTGACACCGCCCCCCTGCTTGTCGTTCTCAGGTGGCGGCGTAGGAGGGAAGACATTTCGCCCGACAGGAGGTTCAGACTGTAGCCTCCGACTCTGTATGTCGGTTTTGACGAGATTTGTAGCGGCAAAGGATATATTGTCCACTGGGCGGTCATCCTTGACGTCCGCGCTTCCAGCCTGTAAGAGACGGCAAAGTTTGCCATTGGTTAGAAACGAGACTGACTATCACCAAGCGTCCCACGTAGCGAGGATGCCCTACATTTTTTATCTCGGAGCCAGCAAATCCGGTGAATGCGTTGGCACGGTCCGAAGCGGCCACGAGGCGGGCTTTCCCGAGGTAATCCTTTGTCTTGAGATTGCGGACCTTGGCCTCGTTTGGCCGGTAGACAACGCCGACCGGAATGGAGAATACGGTGTAGCCCTAAAACGAAAGGATTAGAGTTAACGCCGCCCCAAAGAAAGGCCAACAAGGCCGTCGACCACAGTTGCGGCCGCATGGAAAATGAACAAAACTCCCGTACCTCAGCCTCCTCACGAATGGCTTCATCAATGACGTTGTGGTCCTCGACAACTTTCTCCTTGACTGCGTAGGAAAGATCCTGCATGCCGGCGTCCTTTTGTTGCAAGTAGATGTAGCACAGACCGCGATTGAACAGGACCTCGCAGGAGTACAGCTTAAAGAGAAGACCCAGCTGGGCGTAGTCGATCATGGTATTTCCACGGAGATACAGGAGTGTGTCGTTGAAGTTTGCCAGTGCTTCTTCGAAGTCGCCAAGCAGGAAGTTCGACACGCCTTGCTGAAAGTAGGCGACGGCCAGATACTGATCAAGTCGAACGGCGCGCTGGTAGCATTCAACCTAAGAGGAAGCAATTCGCAATCAGATCCAGCCCAGAAGGAAGGCTCGCGTAAGCCAGGGCGAGCTGAAAAGATAGGAAAGGGAAACTAACGGCTTTCTCGTGCTCGCCAAGTGTGGCATGGATAACACCCATGTTGAAAAGGATTTTCGAGGTGTCCGATACCTTCTCAAACTCTTTGAGGGCCTCGTCAAATTCATTATTGTCGTAATTCGAGAGGGCAGCGACCCAAGTCTCGATCTCCTACAATGAATCAACATGCGCATGCGTTAGCCAAACAGTAAGACATGACACCGAGGGGCCATCTCGTGACTGTTGTTGTGGAGGTTTAACCCAAGGGAAGACGAACCTGCTTGAGAGACATGTTTTTGCTGACAACAGAAGCGGGTGGCGGGACAGAGGTCGATGATGGCGTGAAGTGTCACGGGAAACCGTATTGAAAGTTTACCGCCGTGATAGACAGACAGGTCCGTGTGTCCTATCCGTCGCTGACCGATGACTGTAACAAGACCCGGGAGAGATGCTTGCTTGGTGGGACAGACGAGGAGCGGGCGCACTCGATATATACGGGATACGCTCGGAAGGGCGGCAGGCGCTATGCTACTTTATGTGACAGGGCCCCCAGTTCGCTGGCTTGCTAAACGTCGTGTTGTGGCTGTTGTCCTGTGCACCCGCGCCAATATTAGACAGCACCGTATGTGGATTGGGCGCACGTCGTATGAGAGCCACTCCAATTTTGACCAGGGCCAGTGGGTGATGGCCGTTGTGATTTGATGTGCAGATTCGGTAGAAGGCCCGAGAAAGCTGGCGGCTGGGAAGCGCGGTCTTGAGGAATTGCTTGGTCAGGAGACGCCGCGGTGACTTTGCGATGCTGCATCCAAGTGACTGGCGTCTGAGAAGGGCGATAATCTGTCTTTTCGAAGGGAGATGTTTCTAGCAGGGTAGGCTAGTTTAAGCTTTCTCGCACGAAGTAGGTCGTCGAGACAAGATAACAGGATGGCAGAAAACTCATCCAGAGAAAGGCAGGCTGTTGTGGTAGCGAAGGTTTTTGTGTTTATGGAGAGACGACAGAGTCGAGGTCGAGAAGGGAGATAAAAGCGAACGTTGCTGCGGCAGAGTTGGAAAAGGGGCGAAGACGAAGACAAAAGAGAAGGCCAAAGGAAAGAAAGGAGAAGAGTCAAAAACGGGCACGGGAAGGGGGTTAAGGGTGAATTGGCAAGCTGCGGCGGTCAAATGTTTGAGGGGGGGGGTGCGGATTGTCAAGCAGTTGTGGTTGGATGGTTTGCTGGGATGGTGAGTGATGCGCAGGGGGGGGTCATGCGAACTGGCAAAAAGCTGAGGGGGAAAACTCAGAGCAAAACAGGGACGACACCTGAGCACGAAGGCGCAAAACGGCGGAGGAGCTAGAAAGCAGCTGTCTTGGACTTCGTACTCCGTACTCTGCGTATCAATGGCGTGCACTTGCGAAGAACATAAACATGATATCTAACATGTACTCCGTACATGTACATGTAGACAGACAGCTGGGGAAGGCAAAGGGCGGGGGAGATGAGGAGATGGTGGGCGCACCTGCAGGGTGGCAGTCGTCTGCTCCCATCATGCAGGAGAAATGCTATTTTTGCTATTTGTTGGGAACCAACTAGTCAAGCCACATGGCTACCTAGGTACCGGAGCAAGCCGCTGGATCAATATCGTGAGATGGTGAGACGACAATTTGTTCTGCTCGAACAATTGGATTGCCAAATGGGCTTGCGAGAAAGCCAATGCTTATGCTGGACTGGCGAAGGCATCTGCGAAGGAAGTACGGAGCACGGTGTGTTGAGTTCTGCAGGCAGCTCACCAGAGCCGCCCGCTACATGTACATGTACACGACAGGCCGGGTGCATGTGATACACTCGTCGGCATCGTGCCACTGGCGGCTACCAGGAGCAGGAATCGAACGATAATGTCCCTCCCTCCTGGTTATGTGACAATGGGCTGTCGAACGAGCTCACTAGACATCATGTACATGTACAGTGCGGAGTACTCTAGGTACTTGTATGTACCGTAGTACATTGGCCCGAACAGGTGAGCGGCCAATACAATACCCATAGCTACCCCCTCCGTACATGTACACAGCCTGTACCTAAGCGTAAACGTAGACTGTGTCAACTCTACGGAGTACTCCCACCAAGAGACAACGTCACTTTGTCGCCGTCGCGTATCATGGCGCGCTCTATTTATGCAACCCCATTAGCCGGTCACAGATGCCAGCCTTTCTTCGCGAATCACGGCCCCATATTCCTCCTCACCTCATGCATCAAGTGTTCCATCCTGCCTGGCAGACCGCTGATTTGCTGAGGCCAGGGATCCGACCCACCTGGCCCACCTTGTCTCGGCTCTGGGCGTTTCCAACGGCGCGTACGGAGTACTACCTACATGTACATTAGGTACCTACCTAGGTGGTAGGTATACGGAGTACAGGTAGGTACCTTACGGAGAATGGAGCAGCTGGCTTTCCCCCAACATCGCTTCTTTCCAATCTCTCCAAACAACGCCAAGGACTCGGAACAGTCTCAGGTTTGGCTGCTACTCCGTACGTTGATATGAGATCTTTCAATTGCATACGGAGTACGCCATATGTCTAGACTATGAGCTCCGTACTCATACTCCGTACATGTGTGGAAAGGGTCGAATATTGAGGAAGAATAAATACCTACCTATGTATATATTATCCGTACCCAGTGCCTGTTACCTACCAAAGTTGGATTGCTTATGCTCCCCCTTTTCATAGAGTAAAACCGAAAGAGATGTCAGGGCTCTTTGTATTCAAAACATGACCACTAGATAAGCTAGCATGCCAGAACGAACCAATCGCAGTTGTTAAGTGACACCAACTCGAATTTCCTCACAGCATACCCTTCTTAACCTCGTCGCTCCTCTCCTGCCATAGAGTTTTGCCCGAGCATGAACAAACAGTCTTGTCGTTATCCCACACGCCGGCACTCCGCGCAATCACGCCCACCACTGTACCTTCGTCGTTCTGCAGGGCTGCATCGGCCTTGCACTCATCCTGCGGCGACACTACTAAAGCATGGCCAATAACCTCCCACACCTGGAACGGTCGGTCCAAGAACACGGCGCCACGGCCGTCTTGCCCGACATTCACTGTGCCCAATATACCTCGCCGTTGGTACGGTTGCCTCTTTTCGCTATTTTCGTGCACATGGCTGTTGTCGTGGCCCGACCATACTGGTCCTGCTGAAAGGACGCCTTGCTTGATATCGCCAAACTCTCGAATGCTGGCGTGGTACTTGCCAGGCGCAAGTCCTAGAATTGTTAGGTCAACGACCGTGAGGTCTGAAGACACCTGCACCATCCGCGCAAGACCTCGGACAAAACGGTCCTTGTCCTCCCCAGCTTCCGTGGTCCCCTGGCTGTCTGGCTGGTGGTACGTTTCGAGGATACTGACAGCAGCATCTTGATAGTTTGTTAGCATCACTTGTCCACAACCACACGCTAGGTCGTGCTGTGCTTGCTATGTCGCTCCAACGCGAGTTTCCACAGAGCGCAGCTTACTGTTCGATGTTCCTGACCCCCGTAAGATGGCATCCCTTCCGGTTGATTGGATTGCCTTCAAAATCGCAGATGGAGGTGCTGGACAGAGTAAGAATCGAATGCAATCGTACTCATCAACGTCACCCCAAAGGCCTTCCTGCGGTTTCCGCTCCTCCCACAAATTTCATCCTCTTTTGCATACCTGCTCCTTCGACCGAGACCAACTGTTGATCGAGAAGGCCTTCTACTGTTGAAACACCTGGAACTCTGTGTATGGCGCCCGAAACGTCTTTCACGCAGCTCTCACAGGACAGCGGGACCGCAAACACTGTCTATATTACAACGTCAGTAAACGTGTATATACTCCGTAGTGAGAGGTCCAAAGAGAACCACATACCCGAAATGAATGGCTGACTGCCATTTCGGGCTTCAGTCCTTGCTTGCTTTTGTTTGCTTCTGCGTCGAGACGGAAGGCCGAGTTTCGGCAAGTTACAGTCGTTGTAGCAGCTGCGAGGCCAGCCAGGATCGTGCCGAGGAGAACCGTTTTTGTTCTGTTCATTGACGAGGAAAAGCGTAAGTATTTGTAGATATACTTATGTATCTACCAACTCCGGTATAGAAGTGAGCCTTGCCTTTCAAGTTTGCTTTGAAATCACATCATACTTGCTTGGCCTACTAAGATTGAGTAGGTCTACCTAGGAGTAGAGAAATACCCGCTAAATCGCTGACTCAGAATCACGTGAGTATACGGCTTATATAAGCAGATATGCTTCCACAATTTTATCTGGCAGGGACTGTTTCCATAACCTACGGCTCGCATCAACCACGAAGAGGTTTTTCTTTGGCAACGGCAAGAACCCAGCACTCCACGCCTACGCAGAAGTCTGACTGCTTTTATGCGGGCACTCGCTACAACATGTCCCAAACTGTTGGCTTGGTAAGTCTGTTTAGTTTAACAACTGGTATGAAACCCGTGGCACGGACTGGCCGGCAAAGTACTGCGACCTCCTTGGGGACGACTCTGATGCCGAAAACGTTATTTGGCAGGAGAAGATGCGTGAAAGATTGATGGATGCAGGGCCCTCAGTAGAACGAAGACGGCTGGTGGGTGGGAGCGCGCCTTGTGGATCGAAGCGCTCTTGTGGAAGCACGCCTATGTGGAAGCACTCCTGTATAGTACAACCTTTTACTGACCTACTCTTGCGAACGACAGACGCGACTGGCATACTCTCGAACATGGCATCATATCTCAGCGTCAGCTCCACATACAGAGCTCTCTACTATCAAGTCACCGCCATCAGCAGTCACACCGCCATCTCTCGGCCGACTTGCATCTCGCATTGCATTGCTGCTCATGGGAAAACATAAGCCGATATGGGACCCCTCGACCGACTGTGGGGACTACGTCGTTGTGACGAACTGTGCGGCACTCTACACAACAGGGCATAAGAAGTGGCGAAAGACGTACTATAGACACAACACGAGACCGGGATCATTGCGAAGTGTTACTATGGACGTTTTGATGGAGAAACTCGGCGGGGCGGAGGTCCTGCGGAAAGCTGTCAGCGGTATGCTTCCCAAAAATCGGCTGCGAGACAAAAGACTGGCGCGTCTCAAAGTTTTTGAGGGTGATATCCACCCCTACAAGGCAAACTTGGTGCGTTTTGGGGGTTGTGTCGTCGGCTCCGAGGGGTGGGAGGATGTCGTTAAGGCCATAAGAAACGCGGACACATCAAGGATATAAACTAGCTGCGACCTCACCCAAAATGCTTTTGGGCCTGGCGAGATGCATCAGATTATCGCCCTCCACTCAGTCCTGACTCGACTAGTACATAGCAGCATGGAATACATCATTTATATGAAATCATGTCTATTGAGATTGATGAAGCAGCCGTGCGGGTAGGATACATAACAGACTAAATCGACCCTGAGATACAGGCCGTAGGCAACGAGAGACAATATGATGTCAAGTTAAGAAACGGAACAAACAGAACGTCGAGATAATCGGCTAGGATGAAAGTAGTAGAACTGACAAAACGAAAAGAACGAACGATATCCAAAGGCAAATCAAAGCCACACAGGAAAGGCGAATATCAGCGAGACACTTCGCATTTGATTAGGCCATTAGGTCCCGACTGAGGGGCATACACCTCTGCATCAGGTCCGGTATTTTTCGTGCCATTGTGCCAAGACAGGTCGATCTCGAAGTAGTGTTTGTTCGGTAGCGCGTACGTGACCGATTCAACGTCTGGTACGGCCTCAAGAATCTGCTCGGCCATCTTGTACATAGTGTTCTGAACCGAAGCGCTGTTATCGGTGGCAAAGGTCTTGATGGTGATGTTGCGAGCATCCTCCCAAGCCTTGTCGAAAAAACTTGTCCCTTTCTCCACGGCAGCCAGATTGGTAAATGAGTTCCATGTCCAGGTAGCGTCGACATCAGTGCTCAGAATGCGGTCCCGAGTCTCCGACAGAGTCGTATACTCATCCTGAATATAACCGTAGAAAGCCGAACCCGTGCTCTTGAGCACGGTTAGCTGCGAGATGCCACTAGTCAGGCTGATGCCGTCGCGGCGCACAACAGCCTCGACTTTGCGAGTCTCTTCGCCGTCGCGTAGAAAGCTGTGTGGGTGGGGAGCGTCGTCAATGACCATACGCGTCCAGCGATGCACTTTGATGGAGATGTTGGCGGTAGAAATGTGTGCGTAGGTGGTAAGGAAGTGTGTGCCCAAGATGCTGGCAAACAACTCCGGTGGGTTGACCGGGTGCTCCTTCGCCATGATGTAGGTGGTGTTCTTTATAGTGTCGGTAGTGACGATGACACTATTATCGGCTTCCGTGTAGCTATTATTGCGTTTAATCAGTGCCGTGTCTTATAACCCCCTGAGTAGACCATGGTGCACTTACGATGAAGCAATATCGCCTTCAAGCAGACAGCAAACGGACATCTCCGTGACAGTTTGGGTATTGTTAACCTTGTCCCTCTGAACCTTGTAGACGCGGATGTTGTCCTTGCCATAGCGGGCGGAGGATAGTCGAGGCATGTTGGTCAGGAGAGTGGTAAAGCAGGGAGTCACAACGTAGGAAGTGGCCGTAGTATGCGGCTCGGGGCAACCAAGTCAGGTTATAGGTTCTTTTGGTAGGGGGATGAAGCACGATCCGAAGGCGGAAGTGCGCGTGAGATCGATTTGGGCGGCGCGAAATTCAGACTGGGCGGAAGAGTGAGAAGTGGCGAGGAAGATGGTGCGTATTATGTATTGCTCGGAGTCTGTTTGTCCTTTTCTCTCGATGAGCTCAGGCGAGGTTGTTGCTTGGCAATTAGTGACGCAAGAGTTGGGCCAGAATGTCACAGAATGGCGCGGTGCTACTGCAGCTCTATCATGGCTCCGTACAGAATACAGAGTACCTGTTTTCCAACAAGCTAAGAGGGGCCTATCCTTACAGAGTACAGCAGCGCTTGGGGCAAAGAACGCGCTTTTGTGGAGCATCGGATCCCGCCGAAAGCCACTCCGTGGCCATTGGCTTCGGGATACGACGAGGACCGGAATGCAGCCTGGTATGCGTATGCTTGGTATCTTAGACGCCTGATTCGTTAGAAACCAGAGATATGTCAATCTTGTCTCTTGTCGCAACGTCATTTGTAACAAGAAAGTGAACGGCTCTCGCCAGATGCATCCATTGCCTAATGGTGTGCTTCGGGTAAAGTAGGTACTCCGTACTCCGTATCTTTACTCCGTCGTACTCCATCCTCCGTACGGAGCAGGTACTGCGCTACCCGTGCCACGCCCCTCGTTGCCGTGCTCCGTAGTCCGTAGCTACCCTACCCGGTACGGAGTACCACGTATAGGTATAATGCTCCAGACTGTCCAGAGGTTCTCCGTACATGTACATGTACTCCGTATGCTTACATGTAGGTACCTAGGTACCTAGGTAACAAGTTTTTGTGGGTGTGGCACAGCATGGTGGCGCATGCTTACATAAAATTACCTACCGAGGTACCTACCTAGGTACCCGGGCAGGTACCTAGGTACCTATGCTTACCTATGCTTTTGCGAACCTTTCTCAGCAAACGTCGTTTGATTCTTCAGTACTCCGTACTCGGCAATCGTATATTTCAACGTCGCAGTTTTCGCTGGCCGTTCTGCTGATCCTTGGACCCGCGCCAACAACTACCACACAGCGGCATTTACCGATATTCCTCATATTCCGATACCGAAACATATGTTGCCCATTTGCCATCGCGCGATTTACACATCCGCCGCCCTGCCTTGCCGTGCTCTATCTAACTGGCCGCACCTTCCTGGACAAACGTCTCTTAGTGATAGCTTCAACACGCCTCGGCCTATCCCACTACAACCCCCACTTTCTCTCACCGCACGCGTCATTCCATCTGCTTGGCTGCTGCTGCAGATGACAGGCCTCGTCGGATGAGCCCGTCGACAAGACTTCTTGGGCAAGAAGCTGATGGCCGGACCCCCCCCCCGAAACACTTCGGCGACTGCCACGCAGCGGTCTTTTGCCTCTCACCAGACGACAGGCACAGCAAATTCACAGAAGTCCAGTTATGACCGTGATAGCCACCAAACTTCCGGTCCACCCGGTAATACGACTGCTCCTATGGGGGCCCGGAGCCTTGCAGCATCAACGGTGATGTTCGCCCCCCGCGGCTCATCGTTGAATCCTTCCCCTGCCCCGGGCAGCTTCGTGTCGGACCTGCGCAACCAGCCGCTGCCATCACGCGGTGGCTCGCGGCTTGATATTTATGGACCCGACAAGCTCCTTGATTCCGTCGACGACGATGACGATGATGAGGACGCTGCTGCTCAGCGGTCCCTTGCGGCTCTGCGTGACCTCCTCAGCCGAGAATTGAAGATCAAAGAGGGCAGCGAGAATATGCTCGAAGCGTTGAACAGCAAGAAAGCCAAGCAATCTAAAGAACAACGCCAGCGTGTGGAGGCGGAGCTGTACTCGTCGAACCAGCGCATCAGGGAGCTGAGGCACAAGATTGCCGAATACCAGCGTCCCCGGCCGACGCCCGCAACTCCTACGAGATCTCGTACGGACCCGGTTCCATTCCCTATCGGCCTTCGATCCCCGCCGATTACATCTGGCAGCGGAGCTGGTTCTGATGTCGAAGAACAGGCCGAGTCCCCCACATTCCTCCTAGCTGAGATTCTCCAGGCTCTCGAGGTGGAAGGCATGCCTCCAGAATACTACGTGGCTCGCGCCAACGGCTTGGTCGACTTGTTTAAACGCCATCCGACACTGAAATACGATCTTGTTTGGTCGGCATTCGGTCTTCGGATACAAAGCATGCTTCTGAGTGACAGCCGAGAAATCGTCGCGGCGGCATATCGGATGACCCGCTACGCTATATCAGACGTAGTGTCTCTCAGAAAAATTCGCGCTCTCAACACTGACTACCTCGTCGTGCTTTCCCTCATCAAAGATCGAAAAGCCGATGTAGAGAGGGAACAAGCACTCAAACTCGTGCGCGCCTTTTTGGACACGAAAGATGGGGTCAGCGAAGTGTCCCGCGCTATCGTCCGCACAATCGCCGCTGTGGCTGAACACGCCGAAGATCGACTGCGGCCGATATGTCTGGAGACCTTGGCTGAGATCTTGGTCCGAGATCCGAGCTTGCTAATTGCCTCCGGTGGTCTATCTGCCCTGTCTGATGCCCTGGCTGATGGCATCTACAAGGCGCCTGAGAGCTTAACCTCTGCGCTTCTTTTTCTCCTGGATGCTCCACAACGCAGAAAGCTACTGCGGCCCGGGCACGAATTGGAGGTCTTGTTTACGGCGTTCACGGACCAATATTCCGCCTCCGAAGCCATCTTGAAACAAAATGCGAGGGCCATTGCTGCCGCCTTGAAAACATGGTCTGGCATCATGACCTTATCGATGTACAACTTTCGAGCCATACGCTCCCTCGTTGCCAGTCTCGCGCTACCCAGTGCCCCCATACGCGAGACAGTTATTGAGCTTGTCTATGCGCTTCTCCGCATCAAGTCTCCAGCCTGGGCGACTTCTTTCCTCGCTGGCCGACGCCTTACTACGTATGGCCGTGTCGCAAGCCTAAAGTCCTCTACGCCGAGAGTTTCCGGACTGGCTTATGCTGACGATGATGGTGGCGAGCAGAATTTTGTCGAGCACTATACAGCATTGCTTCTAGCCGTCTTCATCAAAGCAGGACTGCTACCCCATTTGTTGCACCTCGCCCAGGAGACAGACAATTCTACGCTGAAGAGGAAGTCCACCCTTCTCATTGGTGAAGTACTGCGGCTCTCCAGCCGACTATTGCCACCATCTTGGAGTAACGGGCTGCAACTCCTGCCGGAGCTGTTTGCGGCTGCCACTCGCTTCCGGGACGAAGCACACTTCAACGCCACGGGCATTGTTTACCAGATCAGCAGCGTCAGCCGAACACTATATCGCTCTGCACCCCCCTATTGGACCCCTGGAGGCGACACTTCTAGTCGCAACATTGACTTCACGGTTTTGGACGAGCAACCGAAAACGGCTACTAATCTGAGTTTTGACGAGGCCACGTTTCGCCAGCTTCAGCTCGAATCCGGCGTTGTGAGCAGCTCCAATTTTCTGAAGTGGAATTGGGACGTCATATTCAAAATAATCGAAGGCCCACTTACTAGTGGGAAGCGACTCGAGGAGGCGATTCGTGCGTCCAAGTTTGTAAAAAGGTTGATGAGCTTCTATCGGCCGTTTAAGTATAAGTTTTCGGACATCAAGAGCACACGGGGTACGCAAAAATACGTCCGTGTTGGCTGTGCCCTGTTGCATACGCTGCTCCAGACACCGGAGGGCTTCCGGTATCTAGGAGATAGCAAGCTGTTGCGGCAGATCGCCGAGTGTTTGGCCCAATGCGACCCGGTAAGCATTCTCGGGGACACCGTCACTACCCCCCCCAAAGAAACTGTCTTTCTCTTTCCCACCGTGTAGTACTGTTCGGCTGACAGCCTTGATCTTGTGTGCTACTTCTAGACAAGCGGCATAACAGCACAATACCCTATGTTTTCTAGAGACCGACTTACGGATACACTTTGCGGAGGCTATCTACCCATGATTGGCGTGTTGAGTAGCGACTCGAGAGGACTCCAGATGATGGAGCGCTGGCGCATGTTCAACATGATGTACCACATCGTCGACTTGAAACAGCGTCCTGATTTAATCAAGCTGCTCTTGTCAAACTTTGACTACACGCTGAACGGCCACCAGCGCGTGCTCTTGTCAAAATCATTGACAGCTGGAACAAAAGATATTCGCATCCACGCCACGAATGTTCTTCGCAAGTACGCTGTACGGCCAAGTTCGGTCGCACTTCTCAGCCACGGGGTCGGTGACTCTAAATGGGCTATTCAACTTCTTGTCACCCAGCTATACGATCCCGAAGTTGAAGTCTGCGCCACCGCTGTCAAGATTCTGGAGAAGGCCTGCAATAGCAAAGATTCTCTTGAATTTATTGTTGAATGCAGGCCTGCCTTGGACCATCTTGGCGAGATTGGAGCACCGTTACTTTTGCGATTCCTGTCCACGTCAATAGGCTACCACTACCTTGACGGCCTCGACTATATCAGCAACGAAATGGACGACTGGTTTCTTGGTCGCAACGATGCATACGTTGACCTGATTGAAGCAAGCATTGCTCGGGCTTTTGTCGAGAATTCCGACGAGCAAGTCGGTCGAATTCCTGTTTTTGCAGATGAGGCCGACACAGACACAGATGCCCACATTCCACCACACTTCTACCGCGAACTCACACGCACGGAAGAAGGATGCAGGCTTCTCCGGGAAAAGGGCCACTTTGATGAGTTTACAACGATCATCCGAGAGCACGGCATGCAAACCGTAGACTCGGAGCTGATCACCAAAGTGAAAGGCTGCCTATGGGCGGTGGGCAATGTCGGTGCCATGGAGCTTGGTGCCCCATTTCTCGAGAGTTGCGATGCGGTTGAACTAATTGTTCGAATCGCTCGGTACCATGAGATCATGAGTCTTAGGGGCACTGCATTTTTCGTCCTTGGCTTAATCTCGCGCTCTATCCATGGTTTGGAGATCCTCTCCGAGTTTGGATGGGACTCGAACACCAGCATGCTGGGGACATCGCTGGGCTTCTGCATTCCCACGGACCTATCCCAGATATTTTCCCTCACTCCGTGGGAGTACGAAGCAGCCACGACTATCCAGCTGCCAGCCTCTCAAAAAACAGAAAAGTCCCAGCTGCCTGTCGTTCGATTTTGGCAATCGCGTCCGGAGCAACTGCAGGACAACGATATGGTGAGAGACGATGATCTGTCCGAATCTACAGATAACATGTTTTTGGAAAACGACCCAACTATCCAGCGGATTCTGGAGTTGGTTGTTGACCTGGGAAACATGGTCATTTACAAGCGAGCCGCTGGTGAACTCCTGCAGATCAAACAAAAGGGTGACATTGCTGCATTTCGACAACCGGGTTTATTCCGAAAGGTTTTATCGCTTCTTGAATGCCGGCACTATAGACTCCCCATCAGGCGTTTGGTCCTTGAGCTTTTCGATAAGAGTGTTTTGAGAAGCATCGTGTTCGATGAAGACGAAGAAGATGAGGGGGAGGGAGAGGAAGAGGACAGCGATGATGCGAAGAGGGGGGAAGTCCAAAGCAGATTCGACGAGAAAGACAAAGAGGGCGTGAATGCCGAGGGTGCCGAGGGCGCTGAGGACGCCATCAATAAGAAGGGAGTTGTTGAGGAGGGCAATGGTGAAGTAGGTCGGATGGACGACTCTGATGGAGACAATCTCGGGGCTGGGCGCTATGGCATCGGCAATAGCGACGATAATAGCTCGAGTGACGATCAAAGAACAGAGAGGCAGCGGAGCGTCAGTGATCCTGTCGATCTGCAGAGACGTGGCACGGCGAGGAGACCAGGACAAGGCCGGGCAGGCATCACAGGAACTGCACCACTTACGGCGGCACCGAGCAAATGAATGGCGTGTTCATTCTAGTACATGTACCTTATGTAGACGATATTGACTCGAACGACGAAAGAAAACACAAAGCAACATATCATCTCATTACATAAATGGCGGGCCCACCTGTTCCTCACTGCCTAAATAGTAGGTGGAGGCACCTACCTACCTAGGTAGGTAACCTCTTGCGAGGCCATCGGTCAGATTTATTAGGCTCCGGCAAGCGCACAAATATTTCGCGACGGCCAATTCATTATTCATTCATGAACAGCTTCTCGATTATGGCGTGCCGGAGAATTCTTGTGATTGCAGGGTCAGATAGCTCTGGTGGAGCGTATGTACACAATGCGTCCGGCTACGTGATCTATGTGGTTCGGCGACCTCCAACACTGACGATAAGATCTCTCTTTCCTCCGACAACAGTGGTCTGGAAGCCGATCAAAAGGTGATCGCTGTCCACGGGTGCTATGCCATGACCGCCACGACAGCTCTGACGGCACAAAACACGCTCGGCGTGTTTGGAATCCACCCCACGCCGACGCCGTTCCTTAAGCAGCAGTTGGATGCCTGCTTCGACGACATAGGCGTTGATGTTGTAAAGACAGGTGAGTTTTGTCCGAGAATGACGGCGGGTCAGCTTGAAATGGTGGCTGACCGAACACTGGGCACGGAAGGAATGCTTGCCTCAGCCGACACCATCAAGCTCGTTGTCGATACCTTAAAGGAGCGGGCTGTCAAGAAGATCGTTGTCGACCCTGTAGGTTCACTATCCTTTTCGAAATGCAAAGGAGAAAGTATTGTGGATAGTGGCTAGATACTGATTTTTGGACACAATCCATCTCGCTAGGTAATGGTGGCCACCACTGGCGCATCACTTCTCCCCTCGGAAGCGCTGCTTCAATTTGGCCAACTGACCAGCCTTGCATATGTCCTCACTCCGAACATCCCAGAACTGAAGCTCCTCCTAAAGTGCAGCGAGGAAGCAATATGTACGGTTGCAGACCTAGAGCGCCTTGCGCGGCTAGCGTGCGATACTCTTGGCTCTACCTGGGTACTGGCAAAGGGAGGACATCTTCCCTTTCGGAGCGACCTTACCGTCGCCAAGGTCGCTGACGAGAAGGCCCTTATTGTCAATGTTCTCGCAGGACCAAATGGGCAACTGATCCGAATTTCGAGCCGCTACCAAGACTCAAAGAATACGCATGGAACCGGCTGTTCTCTTGCATGTGAGTTCTGCGTCTCTGGATTGCAGCCGTCAGGCGTGACTTTGCCCGGGCTAACTTGTCTGCACAGCGGCTATCGCGTCGAACCTTGCCAACGGCCTGGATGTCCCTCGTGCCGTCAAAGCCGCTTGTCTCTATGTCGAAGCTGCCATCCGGCATGCCCCAGGCCTCGGGAAGGGCCATGGCCCGCTTGGTCACTTTCACTCTCTTACCACTCTGCCGTTCTCTCGTGGCCATTTTCTAGACTACGTTATCGACCGCCCGGACGTGGCAGTTCATTGGCAACGCTATATTTCCCACCCGTTTGTGAGGGCCTTGGGGGCTGGTAGCTTGCCACTGGGCTCGTTTAAAAACTATCTCATCCAAGACTATCTCTATTTGGTGCGCGTCGAGTCGTTTTGTCGCCAGTCAAGCGATGCGCAAGTCCCGCAGCACGCGAGAAAGAAACCAATTACTGACATAGTGACTGATCCATTTAGACTCACTTCGCACGAGCCAATGCTTTGGCCGCATACAAGTCCAAGAATATGAAAGACATCACCAACGTCAGCCATCAGCCCCTCTTCCCGAACGAGCCTGCTACTCCGTAGTCTGTTGTCACTAATCTCGTTGTTTTACCATATCTAGGGTGCAGCCATGGTTGAGGCCCTGAATCGGGAGATGAAGCTCCACGTTGAGTTCTGCGCCGAGTTCGGCATCACGCTACACGACATGGAGACTGCAGAGGAGAAGACTGGTAAAGCTTCCAGCACCATGATCATTGACTGTACGATCTGTTGACGATGTTGCTGCCGGAAGCATGTGTTGCATATAGCAGATACGTGCTGGACATTGGCCAGTCAGAAGACTGGTTTGCTCTGCAAGTCGCTCTCACGCCCTGCATAATCGGATACGGTGTAGCAGCACATGCCATCCATCAAGAACACGCAGCGACCAGAGAGAAAGACCATCCGTACTGGAAATGGGTGGAGAACTACACCAACGATGACTACAAGGCCGCGGCCTCACGTACAGCCGGTATGTGATGCAGCCGGGCGACATCAGCAGACATAACGGTGACGGCAGCTGATAGCAGTTTGACTGCCACTGTGGCAGACCAGATTGAAGAATACGCCATCTCCCAATCGCCCTCAAGAATCGAAGCTCTCGTGGGTATCTTCATCCAATCCGTCAAGGTATGGAAAATCTACCAGGAAGCGTTCAGGCCAGCAGCTCGGTTGCTTACTGCTGACTTTAACAATCCAAACTCGACAGATGGAGATTGCATTCTGGGACATGTGCAGTTCGGAATAAGCAAGATATCTGCCGCGGAAGATATAGGGCTTACCCCTTCAGGTTCACTGATCTGGACATAAGCTTAAGGAAAACACCAGCGGGAGAAGTGGGAAGGGTAGGAAACAGCGAGTCGCGGCGCGCCAGGATAATAAAGAGAAGATGAGCTATGTAATCAGGAGAAAAGGCAGTCACGTGTATAAGTACCTAGGTAGATCACGTACTCCCCCTCCGTACTCCGTACTCCGTATATGTGGTGGACGCTCGATAATAAATGGGGCACTTCCTGGACAAATGAAACTGCAGGTGGTGACTAATCGAAGAGAAAAAAGTTCTCCAGCCTTAAAAAAAAAAATTCTCTAGTCTCCCATTTTGGTTTTCTCTCCTTTCCCCCTTCACTTCCATCCTCTTTAGCAGTCTCGACAGCCTGGTGACATCTACCACATCCAATAGAGGCTTACCCTGAATAGACCTCATCGTGAAAACGGGTTTCAAAGTTCCAATACTAAACACCATTTCTCGTGGAGCCCGCGTTCTCCAACATCACTCGTTCGGCTCTTCATCTACCAACCGAAACAGACACCCCCCAACAACCTGCCAGCAAGATGTCTTACGGCGGAGGATACGGTTCCCGCGGCGGCGGCGGCGGTTATTCCGGTGGCGGTGAACGTCACGGCGGGTATTCCAATGGATATGGGTATGTTTGCATCGACGACTTACACTCGGCAATGATCACTTGGAGCGCGCCTTTCCCAGCGTTGGATCTTTGCGCGCAGCTGCTTTCATTGCTCCGCTCACAGGTGTTATCTTGGTATTGTTGCTAACACTCTTGCGATTATTAGCTCGTCTAACGGTTACGGTGGTGGTGGCCATTCTAATGGTTACGGCGGTGGTGGCGGTGGTGGTGGCGGTGACCGTATGTCCGGCCTCGGTGCTAATCTTCACAAACAAGACTGGGGTGAGTTTATTCTTCCATTGTCCTCGAGGGGCTTTCTCAGAAGTTTCCTGTAAACCCGTACAGGTTCCTTATTCTAACGTTCTTCCGTTTTAGATCTGAATGCGCTTCCCAAGTTTGAGAAGTCCTTCTACAAGGAGCATCCCGACGTTGCCCAGAGGTCACCTGGCGAAGTTGAAAAGTTTCGTCGTGAACACTCCATTGCTATCACGGGGAGGGATGTCCCGAAACCCGTGGAAACATTCGACGAGGCCGGCTTCCCTAATTACGTGATTGTTGAAGTCAAGGCTCAAGGTTTCCCCGCCCCAACTGCCATCCAGTCCCAGGGCTGGCCCATGGCTCTCTCTGGCCGCGACGTCGTGGGCATTGCTGAGACAGGATCTGGCAAGACGCTGACGTATTGCTTGCCATCGATTGTGCACATCAACGCCCAGCCCCTCCTTGGACCTGGCGATGGCCCCATTGTCCTGGTGCTTGCCCCTACGCGCGAGCTTGCCGTCCAGATCCAGCAGGAGATCACTAAGTTTGGCAAGTCCTCTCGCATCCGCAACACATGTGTCTACGGTGGTGTTCCAAAAGGCCCCCAGATTCGTGATTTGTCTCGTGGTGTCGAAGTTTGCATTGCTACTCCAGGTCGTCTGATTGACATGCTCGAGTCGGGCAAGACTAATCTTCGCCGTGTGACGTACCTGGTTCTCGACGAAGCTGATCGCATGCTGGACATGGGCTTTGAACCACAAATTCGCAAGATCATCTCACAGATCCGCCCGGACCGCCAGACTTTGATGTGGTCGGCAACGTGGCCCAAGGAGGTCCGCAATCTGGCATCCGATTTTTTGTCAGACTTCATCCAGGTCAACATTGGATCTTTGGACCTTTCTGCCAATCATCGGATCACTCAGATTGTCGAGGTGGTCTCTGAGGGCGAAAAGCGCGACCGCATGATCAAGCACCTGGAGAAGATCATGGACGACAAGGACAACGAGAACAAGGTTCTCATTTTCACTGGAACTAAACGAGTTGCCGACGACATCACGCGCTTTCTTCGCCAGGATGGATGGCCGGCCCTATCCATCCACGGCGACAAGCAGCAGAATGAGCGTGACTGGGTTTTGGACCAGTTTAAAGCCGGCAAGTCTCCTATCATGGTCGCCACCGACGTGGCTTCCCGTGGTATCGGTATGTGCTCGATCGAAACTTTGTTTCTTTCTTCCCCCCCCTCCCCCCTCATTTTTTCCCTCTCATCTGCCACACCTTTTCCTCGGTGCCACGATAGCGACGCCGAACAGCACTTGAGCTCTGTGGTGCTTTACTCTCATGTCTAGGGGCTCTTCTTATTTGCGTTGAACTACTCTCACTGGCCTGGTTTGTCTTGTTCCAGTTTTGAGGACGATGTCTTGGGTCAGATGCGCAGCAAAAGCCGACAACCATACGCTTTTGCTACGCTCGTGATCCTATACTTGCACCGCATATTCCATGCATGGCGCAGGCATAGGATTGGCAAGTCTTGATTTTCTTATCCTGTTACTATCAAGTTGTCTCCAAGGCATCAAACGCCTGGAATGGCCACGCACGATTCTTGTGTCGCCACGTTTTTTTCCAGGTGTTTCTATATTCCGCAACGGACTGCCCATATACCCGGGAGCAAAGTGCCAAAAGGGCTCCAGGAAGCGAAACATGCCAATCTTGGCAAACTCGCCTCGGCTGGGGCGTTGCTGTGATGCTTTTTCGCGTCGATTTTCTTGCCTGCTAACCTCCTATAAAGACGTGCGCAACATCACCCACGTCATCAACTATGACTACCCGAATAACTCGGAGGACTACATCCATCGCATTGGGCGAACTGGCCGCGCAGGTGCTAACGGGACGGCCATCACCCTCTTTACTACTGACAGTAAGGGCTTCATTTTTGCATACCTCACATACTTCTTTTGCTGACGCTTGGTGTTCAACAGATGCAAAGCAGGCCCGGGATCTTATAGCGGTGCTTCAGGAAGCCAAGCAGGATATTGACCCTCGTCTTGCCGAGATGGTGAGATACGGTGGAGGTGGCGGCCACAGCAGATACGGTGGTTATCGCGGCCGCGGCGGCCACCGGGGTGGGAACAGAGGTGCGTCTTCGCTCCGACGCAGGGAGCATATTCTCCTGCGGTAACGACTGCATATGGTAGCAACTGTCAATGCTGACACTCTGACAGGAGGTGCAAATGCTTTGCCGATCAACAACCGGCGGTGGTAAGCATGCGGGACATGTCTCTGCTGCTTACATCCTCGCGCGTCTCCCGACGCCGAATTTTTCTTTGCTGTTTTGTGCCTTTCAGTGTGTTTTCTCTCCCTTTACCTTGTTCTATTACCTGTTCGCCATTTTCGGTCTGCAGTACATTCGTGGCTCAGTCATGCATCTCTTGCTTCGCGTCGTCGGCTGGCGTTAATGTAGAACGAGAGGGAACCAGAGAGCTCTTAGACTTTTGACAATGCCATTACTGGCGAATTTGCCAACCAGACTAGGAGTTTTTTCGCTTCTCTATTGTTGTGCTCGACGTGATGGTTTTACCACACTTTGTGGACATACTGCAGACTCCCGACGCCTGCGGTACGAGAGATGGATGGGACAGGGCACATTGGGTGGCCGCTGGTTAAGAATGAGCTTTGGTGGAGCTGGGCCATGTCTGCAGAGTATGCCACGACGTTGCGTGGTGGTTGTTCTTGATGTTTCTATCTTGTAATTTCTTTTGTTTGTACGCTTAAAGTGTGTTGTGGTTTTTCACCCTTAATTTTCCAATCATCAGCACATGTTGTGAGTGCCACATATAGGTATGCTTCACAACCAGTATGATATGAAGCAAGGGATCATGAGTGAAAGAGCTGGCCGGGACTGTACAAGCAAGGCACAGAGCTAAGAGTTCAGAATAATACAAATACCTGTAGTCGTCATTGGAGTTAGCTTCGGCGTGGATCGACAATTCCACGAGACGGTCTCCGTTATAAGCTTCAAAGAATACCTAGCATCACATAAAAAGCGCCATGTGGCACCAGGAACATGTGCCCTACCCAGTGTAGCCTCGCGCTTCTGTTGGCTCAGGCATAAGCGTATTGTATTGTACGGAGTAGGTTTGGGGAGAGTGAGTCGCATTAGCTTGACGACGTGCCGCGCCGGTTTCTCGCCCGTCGGGTTCCAAAGCACACACAATGCGCCGGCTGGGCGACGGCGGAACAACCATATATGTAGAGTTGGCCGGGCTCAGTATTGGCCGCGGTGCGTGCCGTGGCAGCCAGTGCTGCCCACTTAAGTTCCCAAGCGGCTTTCCCTGCAAGAGGCAGGCAGCTTGCGCCAGAGTTCTCGGACGCTTCGGAGTGGGATGTAAGAACATCTAGTACGGAGTACATGTAGACATATATAGGATACACATTCGTCGAGCGCCGCGTACACTAGTATGTGCCTCCAGAAACTTTGCCGACACATTGGGCCGTACATCGCTGCTGCTGCTGTTTTCCAGCTCTTCTCTCCCTAGCTCGTCGCATCATTTGCTGTTTCGCATTCATCCCGTTTGTAATTTCCACTTACCATGGCACTCCTCCATAAGATATCCGGAGTACTCTGTATGTGTGTCTACGGAGTAGTCTGTACTCTGTACTCCGTACATGTTGTTGTAGGTATTGCCATTTATGTACTCCGTACTCCGCAAGAATTGGATTGGATTGAAATATTTAACGTCGGCGCGCTGTGCACAGCCTCCGTGTACGGACGCGGAGTGTTATGCAGCCTTTTCCTCTCCGCGCTACGGCATAGCTTTGATTCTACATTTTCTTTCCGCGTCCTTCCCTGCACGGAAAATTCCGTATGTACGGAGTTCGGAGTACTAGCATGTACACTGTACTCCGTACGTATACACTGTACATACTGTACATATATACGTTCTTCACGTCGTATCCAGAGAGCACTCCTCTAGCGGCTTTCCTCCTTCAGCTTAGCCGAGAATCGGAACCGTGAATGCGCCAGAACCAGATGGTGCACAAAGTAGCGCCGGGATACCAGGGGCACCATGAGATAGGGTGTCGTTATGATGAATATGCTCGACTAAGAAGCCGCCTTCAGCAACGAAATCACTCCCCAATTCTGCACTGTTCTCATTCAGACCGCATCTCGTACAGCACATCTGGCCATGCGGCACACCCTTAGAAATCTAGCCTCCTGTCTTGTATATATGTGTGCATGTATTTGCTTGCGCGGCGCCAGCTGTATGAATTAGCATCAAGAAAGAAGGCGCTGACGCGACGACGTCGCTGAGGCGATACGAAACAGCAGAAGGGAGAGACCCTGGGCCAGCCCGTTGGGTGGTAGCGGGTTCTAACCCAATCTGCAGTGCAATCTACCAGCAAGCCTGGATTTTGTCGGCTGCGGCGGCAAGTGTCTCAATATGCTCCTTATATCGTCGTGCCCAGGGGCCCCTGTGGCCTGGCCACCTGACATGTCTGCTTAAGGAGTACATATGCGCATGGCTCAGACTTGAATCCTCGGCGTTCGGCGAGGCGAAATATGTAATGTACATATACGGAGCGGGTGCCCTTGCCGACTACCGGATTTGTGCCTAGCCGGGACATCTGCGACCTGCATACATGTATTTCCTTCGTCACAACGTCGCGCGTCGTCTTCAGACGTCGTTCTCGTAGCTATATCTCTTTGCAATTCTTACGAAACTGAGTTTGTCGATCTTGAGTCCAACACCGGCCAGGAAACAGCTTGAACGCAAAGAAAACAGAGTACGGAGTACTCCGAATTTATATATGTCTACGGAGGTCCATTTCAAAAGTCTTGCACAAGCGCTAGCAGGGATATGGGCGCCACACCCCCTTTCAACGATATTTTCTTCCGAATTAAGAAGGTTGAATTCAGAGGTATT
>JADHKL010000014.1:0-360414 GCA_019925545.1 Ophiostoma angusticollis
TGTGCAATTGCAGAGAGAGAAAAGGACGTGTACAGGTAAATGTGTGTGGGTAGAACGAGGAAACAATTCAGACAATACGCGTTTTCAGATAAAAACGTAAACAACGTTAGGTAAGCAGAAAAACGTATAAAAAGTCACGTGTACGAAGCACGTGATAGCGGCCAGGTTGGACTACGACTCGATGTGGTGGGAACAAGGGTCACGTGGTTTACAAATGTGTCCCACTTTAAAAATAGAGAAACTGGAGAATTCGGCCATCGACACCAAGCAATCCAAAGCAGTCAAAACACACAGCGGTCCCAGCCAGCCTGCTTCCTACAATTGCCAACCGAGAAGAAGAAGCAATACCATGGCGACCAAAGTCGCCGCAGCTGCCGGTGCCTCCATGGCGAAGGTGCGGCCAAGCTTCCGCGTGGGCGAGAAGAAAATCTACCTGTACGTTTGAAGAGAGAAAGGAGACCAAGAGGGGAAAGGGGGGTCAGAGTGACCGCCAGAAGCTGCCGACGCTGACGTTGTCTTGTCTCTCCTGCACATTGTAGGCCCGATTTCCCAGTCACACTGCTGCCGCCGAAGCGGATCCTGTCGCCGTACTTTGCCACGTTCCGGGTGCCGCTGCGCTTCAACAAGCTGGACCTGCGCGACTACCTCTTCCACGCATACGGCGTAGAGGTGCGGTCTGTGCGGTCGTGGCTGACGCCGCAGCTGCCGCGGCGACGGTATCAGGACGAGGACTTGACGGAGAACATCAGCGCCAAAGACATGACGCGGCAGCGCACGGGGCGCTGGTACCGGCCGCAGCCGATCAAGCGCATGATGGTGGAGCTGGTCAAGCCGTTTGCGTACCCGAAGCCGCCGCCGGAGCCGACGGCGGAAGAGCGCGGCACCGACGATGACCCGCGCAAGGATTTTGACTATGCGCTGCACCGTCGGGTCACTACGCGCGAGGAGACCACGCGCCAGAACCGCACGGCCATGCTGTACGACAACCGGTTCAAGCTGCACGACGAGGACGACTACGTGCCCATGTTCCGCGTGGAACTGGCGCGGGAGGCGCGCGAGCTGGTGTCGGGCAAGCGCGTGTGGCGCAACGACGCCGTCCTGGACGAGCGGTGGGGGGCGGTGGAGGAGGCAGCAGAGCAGACGGAGGCGGTCAAGAAGAGCCGCCAACCATGATTGTGGCAGCGGTAGGTGGGACTGTGATCGTGGCAGTGGGTAGGGGGGACTGTGATCATGGTCAACTATCTTACTCGTCCTTTTGTTTCTGTATGCGTCATGTACGAAGTACCAAAATGTATCACTGTGGCTTGGTTTGTCGTCTGGCTCACTTGCTATCAACAGCTGCCGGTATCATGATCCATCGTCTTCTTCCCGCCACCATTTCCTGTGCTGGAACAAAAGCACTTCGTCACCCCACGCCCACCAACCCGCCGTCAAGTTACGCGCAAAGACCTCGAGGCCGCGGTACGCGGGCGGCATGAATGGCGCCATCAGTAGCCGCAGGTTGGGCTTGCGGGAGTGCACGTCGGGCACGCCGACGATGACGCGCTGTGGGAGCGGTGGCGCAGTCACCGTCGCCACCGCCGCACACGGCCGCCGGGCCAGCAGAAGCCGCTCCCAGGGCTTGCGCCACTGTGAGTCCGCTGGTACGACCGGCTCGCCGCGCGACGTCACCTTGAGCCAGGTCCATGTCGCGACGAGCTCGACGCCCCACGTTCGGAACAGTCCGCGCTTGGGGTCGGTCAGGAGCGCTTCGCAGGTCGGCTTGTTCGTCACCCACACGGCAACGAGACTGCCGCCTGGCGCCAGCTTCGCGCCGACTGGGATCTGTTCCAGCAAATCGCGCACGCCGTCCATGTCGTGCGCCGTGGCATAGCCAGCGTCATCTCCCCCGTTTCCGATTTCCGGTCCGGGTCCGGGTCCGGATTCGGGTTCTTCTTCTCCTTCTGCCGTTCTCTTCCTCTTCCGCCCCTGTCTTCGGCGGCGCGCCGATCGGTTGGGCCACGGCGGGTCCAGCACAATCAGGTCGAACGGCGGTGCCTCGACAAGAAACGTGTCACGGCAGGCCGCCACAGTGCCGGCCAAGTAGCGTGCGCCGGGCGGGATGAGGTGTACACTGTCCGTCGACGGCGAGCCGCTGGTCTTGGTACTGCCCTCGACGAGCCGCGGGAGACACCATGGGCCGTCAAACCCAGCATCCCTCAGCTCGTGCAAGGCGCTTGCCACTTCGGCGGCCGTGTTCAGCTCAGCGAGCTGCGCGCCAAGGCTGAGGCGTAGACTGGCACTGCGCCCCGGGTCGACGCCACGGGGTTCTGGCGGCGCGGGAAACGGCAGCGCGGACGGTTGGGCCGACAGAATCCGCCACCGTGAATGTTCTTGATGCTTCTGTTGCTTCTCGGCTCCATGGTCGTCGGCCTGTGCGTCTTCGATGGACCTGGGAACGTCGATCACGACGACAGTGCGGCGCGCATTTTCAAACAGAATGGGCGACACCATGCCCAAAACCAGACAGCTAGTCAGCTAGGGGACCAGCTGGGAAGTTCACCATCCGTCTGGAACTAAAGCGTGACGTTGCGAAAGCGCGTTCGGAGTTATCACGTGCCTTTACATCGTGGCTCGGCAATTGTCGGCTTGGGCTGCAGGTGATTTATACTGCCGGATATACAGCACGGTTAGCCGAATGCACGGGACCCCACAGGACGGTCGTCGAACGCCTGGATGTGCGTCTCCGAGAGACGTTTCTCCGTTCTTCCCAGTTGCTTTGCAGCGTTAAGGAGGAGAAACAAAATCACTAACACGGCTTTACACGCTTTTTCCTTGTGGAAAAGAGGGACACGTGATGTTAGAAACTGTGATTTCGCATGCTCCGTCCCAATTAGTAAGTACGGGGTTCGGCCGGTCTTTAAGCGTTGTGGCTCTAGAAATCCCCGCTCTCTGGGCCTTCTAAGTTCTAACTGCCCCAGATGCCCCGACGTAATTTTTCCTGGGGGCAACTGTTCTGACTTCATCTTTCGCCAATCCTCCGACGTTGCGACGGCGACACGCTGCTGTATCTTTCCATACTCGCCTCGAAACCCCTTTCTCCTCTACTCACCAAAGCACACTCCGTTTTGTCGCCGTTGCGCGCGTACCTCCGCCTCACGTCTCAGAGAGCGCTTCTTCTCAGCTCTCTCCTCGAACGGCTTGACTGCTTCTCGGTCCTTCTCACTCTATTCTACGCCGCCCGACGACGACCCCGCAACACGCCGGTAGTCTGACGCCGGTAGTATTTCGCCGTCTCCCATGTCCGAGACCGCGCAGCGGCCTCGGCTGAGCGAGACGGGCCGCGGCGGGAGCAGTTATCTTGTCTCGCCCGCCGCAGCGTCACCCGATTTTCCAACGCGGCCCGGTGGTTCCGGCGGCGCAAGCCAATCCGACGGCGGTGACCATGCCAACAATGCCTCTGCGAGTGCCGGCGCAGGGGATCCCAATACCGAGGCTCTCTCCGTCCCCTTGAAGGATGGCAAGGTGGACAAGCAGAGCATAGACTACCTGTGGCGGTCTGGTGTGGCCGGCGGCGTAGCAGGTTGTGCAGTATGTCTTTCTTTCTTTCTTTTCCATTCTTCTTTTTTCTTTCCTTCATTTCTTTCCTTCTCTCTCCCTTCAACCTCTGACTTGGCAGGCAAAAACAATCGTCGCCCCGCTCGACCGCGTCAAGATCCTGTTCCAGGCGAGCAACCCGCAATTTGCAAAGTACTCTGGCTCGTGGGCGGGCGTGGCCCACTCCATGCGCATCATCTACCAGCAGGATGGAGTCACCGGCCTGTACCGAGGCCACTCGGCCACGCTGCTGCGGGTGTTCCCGTATGCGGCCGTCAAGTTCATCGCATACGAGCAGATCCGCTCGTTTATCATCCCGCGCAAAGAGAACGAGACGCCGCTACGGCGGCTGCTGAGCGGCTCGCTGGCCGGCGTGACGTCGGTCTTTGTGACGTACCCGCTGGAGGTCATCCGCGTGCGCCTGGCCTTTGAGACGCGGCGTGACGGCCGCTCGTCACTGGTCGACATTTGCCGCCGCATCTACAGCGAGCAGTCGATTGACCGCAACGCCACATCCGCGGCGGCGGCACGGCCACGGTCGGGCCTGGCCAACTTCTACCGCGGCTTCTCGCCCACGATCTTGGGCATGCTGCCGTATGCCGGCATGTCCTTTCTCACGCACGACACATGCGGCGACATTCTGCGTCACCCTACGGTGGCCAAGTGGACGACGCTGCCAGCACCGGCGAACGCGCCGCCGGACAAGCCGGTACCGTTGCGGTCGTGGGCTGAGCTGCTGGCGGGCGGCGTGGCTGGCCTGGTGTCGCAAACGGCGTCCTATCCACTGGAGGTGATCCGGCGACGCATGCAGGTGGGCGGGGCCGTCGGTGACGGACACCGGCTGCGGATTGTGGAGACGGCGCGCATGATCATGCGGGAGCGCGGAGTCCGGGGCTTCTTTGTCGGGCTGACCATCGGCTACGTCAAGATTGTGCCGATGGCAGCCACGGCGTTCTACACGTACGAGCGGTTAAAGGTGGCGTTTGGCATATAGAGGGTGTGGCTGGCGTTTGGTTTGTGTTTTTGGTTATGGTTTTGATTTGGTTTTGCATTTGCATCTTGGTTGGTCGCGTCACTCGATTCTTTCCTTTCTCTTTCCTTTCTCTTTCCTTTCTCTTTCCTTTCTCTTTTCTTTCTCACCCGTCCACGGCAATGCATATATTAGAGGGGCGATGGGGTCCGACACACCCTGTCCATTTCCTGGGTTCTGGACATGGTAACGTACATAGGTAGGTAGGTAGCAAAAGCATACTTGGCCGGCCTGGTCACGGCTGTATTTCCCGAGCTATCTATCGATTAAAGGGGATTTCTGGCCAGGCGACTGCGTTCTCCACGCCAAAGCCATACAAACAGTTGAAACAGGTTCTTTTCCTTCGACATAAGTTTCTTCCATGCCTTATTCCTACGTCTAGGCCTTGTTCTCGACCAGGACGCCACCGTCGTTGGCCTCGAGACGGGGACTGGTAGCCTCGACGTCGCTGTCCTCTCCGGCAAGCTGCTCGAGAGTCTTGCGCTTGGTCTCCGGGATGAGCAGCGTGGAGAAGCAGCCAAGCAGCATGAAAAGGGCATAGATCTCCAGGACATGGTCCATCCATGGGGCGGACTTGGTGGCCGTGGCACCGCGCGTGCGCAGGGGTGCAATGGCGCCTTGGCCGATGATGGAGCCGATCTTGCCTGCGGCCGCGGAGATGCCGTGCGAAGTGGAGCGGTAACGGGTAGGGAAGCATTCGCCGGGCACAATAAAAGTAGTGGTGTTGGGCCCGAAGTTGAAGAAGAACTGGGCCAGGACATAGATGGCCAGGAGGCCGTTGGACGACAGGTGGTTGTAGCCGAAGCCCATGCCGACGAAGAGCGCCGTCAGAATAAAGAAGCCGCCGAGCTGAAGCGGCTTGCGGCCGATAGTGTCGATGGTCGCGACGGCGACCCAGTAGCCGGGCACGGCGCCGGCCATGACGATGATCAGGTTGCCGATGGCGGTGTTGTAGAGGAATTCGTACGTGGAGGACGTGTTGCTGGTGGCGTAGCCGATGACCTTGAGAATGGTGGCGTTGTTGAGCGACAGGCCGTAGTAGGCAATGTCCAGGAAGCACCACGACAGTGCGGTGCCGAGCAGGACCTTGAAGTTTTTGGGCTGGCGGTAGTGGCGCGAGAAGTCGGACCAGCTGGCCTTGCTGACGGCCAGCTGCTCGGCGGCCACGCGCTGGTTTGCTACGCGCACAATCTCGTCGGTCTCACCCTCGCCATGCTTGCCGCTGATGTAGGCCTTGACGTCGTCGTCGGCCTTTTCCACGTCGCGCGCCACGTCAAAGGTGTAGCGCGGCGTCTCCGGGATGGTCAGGCGGTAGTACAGCGCGATGCAGCCGGGCACGGCGCCGAAGCCAATCAGCGTGCGCCACATCTTGTCCACAGCAATAGCGCACACGCCCGTGCAGTTGGCCGGGGCGCTCGACGTCAGCAGCGACTGCTTGAAGCCGAGCGTGACAAACAGCATCACAAACGCTGCCGTCAGCTGGCCCAGGCCCTGCATGGCAAACACGGAGCCCATCATGGCGCCTCTCCACTTGGTGGTAGCGAACCTGGTTGTCAGACGGAGTCGACATGGCAAAGATAATAGCACGATTGACCTACTCAGAGGTGATGATGCTGGACAGCGGATAGTCGCCGCCGATACCGACGCCCATCAGGACACGCCAGAAGATGATGAGGCCGATGACGTTGACCGAGGGTGAGCCGCTGGACAGAGCCTGGCCGAGAGTGGCGAAGATAATAACAATCAGTTCGATACCGTACATGCGCTTGCGGCCGAGCTGAAAGAGTCGAGTGTGTTAGTACTTATGCAGCTTCTGTGCAGAGACTGGTGCAGAGAACGTACGATGTCAGCGAGGGTGCCGAAACCTAGCTGGCCAACGACAGTGCCAGCCGACGTGGCCAGCTTGATCGCGGTGTCGGACTTGGTGGGCATGGAACCCTTGCCGGGGAAGTAGACAATGCCGAGCATAGTAGTCAGCAGCGAGGCAGTGAAGATGTCGTACGAGTCGGTGAAGAAGCCGACGCCAGCCACGACAATGGCGCGCACATGGTACCAGCCAAAGGGGGCCTTGTCGATCTCGGCCAGGGCGAGTCGGCGGCGCTCGTTGGGGTCCTGGATGTGCACAAAGTCGTTGTGGAAGTTGTGGTAGGCGGCGTTGCCACCAGATGTCTTTTGCGTGGCAACCACCGGCACAGACGGAACGACGTCGGCCATTGTGAGAAGGCAGGGAAAGAGTTTAGAGGAGATAAAGAGAAAGGAGGCAAGTGGACGGTCAACACACTTTGTGTGGACAAAGTTTTGAGAAAAGGCTTGACGAGAGAAGGAAAGAAAAGAAAGAAGGACGAAGGCAATGCGAGAAGAGGAGCAATGGGCGTCTTATAAGAGGAAATCAAAGGGCAGCCCCTAGTGAAAGACGAAAAACGAAAACGGGACGAATAAACTGTAACCAGAACAACGCAAGAAGGGAGGATGTCGGGCGAAGGAGCATGGTTGCCCTCGCGTGCATGATGAGCTAAAAGAAATAAGAGCTTATCCACAGCACTATTTCGGAAGCACCTACGGAGCACATAGAGGACTAGGCAGTTGCAGCGGAGTCGGGGTGCTCGGTTGAAAGATTCGGGACACGGGTGAGAGTGAAGTGCTCTTCTGCTCCTTCTTTTATTCTATTGCTCTACTTCCTCTCTTTTCTAACTCTTACTACGCCCACTCCTCCCTGGGCGACCCGTCTTGACAGCCCTGCCCATAGTAGCTTATGCTTTCAACAGACTCTGACCATCCCACCGCCAGCCTTTCCGTGATCGAAGGCGGCCGACTCTTCGTGGGGCTTGCCGTGCGAGTCTCTACTATGGCCAACTGCAACCGGAGAGATTCCAGTAGAAACAAGGTTTCGCGGTTTTCTTTTCTCCTTATTTCTTCGAGACTTCTTGAGCTCTTCGTCCTTCTTCATGTAGACTCTTCCCAAGACGTCGTCAGCGGTCTAGCATGAAGTGGAGGCCACCGATTCCGCTAGGCCTGTCAGAAGGGAAGTCAGGCAAACTGTATGAAGTAGTGCGCTTGATTGAAAGAAGAAGGGAAGCAAAAAAGAAGAAGAAAAGACGGAAAATACCAGAAATCCTGCTCTTTATAAGACACGACGTTGGTGTGGCCAATCAACTAGCAGCATTTCTGGTACGCAGCCTATCCGCGCAGCTGGGTCCATCCATTGGCAACCACGTGGAAGGCACGTTTCGCCAACTTGAGCGCTGATTGGCCGCCTGGCCGTACCATGTCAACCCACACTATTTGTTTCGGTTTCTGTCGTTTCTTCCTGTTCCTCTGATTTTCTCTTGTTTCTGTTCACAGCTTCCTACTCTTATTCGTATTTCCTGTTCCTCTTCGGTCGTCTCATTCGGTCGTCTGGCCAGCCATTGGAAGATCCAGCCGAAGTCCATCCTTAATATCACTTACGTCTTTGTTTCCTCCTTGCTTCTTTCTCTTCTTCCCTTCCTTTGAGCTTATATCCACCCCCGCCGTTCTGACCAACGGCATACTTGCATTCCTCCACGCGCTGCCCGTTCACGTCTTTCACAGGCTCGGATACACGCGCTGCAACCTACGTCGTCAGCGTAAAGTAAAGCCCAGAAGGAAGACCTCGTTCGAGAAACGTTTTTCTTTGCCCCATCTGTTCACAGCGCTTCTTTAGCAGATACTCATTTCCTTCGGCATCATTTTGATCGTGTGGGTTTTAATTTTCTCTTTCAGCTCCCTTTTCTCTTTGTCCCCATATCCACAGCTTGCCACTCTTGTTCGTCGTCTCGTTCATTCAAAGATCGGGGTTTTTGGGTCCCGCGTAACCCGCGAAAGTAATGTCTTCCGGAAAACATTCCATTGAAACCTGTCGCCTTACCCACGCGGCAATAGTAAACTTGACTCGCTCTAGATCCATAGTACCTG
Source organism: Ophiostoma angusticollis (assembly GCA_019925545.1). Lineage (NCBI taxonomy): Eukaryota > Fungi > Ascomycota > Sordariomycetes > Ophiostomatales > Ophiostomataceae > Ophiostoma > Ophiostoma angusticollis. The sequence goes on from JADHKL010000014.1 coordinate 8,540, forward strand.
TGTGTTGGGATACTGGAGGGCCTTGCCGCAGCACCTGGTCGCCGGAAGACTCGACGACAGCCAATCGTGGCGAAGGAAAAAATTACGAGAACGAATTACTTACGTTCGTTGTGACTCGTACAGGCTGGTGATGCCATGCTATGCTTCGGAGATCTCGAAACTGTACCCCAAGGAGAGGATAAGTGAACAGTCGTCCTCAACTGTGTCTCTGCTTTCGGCCACCACGCCCGTTGCAATACAAGCATGCCAAGAGACTGGAGCCTCGTCTTTCTTCTGCCAAGAAAATACGGTTTCTTGTCGAAGATCTGGCCAAGAGATTGTCCGTTTACGCAGTGCCTTGGCCAAAGCTTGAGTCCACCGCCTCGTCCGTCCAAGATGGAGGACATTGCTTGGCTTCCTGGAGCTTCTGCGCGTCTTTCGAGTTCGACGTTCACGCTCTTTTGGGATTCTGTCGTTGTGCGGCTAGGGGATGTCAACGGCGGCTGGGCCGAAGTGTTCTCTATCGAAAGCAGCACGTGCACATCTGCGGACCACCGGATATCTAGACGACTGTGTGCGTAACGTCCACTGACCTCACACGGCCACAATCTGCTCGTCCTCGTCCTCGTCTTCCTTGACCTCTGCGATTCGAGATGTTCCCCCCTCCCCTTCCTCGTCCTCCTGGGCCTCGTCACGCATCAGCACCTGCACCAGCCGCTCAATGGCCTCGCACAGGTTCTCATCCTCGACGTGCTTGTGCGTCTCACGGATGAGCGGGTAGACCTGGACGTTGCGCATGAGCTCGCGGCCGGCGCGCGTCGTGGTCAGGAGTGTCAGCGTCTCCACGTGCGTCAGCAGGATGCTGCTGTCCGGATCGCGCTGCTTGTCTGGCGGTAGTAGCTGCAGGTCCGGCAGCATGGCCAGCATCTCGTCGTCGTCGTATGTCTCGTTGCCAGCCAGCGGCAGCAGTAGGTACGGTAGCAGGTGCACGTCGTCCTCGGCCAAAAATGCCGCGTGCGCCGGCACCTCAAAGGCCACGTTCTTGAGCGCACTGGCCACACCCTTGCGCCGCACCACCGACCGGTGTTCCGTGAAGACCTTGAGCTTGTTCAGTGGCACCACACCGTCGTACGGTTGTGCCTGCAGCAGGTACTGCCGCACCTCCGCGTGTTTGGCCAGGTCCGCAAACAGGTATGCTAGGTAGTCGTAGTCGGCTTGCTTGTTGTACAGTCCGTCCGCACCCTTGACAAAAAGGTCCATCAGCTGGTTAATGACGCGCTCGTCCGTGTCCAGGCCACCGCTGCCGCCGCCCTCCTCCTTGTCTGTCGGCTTCTTCGTCGCGGGCACCTCCTGCCTTCGGCCCAGTATCTCCTTGGCCATGCCGTCCCACTTGGCCAGGTTCGATAGCAACATGGCCAGCAGGTTGGCGTTTGGCTCTTCTTTTCGCTAGGCAGCTGTCAGCAGATGGGAAAGATTGCTCTCTGACATTCATACGTACTATTATCAAGATGAAGACGAGGTCGAGAAAGCGTTCATCTGTTGCAATCTCCTTGAGCACGTCGGCATCGCCTGACAGGTTGATGAGGATTGTAAGGGCAAGTTCGGCAATTTTCTAGACGAGTTAATTGACTGCTGATAGCAGAAAATCAAAGGAGCACCAGGGCACCAGGAACAAACGTACAGGATGATCGGCCACGAGAATTTTAAGATTGTTCACTGGCTCAAGATGGTTGGTCTTGAATATGGCTGCATGCGACGTTGCATAGGGGACCAGGTGCTGGACCGCCACCATCCGGATCTGGGAGTTCTCATGGCTGATGAAGCCGACTAGCTATATCTTGTGTGAGTGAGTCGTGGCGGACTGTCTTAGATATCAAGGAAGGAACGCACCTCTTCTAGCTCCGTCGGCATTTTTACGTTGAGTCGTAGCCTATGTGCGTGTATGTAGTATTTGAAAACGAAAAGAAAAGAAAAGAAAAGAAGGAAAAGTCAAAGAAAAAAATTGGGTCAACATGCAGTCTCACAAGGCTGAGTGAGGTTCGTGGGTGAAAGAAGCACAAACTTTTTGTAGTTCGTCTCGCGGGGCGTGTGGCGGAATGTGGCGCACCTTATCGATAAGCGTTGGCGCAAAAAAAAAAAAAAAAAAGACACCACTCTCCATTTAGCATCAAAATTCTCGGCTTCACTTTGCAACTTCTAACAGACTACATCCCAAGCGATCCTTTCGACCACAGCCATGCCGAAAGCCGTGTCGCCAGCCTCGCGTCTGGCGCGGCGCCATAACCCCCTCGACGAAGACCTCTTAGCCCGCGGCCTGCTGAAGCAAAAGGCGCCAAAGCGCAAGTCGAGCAGCCGAGACGACAACGGCGAGGGCCAGGGATACGTCGACGCCAAGGCGTCCAAGCGTATTCTGCAGCTGGGACGCGAACTCGATACTGAGGGCGATGAGGCAACAGCCCACGTCTCGGCACAGCAAAGGGCGACAGAGCAAGCATTCAGCTTCGGCTCGCGGATTCAGGTCGGCGACGACGACGATGACGAGAATGACCGAGCAGGGATAGACGATGGCGACGAGTGGGAGGACGAGGATGGTTCTGGTGCGGGATATACCGACGACCTGGACGTGGAGCCGGCCGACCTGGCTGCCTTTGACAAGCTGGTGCCGGGGCAGCAGGAAGACCCAATACTGAGCCGCGGCCTTGACCTGCACATCTCAGACCGGATAGCAGATGAAGCACAAGGAGCAGAAGGCGACAAAGCCAAAGAGCCTCCTGCAGCGGCAAGTGGGCGGAATCTGGCTGACATCATCCTGGCCAAGATTGCGGAACACGAGGCGGCCCAGAGGACGAACGGGGCGGGCCAAGGCTTTGACGGTTTCGACGACAACGACGACGACGGCGACGGCGACGACGATGGCGAGCTTGACCTAAACCCCAAGGTGGTGGAGGTGTACACCAAGTGCGGGATGCTGCTGTCGCGGTGGACGTCGGGCAAGCTGCCGAAGCCGCTCAAGATCCTCCCGACTGTGCCGCAGTGGGAGACGCTGGTGGAGATTACGCAGCCAGAACAGTGGTCGGCGAACGCGTGCTACGAGATGACCAAGATCTTCATCAGCGCCAAGCCGGCAGTTGGCCGACGCTTCCTGGAGATGGTCATCCTGGACCGCGTGCGCGACGACATCCGCGAGACCAAGAAGCTCAACGTGCACCTGTTTGCCTCGCTCAAAAAGAGCCTCTTCCGGCCTGCCGCCTTCTTCAAGGGCTTCCTCTTTCCCCTCGTGCTCTCCGGCACCACCACCCTACGCGAGGCCCAGATCATCAGCGCTGCGCTTGTCCGCACCTCCATCCCCGTCCTGCACGCCAGCGCCGCCCTCAAGGGTCTCTGCGACATCGCCGCCCAGATCTCCCCAGACTCCGAAGGCCAGTCCTCCATCAGCGTCTTCATCAAGGCCCTTCTTGACAAGCGCTATGCTCTTCCTTATCAGGTACGTCTTTTGTTCCTCTGCCATTCTTCCCCCCTCCTCTCTCTCTCCTCTTCTTCCACTGACAAACAGGTCATCGACGCTCTCGTCATTCACTTCCTGCGCGCTCGCGCCGCCGGCGTGCCGCCCGTCATCTGGCACCAGAGCTTCCTGCTCTTTGCCCAGCGCTACCACGACTCCATCACCGAGGACCAGCGCGAGGCGCTGCTCGACTTGCTGCTCACGCACGGTCACGCCGCCATCGCACCCGAGATCCGCCGCGAGCTGCTGGCCGGCCGTGGCCGCGGTGTCGCGCTTCAGCAGGGGCCCGACTTTGACGGCGACGACACCATGGTGATTGACGCATGAGGGCGACGAGAATCGTGTTCCGTTGTCTCGAACGGTGTGTTGATCGTTGGCTCGGGATTTAGATAATGAAAAGACATGATTGATTACCGCGTTGCTACATCGTATCCGCCATGCCTTTCTCGGTACCTGCACACAAACGAATTATTCTTGTTTTTCACCACTCCAACGATATATGCCCAGTACTCCGTAGGTTGTCACTCCTTCCTCTTCAACCTTCACGATGGGTTGAAAAGTGGGGCTTATCGATAAGTGACGTCTAAAGGGAGCCCGTTTTTCAACCTCCCAAAATCGCCAGCTGCCCTCTTTGCCCACCCACACCCCAACTTCCAACCACAACTCTGACGAGCAGCACTCGCGCAACGTCCCCCCCCACCAACTCCCTCGAAAGAGGAAGCCTTCAGCTGAGAAATACTCTACAGCCGACGCCGGTACTCACGCAAAGGGCCTGCGGGCCCCCCTCCCTCTGCGTTCGATCCCCCCGACAGCGCTCTTGAAGGTTTCTCTCTCCTCCTCTCCTTTTCCTCCCCCTCCTCCTCAATCATCAATCATCAATCTCCACACAATGGCCACTCCGAGTGAGGTCGACCCGCTGCTCTTTCTGCGGCACGCCATCGCCTCTAGCACCGCCGTCGTGCCCACCGCCACCGACGCCGCCGACGCGCCAGAGACGCCGCTGCCTCAAGCCCAGTTCCTACAGTTCGCCGACCGTGCCGGCAGCGCATCGCGCACCGCCTTACCCATTGACGTGCCCACACGCTTCCTGTCCAACGACGCGCCCGTCGACCTGCGCTCCATCTACTTTGCCTGGCTCAACCGCGAGGTCGCCATCCCCGACTACAATGCCGCCGCCTCCCGCCTCAACCAGGAGCTCGCCACCGCTGGCTCCGCAGCCACCGTCCACAAGTTTGCCTTTGTCGAGCGTCTCGACCTCATCACCTGGCTCGAAGGTGCCAGCGAGGAGAGCGAGTACATCCGGTCGGCCGGTGGCGCAGCTGGTGCCGCTGGGGCAGCAGGTGCCCTGGGCGGTGCTGCCGCCGGAACGGCCGCTGGTGGCTTTGCCAAGGCGGGCGCGGCGGGCGCCGGCGCCACATCCATGCTGTCGCGCGCCGGCCGCGGCGCCATGATCGACCCGCGCCTGGCCGTCATCTACAGCGGCGAGCGGCGGACCGGAGACCACAACACGGTTTTGCGCGGCATTAAACCCACAGTAGGTCTGAGAAGTAGGGTGGTCTCGGGGCTCTTTTCTTGCTAACATGGTGAGGACTTGTCGCATGTGCGGAAACTCGCAATGTCGTTCATGTCCCAGAAGCAACAGCAGGCCGCGGCTGCGGCCGCCAGCGCCGACAAGAAGATTCTGGCGAGCGCGTCGCTGCCGCTGAACCCCAAGATGGGAGGCGTCGGCGTAGGCCCGCCAGCACGGCGGCCGGACCCGATCATCCTGCTGTCGCCGTCGGCGTCGAGCCTGCTGCGCATGTCCAACATCAAGGCCTTTCTAGAGGGCGGACGGTACATGCCGGCGGACAACAGCGCGTCGTCGGCGACGATGCTGCACTTGATGCGCACGATCAAGGACATTGACCCGTCGCGGCCGCTGCGCTTTATCCTGGTGGAGGGCACGGAGCACTTCAAGCCCGAGTACTGGAACCGCGTGGTGGCCGTCTTCACCACGGGCCAGGCCTGGCAGTTCAAGAGCTACCGCTGGAGCAGCCCGGCCGAGCTGTTCAAGCACGTGCTCGGCGTCTACGTGGGCTGGCGCGGCGAGCCCGTGCCGCAAGGCGTTCGCGACTGGGGCCACCGCGTGCTCAATCTCAACATTGACAAGTGGACGGACCCGGTGCCGGGTGGCGGCGGCGGCGTTGCCGATGCTAGCCGGTGGCGCGACCGCGAGGTGGCCGAGACCATCTGGAAAGCCATTGAGAACAACATGCGGCAAAAAGGCTGGAAGAGGGACTCCGGGGCGACGCGCATCTAGTGAGAGCGGGGGTGTTTATATTTTTTTGCAAGACTTCTTCTGCCCAACCGGGCGACAGAACGGCGGTCTGCGCAGATACAAGAAGAGACGGAGTAACAAACCAGAGGACGGGCCACGGGCAGCTACCTATTCGCCACCGTGTTCCACACGTTCATGTCAGGTTGCTATTTATGCATGTCTTTTGCCGACTCCAAAGAACTGTCCAACACTTCGTAAGAAGATCCTTAGATGGTGATCAGATTCGCTTCGTGGAGGACTGCCAAGACATTAGAGTACGCACGAATATTCATGTAGCTTCAAATGTTTATTCACTTATTCAAGTGTAGGCCATGATGGCGGTGAGATGATATCTATGATTATGAGGAAAGAAAAAATGGTAGAAAAGGGAACACCGTTCAAGTCCAATCACCTCTGCCTTAGTCCCCTACCAGGAGACTGCGAGATTCGAGACGTGGACAGGCTGCTTGCTGCGTCGTTCGTGATCTGGAAACAAACAAAAGAAAAAGTTCTTCCATTAAACCTGCTTTGGTTGGGTCTCCCTCTCTTTCTCTCCAGGAACGGCCTTGGCTCCATCTGGGTATCGTCTGAGTTGCAGTCCTTGCTGGAAATGAGAAAAGGAAAAGAAAAAAAGGAAAGAAAAAGAACAATAGAAAATAGGGAACAAATCGGAAAGGGATACAGCGCGAAAGGACACAAGAGGAAGCCGCCTTCTTGAGTTTTGTCTAGACCTTTGATTCTTCCGGGTTTCGATTATCCATGGTGTTGCCACCCGTTCTTGAGAAAACCTCTCTTCCCTTTCTTCCGCCCATTTCTGCCCTCTCTGTCGCTGATGTTCCTCCTCTATGCTGGAATATGCCTCGGAAAACGCCGGAATGCCGAATGGTAACGGAATATGGTGAGAGATGCCCTCCGGTTAGGGTATAAATTCGAAACGAAACGAGATGTATATGTGTGCGATAAGACAGAAGCTTAAGCTCAAAATGAAAAGGAGAATGAGGGAAAAACATCGCATTCATGCCATCCCTATTATGCAGCGCGCGGGCATAGAGACCATTGGTTTGCAGGTGACAGCTGACTGTTGTAACAGACAAGCAAAGGGTTGTATGAGGAGACAAGTCTGATGTTGGAATTAGGGACGGGTAGATCGGCTCTGGCTGCGCTCGGGGCCACGCCCGGAACCGACGATGATGGCGTCAAAGTCGTAGTTTCTCAGCGTGTGTTCGTACTTGGGGTGACGCAAAAATTTGGGCACCGAGTCCTGGATGTGTTAGTCGTTTTCAGAAAACATAAGAAGCGGAAAGAAGGACATACGCTCGCCATCAGCTTGAAGACGGCATTCTGGGCGTCTTCAAACAGCGTCGTGACCTCGTGCAGCGTCTCAATCATAGCGCTGTCCTGGCCCACTGCCTTGGTCATGCGCGTGGCCAGGTTGTTGCGCAGCTGGTGGTCAATGTTCAGCTCGCAAGGCGAACCCGGAGCCAGAAACCCGTTATAGATGCCATAGGCTTGAGCCATTATCTCTTTGATGCCTTCCATTGACGTCGAACTAGGGTTCTTCTGTGCCACGCGGATCGAATGCCGGCAGCTGCGTACAAAGTCGTCCACGTCCAGGTAAAATGATAGGTTCTCCTCGCAGTGCGTCTCGCGCAGGTTCTCGCGGAACAGCAGACGTAGTGCGGGATCGTTTAGAATCTTGTCGAGACGCTGCGTGTTCGAGTCGCGTGCAATGCCGCCTTGCCGTGGTGCGTGTCCGCCGCCGTCGCTGTCCGACGAGCGCCCGCGCGACGATGTCCCGTTGAAAAGATCCTTGCCCTTGGCCGTCAGCTGGAAGATGGCGTTTTTCGTTGGCTGGAACAAGTGCGACCCCGGAAACTGGTTCTGAAAGACGCGGTCTGTCTGGATCGGCTCAATCAGCCCGTGGTCGACAAAGAGCGTCGCAATGTCGGTGGCTTCTCGCCGATCGACCGTGGTGCAGCAGTCCATGAGCCAGTCTACGGCGGTTTTCCCCGTGAACGTGTCCCTGTACGCCTTCCCACCAACTTTGCGCTCGCTGGCCATCTTGACGCCGGTTAGGCCGTCTCGGTAGTCGCTCAGCGAGTCGGAGTCCGCGGCACTGGCGCTGGGCTTGATGTTGAGCCCGTTGACGCCGATAAACCGGCGGAAAATGACCTCGATGGTGCCCCGGTCGCTCAGGACCTTGTCGGTCCGGGAGTCCCGCTCCAGTATGACCAGCTGGGAGGTGGCGTTACCGATCAGCTCGGCGACCTGTTTCTGTTGGATGCCGTTGCGTAAACAGAAGCGGTCGAGGATCGATATACCCTTTGCCGTCAACTGCCACACAGAGCCCTTCATCGTGTAAATCTGCTGGTACCTTCCGTCGGCAGACTCGATGAAGCGTGCGTCCAGGAAGCGCTGACATATTGAGCGGGCCATGTCCTTGGCCATGGAGAAGGTGGTGGTGGTGGTGGTGGTGACGATGCGCGACGGATCCTTGGGGTCGGGCATGCGGTTCGACTGCGAGAACTTGAGCGAGCCAAGATTGTTGATGGCATCTTCGGACAGGAACGTGTGCTCGATCTTCGAGAGACGGACACGGTGGGCCGAGAGAGGCAGAAGACTGACAATTAGGGTCGAGAAAAGGTCCTTAAAATCCTGAGCATCGTTGTTAGCATAAAAGGACAAAAATCAAAAGCTCCCTCCACGGTGGCATTACTCTTGTGAACGGCCGGTCATCGTCGGTCATGCGCAGCAGGCGCGAGGATGTCTGATGCATCTTGTTGTCGACACGCGGAACGCGAATCGGTGGCGGAAGGCTCGGGTCGGTTTGGTCGTACGGCCGTGCGTAGGGCAGCGGCGCGGCTGCTTGTAGAGGTGGGACAGAGGGGCCAGCTGCCGTCAAAGTAGTCTCTGTCTTGGAGTCGGGGAGAGCGGCCTCTGCTGCTGCTGTAGACGCAGACGCAGACGCAGATGCAGACGCAGATGGCAAAACGCTTGACGGCGCAAGGTCGACCTGGGTGGCCGGGGAGTTGCTAAGTGATTCAGCGCCAGCAGAAAGACGGCCAACGGACTGTCGTGGCCTGATTCTCTGCTCGGCGCTGGCGAGTGCGTTCTGGGTGCGGTCGATGGCCGCGGCCGCAAAGGCAAGCAGAGAGGACCTGGCTGCTTTGGCGTGTGGTGGCGCAGGTGTGAAGGTGTTGCTGGACAGGCTGCTCGAGAGGGTTGTGCGGTGGCCGGAGGCGGCGGCGGTGACGGAGATGCCAGGTCGCGTCAGCCTGAGCGGTGCTGTAAGAGGAGAAGAGTCGATACCGCCAGAAGGAGAAGGAGCAGGGGCAGGAGGCTGCGGTGCAACGAGATGTGCAGAGGTTGAGAGACGGAACCTGGAGGTGAGGTCTCGCCGGGTGTCTCGGTCGTTGGAAAACGAGTTCGTGATGGATGTGGAAGACGAGGACAGCGGATCAGATATGGGTGCAGAATGAGACGAGTGGGAGACGGCAGCCATCTAACCACGGGAGGTGAAGGGGGGAAAGAGGCGGGAGAGCGTCAGTATGTGAAGGTGAGACAACGGGACAGAAGGCGACAGGACGCGAGAGGAGAACATTTAAAATAGTAAAAAAAAAGCAAGGAAGAGAGGACACGGGGAAGTGGTGGGGGTTTGACAGGAGAAGACGTGGGTAAGAAGGGGGTGTGTTGATTAGGAGGAGGAGCGATTGCGAGAAAATGGTAATACGCGAGTGGTCCTGCTGGCCGGTGTGGTGGATGGTGCTGATGTCTCTAGCGGCTGGCCGGCCAAGGTGGAGAAATGGGTTGGCGAGAAAAAAACGTGGTCGCAAGCAGGCACGCTTGTGCCCCGTACCGAGGTAAGTACAGGTACCTGCTGGGATGGGACAGGGAGACAGGGACAGGGCATGATGCTAGTGAACACATGAACATGGCATGGAAGTGTGCTGTAGACGTATTCACGCGCTGTAGCCTGTGTGTCGCTGTGGCCTGTGAGCTAGCGCGTTCCCCGTACTTGCCCACTGAGGTAAAAATGAGCAGCCATTTCATCTGGTGGTGCAGAATACCGCGATAATAATGGCCGAGACATGGTGGGGGACAGGAGCTCTGAAGGACGCAAAAACAGTCCTGAAGCGCAGCGCGGAGAATAAGATGACGAAGCGGCTCCCAGAGGACGGTAGAATCGTCTGCCGTCTTTTCCAGTGCGGTAGCTCTCTGCCAAGTGTTGTGTCCATTGCCAGCCTGTACCAGGTACTGCGGAGTACTTTTCCGCTTTTTGGCGGCGTGGAGGAGGGCAGGGACACCTCGTGGAAAACACGTCTGACAGAGCGTGGCCGGCGAGATCTGCGCGTGATCTTCTTCCCAGGCCAGGCTGTTTTAGGACAAGCACCCCTGCATGGGCAAACCACGCCGGCCACTGGACCACTGGGGCAACAATTCCCCACTCCCCCTAAGCCGCCATGCAGTGATTTCGGAGCAAGCGAACGGAATGAACATGCGGGTGAAATAGTACGGAGTAAGACCCCTAACGATAATGGAACGGGGTAGCATTGTGTGAATTGTGAAGATAACAGGGACAGGGGCAGTGCCAGCCACTGGCTGCGGGGAAGCGAAGCTGAATGGGACGAAAGGCAGTGAGAGCCTGAGAGGCCTAGAAAGGAAGGCCTAGAAAGGAAGGGGCCTGAAGAAAGTGCAACACACCTTGGTGGCATTAGCAAGGGAAATGCAGAGTGCACTCCGTACTACTCCGTACTCCGTACTTTGCCAATTCCGGACTGCAAGAGAACAAGACGCCGCCGGCCGTTTTCTTCCTGCAGATTCCCTGGCGCTTTTTACACTCTGCCTATGTTAGCTTCAACGACCACTGTGCGCAAAAGGAGAAACATTATGTCGACGGCATGGTCAAACAAAATCGCGGATTTTGGGTAAGAAGGACGGAGTAGTTCGCAAAGAAAGAGGTCTGGATAGTGGAAACCTCGCGAGAGGCGAAGCGGTAAGATCGATCCAACGAGGCTTCTAGAAGCAGTGGTAGGAATGTGATGTCGGGAGGATTTGGGACTGACCTGAAGGGAGATCGAATGGTAAGCACGCAGGGGACAAAACTGTCAGCGTTCCGACACGCCAATCCCGGTTCCTTAACGGTTGGTGTTTCGTCGCTGACCAGGAGTCGAAACGCGGAGTGACCAGTTGGCGAGAGATTGATCAAAGTGGCGTTCAGGTGCTACGCATTTTCCTTGTCTTCTTTTCTTGTCGTGGTCAAGCGTGAGCAGGTCGAAGTGACGATATACACGCTTATGTGGTACTCTGTTGGTAGCTGGAGGCGGAGGAGTCTGCAGGACAAGGCAGAAGAAACGAAGAGAATGTTCCCACAGATTGGCGGGAGTCGTTGCGAAAGAACAGAAATAGATGGGAGCAAGCGAGAAAGCAAGAAAGGGAAGAGAAGAGAGAGGATAACGTAGAAAATCCCCCCGCTCAAGGGGCGACGAAAGGTTGGGCGGCTTTCCAGAACACTTTCTGTGCTTCTTTGTCTTCTCGAAGGGGAAGACGGTGCGGGAGCGGTTTCCAGTACTCCGTACCGTCGCCACGTGGAAACGCCGCGCCAATAGCAGAGCCCAATCAGCACTGTGGACGTGGAAAGCAGCCCGTCCGCCGCCTCGTGGGATACAGATTACGTGTGGCCAGTCTGCAGCCGTTGCATAACTCCGCTCGCTTGGGAACGCAATTGAAGAGGCAGGAGAGGCGAAAAAGGAAACCTGAAACGAGTAAGAGGCGAGCGAGTGTGTTTTTCGTACTACTATACAGAGCCTGCAGTCCTCGTTACAGCAACAGCACACAACAGCTCTGTCAACGGCTGCTTTCAACAGGCGGGGAAACTTGGGGGAACACGGGCAGGTGGCACATGGGTGGCAGGCACAGGGACTCCAGGGAGTGCACAGAGTGCAGAGCCCACGCACAGTCGTCTATGCACGACACAAGGCAGCATCACGGAGAAAGGAAAGACGAACGTTGCACCGGATGAAGCAGACAGCACATGTCCTTGTGGCGTAGTAGCGGCACTGCCTAAATAATTTAGCCCTTCCAGCGTGTGGTCAGTACATGGCTGCAGCTCAATTTTAGCCGGCTTCAGTGAGGGTGAGCTGTCAATCACCATGTTTGTTCGTGAGGTTTTCCTTGCTGTGTTCCTGAACATTTGTTTCCTGGACTGGCAGCGTCCATCTCTTCCCCTTTTCTATTCGTTTTTCTCTTTTCTTTATCTTCCTTCTTCGACTTACTTCCTTCCCACGGAGCACTCCGTGTTTAGAGGTCCGCATCCTGGTTTATTAGGCGGCTTCTCGGCCAGGTTTTCATCTATCCCACACACATGAAGGACCTTTCTATTTATGTCAGCCTTTGCTCTTTCCGGTAATAGAATTGTCACAACTGATCACTAAACATGGTGGGCTTTGTTCCTCTTGGCATCATCCTGACTCCCAAAGCAATATCCCTTCAGAAGAAAGAAGGAAGAACCCGCAGCCATGTCCAACGTGGCCCCTACGGCCGTGCGTAAGGGGAGGAAAGCAGTCCGGAAAGGGGGACGGAGCGGGAAAACAGAAACAGACTCCCGTAATCTGATCGCTACCAAATGGCCGTTCCTCCCTACCGGGCACTGCATGCCGCGGGCTCGTTAGCCTGCGGCAGACCAGGCTAACGTCTAACCCCAGAATAGGAGCTGTCATAATAAAGGGGACAGGGACCCCGTAAGCAGGACGGAGTGGTAACAGACAGAGTAGTTTACATATGGAACACAGAGTACCCCGTACGGTGCACAGATTGCGACGAGGTGGCGCAGGAACAAATCAAATGCGAGATAAGAAGAGGAAAAGAGTGCAGAAAGTGACTAGTCGTTTGTTCGGACGGGACGAAAAGGCGGAAACAGAGTAGAGGACAAAAGGCGTCGTAATCTTCTCCCAGTCTTTGCGGTCACGAGGGAAAGAGGAGCAATTCTGTGCCAGGCGAGTGCTGGGAACGTCTCCTATGTTGCCATGCGAGGCTGGACGACAACGGTTTTTGTCTGACTGTCTAAAAAAATAACACTAGTGAAAGTCAAGTGGGGCGTGCCACGTGGAAACAGCAAGCCACTACTCCGTAAATGCGACGCTACCACATGGGATGGGGAGGGTCTAGCCGTAAGAACGACTAGTGAGCAACTCCCGCTGAAGAACGGACAATGACGGAAGACGAATCACTTCAGGTTCCTCCACTTTGTTGGTGGCTGCCACGATCATTTTTCGCTTTTTGCTCTCCGTCTCTTCCTCCACTCCTGTTGTTTTTGAAACAGGCCTACGATGATGGTTTTTGGCGTTGCCCTTTCTTTTTCTTTTTCTTCTTCTTACTCCGTACTCACTTTCTCGTTTTGTGGGTTCAGTTCGCCTGCGTCGTATCCTAAAACCTATCTCCGGAGTCATAGCCACATGGCAACCCGGCCCATTTAATGGAGTACCCGTCGTCAAAACCCACACCCCGTAGTCGCTCATAAAAGCTTTCGCTTCCGGAGTACGGAGCACATGTCCTCGTAATAGTTGCTGTTCCCTACGGAGTACTCCGTATCATGTTCAGACTTCGCGTGGCAAGCCTATCGGATTGCTTGGACGACCTCCTGCCGCCCATCCAATTTCTTTCCATGGCCCTGTTCCCTTTCCCCCTTTCTTTCACATCCGGCATCCCGCCATTATCAAGAGAAAAAGGCGAAAAAACATACGAGCCTACTCCGTATATACGATTACGACAATCACTCCTAAAGTGATTCGTGGGGGTCATTCGCGTTCCGACAGACCTGACCACGAGGATGGAAAGAGGCATGGAAAAAGGAAAAGAAGAAAGGAAGGCTTGTAATGATCAGCATGTGTTTCAAAAATGCAAACAAAGGAGGCCTATTACCTACCTGTATTTCCTCACCCCCCTCCCTCTCCTTCTGCCGTCAATGTTTCGAGTTTCCTTTTCCGTGCCGATCTCTCTTTCTCAATGTCGTTCTCACCCCGTCTCTTCCTCTTCTTCCAAGGCTTCTAGAAGGCCGAACACGGCCCCGATTCGCCGTTCAGGGCATGTTGAGCGTGGGGGGGAAGGGGAGGGGTTGCAGTGAGGCAATATCGTAGGAAAGAAGAGGATCGTGCCGTCGTTTCAACGTTTTGATCGACGAAAGAAGCAGAAGATGCAATCTGTGTTGTGTTCTATCAAAAACCTTTTGTGACATCGTCTTGTACCTTCCGGCATGATCTTGACAACGAATTTGTAATTTTCTGAGCACCAAAAGCAATGCCAATGCACGTCCTCACACAAAGCATACGTGTCGTCCTGACCCAACACTGTTACACTAACGGCAGATACCTCATCTCACAGAAATCCTGCCCAGTACCACCGTTCTGTCAACAACATGGCCAGACCGGCAAGGCCGACACAAAACACTTGTCATAGAGACAGCTGTCGTGTTCTAGTCATACCGTGGCCTTAGTGCCGCCTGTCTCTCTCTATGGGTAGCTGATAGCTACATCTCGGTCACATCTTTGGGGTCCTTACGATGCTTGTCCTTCATCACTCCAATGTGCATGGCAACTTACTCATGACGTCTGTCGTCTTATGCCTTTCGATCGTGTAGACCTCGCTCTCGTATCTTTGCAAAACTATTTTGAAATGTGGCAGTAAAAATGCAAAAGGGGTATATATGGAGCGTTTAGAACACAGAATCACTTCCAGCCACACTCATCTCTTCCTCCCGCAACCCTTAATCATCATACTCCGTATCGCTGCGCAGGTATTCCCTCCACTTCAGCCATTCAGATGCCCGTCCCGGATCGGACCAGCGTGCACTAACTGGGCTCTTGGCCGACCCAGAATCGCCGTCCTCCAGCTCCACAAACATGATTGGTGACGCACACAAGTGCTTTCGCTGAGTGCCTGGGGCCTGGCTCAGAAAGAGCGACATACTATCTTCTTCATCGTCGTCAGAGTCTACGTATATGCTCTCGTAGTCGTCGTCGTTGCCGTTGTTCCTGTCTTCGTAAGGGTCCATCGTAGGATACCCCACCTCCGTCACCTTTAGGGTTGGCTCTTCGCTTTGCTCTTGAATGTGCTCCTTGGCGGCCGCCACCTCAGACAGAGCAACAACAGGCTGTTCCGGCCTGAAGCTCCATGCCGCCTTCTTTTTCCCGTCGCATGAGGCCTGCCGTCCGATTCGCAGCGGCTGTGGTACCAACGCCGGATCGTCAATGGCAAGTGAAGTTACGACATCGACCGCGGGCCTGCTGGCATCGCTTCCACTGCGGCTCATCGGTTTGACCGCCAGCGACGGCGGCGGTGGCGGCGGCTGCTGCTGAGTCTGGTTGAGAAGGCTCGTGGGCATACTCAAGCGGTTGTATGGCGTGAACGAGCGAAATGACGACGCCGACGACGGCGGTGTAGAGTGGGCAGTAGCGGGGTCGCTATGCGTAAAGGACAGAGTCGGCGATGAGACCAACGACGAGCCGAACGACGAGTCCAACGACGATAGGTCGATGGCAATCACATCGTCGTCGCAACTGTGTGGGCGAGGCGGCGGAAACAAAGGATGTTGCTTGCGCTGCTTCTCCTGGTTCTGCACCTGTGGCGCCTGGACAGATTGTCGAGAGGGTTCTGGGGTAGGAGGACGGCCAACGACGGCGGAAAGAGGCCTACCAATTGCCAAAACGGCTGGGACAGGCGTGTACATCTGGGCGGCTTCGTGAGCCGTAGGCGTAGGTTGCGAGAAGGACTGCGAATGCTGGTGTCGAGGTGGGAGGTAGTATGCACGCTCCATATGCTGCTGCTGCTGATCATGGCGATTCTGCTGCATCTGCATCTCGCGGACCTGCTGCGCCGACGGCCGATATGCCTGGTACTGGGTCGTCTGCTGGTAGCTGTGCTGCCGGTGGTGATACGCTTGGTACTGATCCTGAGTTCCTGTCAAAATGGTGCTGCTGCTGCGGGAGCCCTTCTGTTGCTGCTGTTGCCTTGTCGGTTCTTCGGCAGCCAGATTTCTGCTGAGCTGCTCCACCAGGGAACCGTGGGACTTTTTGAGCGTCTTCTTCACAAAGCTCGACATGATCGGGTTGCAGCGCAGATCGACATCCTCGCGCAAAAAAAGACCGGACGCTGGTACGCCCAGATCCTTGAGGCCCAGCTCGACCGGCTGCCACGGCTCGCCCGGGGCCGTCCCAGCGACAGTCCAGCGGTCACGAATTTCGACGCCGAGTGGCGCCCGGCAGTGCGTCTGCAGGCCATCAGGCAGCGGGTGGAAGACGCAGGTATAGGAGACGTTTCCAGAGCCACCGGAGGCACCCGTGAAAGAGGAAGGGTTCGAAGGCGATGAGGAGACGGCAACAGACGCTGACGATGCTGGCGCGGACCACGGCAGGGCGACGGCGTCTGTCAGTTGGTACCAGACACATGCCGCTTCATCCGGGTCGGCATTACGAGGCGGTGGGATGCGATGGCGCTCAACCACAAGAGGGTTGACATCAATCATAGCCTCATAGTTGTGCAGGAAGGTGATGACGGCCGTGCGGGTGATATGTGGTGGCAGCGGTGTGATGGTCGTGAAGATGGTGCGTTTTTGAGTGAGAGACATGGTGGAGGCGCCTTGGCAGCTTCACGGGGTTCCAGGGCTGAGGAGAAAAGAACAGAAGTAAAGGGGAAAGAGGGAAGAGGGAAGAGGGGAGAGCAGTGTTATCTTCGTCAGAAAGGGAAGGACTGCGAACTTGCGAAGGACTACTCTGTTTGTACATGTTCGGAGTAGGTGGAGTACCCAAGGACAAGACTCAGAAAAGCTGTCAGCCGCACCGGCCATCGTCTTGTTGCGTTCTCCCAAGGCCTTTTTGCTCAAGGGCAGGAACAGGTGATGGGTAGTCCTTTCCCCTGGAACACGCGCTTGCAGCATGGAAGGCGCGTTCGGATGGTCGCATCGTACCTGCCTGACAACGAACAAGACGTTCGACCAAGAAACGGAAGGAACTATTCCCGTGTTGTTCGGCGGCACAGCCTGACTTCAGGAATACGGAGTAAGCACAGAGACTCGTAAGCCAAGCCTTTGGGTTAGCGAACCAGTCTTCATGCTGGCGCGCTTGGCTTAAAATAGGTTCTGTCAAAGCCCCGCCAACTCCCAACGGAGGCACAGCCACAATGTTTTCCTAGGAGCAGTACATGTACATGCACCTCAAGCATAAGTCTGAGCTCACATACAGACTTGTCCTACATTTGCAGCAAGGTGACAGCCAGAATCAGCCTTATCCGGTGGCCGTCGAAAGAATGAATTGGGTCAAAGCTTCTGTAATTGTCCTCGGCTTCAGTGTATGTGCTCCGTGTCGACAAGGAAATAAAAGAAATGTTTAAATCTCCTTGCACCACCGCGCCAGAACACTCCCAAGACGCACGCCTGGTGCCGCCGGTATTTCTTCCAGGGCCACCTCTGTCCGCCACATGCTGCGACCCTCCAGGCCGCTTGAGACCAGCGCCCCGCCCCGGCCACCGCCACCACCACCACGGCCGCTGCCGCTGCCACCACCCACGCCGGCAGGGATCAGTAGGCCCAGCGCCGCCAGCCGTTCCCACGCGCGCGACGCCACACCGCGGCCCCAGACACGCGCGCTGCCGCCCACGACCAGACTGCTGCCGCTCGGCCTACCAACGGGTCGGCCGACGGTTGATGTTGGTCGGTGGCTGCCCATGCCGGTCGATGCCAGCGACGACTGAACGCGCTGCTTACCCATGAGCGACACGTACTCGTCGTAGGCCATGGCGAAGTTAACCAAGTCGGTGCTGAGAACTACGTCGAGGCGCGCCGCCGCAATGAGCAGCGACAGCTCGAGCTCCGACAGAGAGGCCAGCAGGTGCAGTTTGGAGTCTGGCGGCGTTAGCGGCAGTGGCTGCACGTCGTCAAAGTTCTTCTTTGCCGCGGCACTGCCACTGCCGCTGGCAAGGAGAAGCGAAACCGTCGGTCGGCCAACGGCCCGCTTGGCCGTACCACCAGACAGGCTGCCGCCGCCGCCAATGTCTGGGCCCAGAGCCCCGACAGGAGGCGGCAGTCGCAGCCGTGGCGACGCCACCGACACGGCCGTCAACGGCATGATGCACGCTGTCCAGAAGCCGGGTACGGATTTGCTACTGTAAAAGTGGAACGCGAGTTGTTCCTGGAAAGCCTCGTCGTCTTTGACCGTCTGTGTCTTGTGCGTCAGCTCCTCAAGAAGGACAGAAGCGATGGCCCCTCCTATCGTACTCCTTCCCAGAAACTCACATCGATCATTTGCGCCCACCATTGGCGGAACGCGGCATGTCCTTCTGCCTGGTTACCATCGCACTCCTTGTCCTCATCCTCGTCCTCATCATCCTGGACAACAAGGCCGAGCCGGCAGATGTCCCAGAAGGCAGGCAGGCTGCGCGGTAGCGACAGGTAAACGTAACGGTGGCTGAACCGACTCTTGACGCGCTTTTCAAGGCTCTCAACAACGTCGATCTTGGTCGTCAGGCCCAGAACGGCAATGGGAGCCTTCCGCGCCTGAGCAATGTCAAACAGGTTGTACAGTAGCGTCTGGCGCGCGTGTGTGGCAAAGAGGTCGAACTCATCCATGACAAAGATGACGGACGTGGACGTCACGGCGGGTAGCGCAGCACTGCCAATGGCACCGCCGGCTTCCTGGCCGCCCTGGCCGTTGTCTCCGCCTGCCTCGGCGGTCGCTGGAAGAATCTCTGACGGATGCGAGAGCAGCGCCAGCAGCGAGGCCAGTGTGTCGGCGTAGTTGTTTGTCTGTCGAGAACGTCAGCGGCATGGAGAATACGTGGAACGGCAAACGGCAGCTCACCTTATTCACAACGTCGTCTTCAACGGCCATTTCCTTGCCGAGCTGCCGCCAGATTTCTCGAAGGGCGAGCTTGTCATCAGTGTGGATAAATCCATTGAGACGCACCACATGGAAGAAATCTCGGTGCTCGGCCGCAACATCTTGCAGAACGGACTCGACCAGCTAAGCGTATCCCAATGTTAGTACGTGTTTTGCACCCCCTCTTTGGAGTCTTGTGCGCCTTCATTTCAGTCGTTTCCCACACTTCCACTTACTGCCGTCTTGCCCGTTCCTCGCGCGCCAATCACCATCATTGAGTTGCCCTCGCCCGCGACGACGGTCTGGTGGACCAGCTGGAACACCTTTTCGTAGGCCTCGTCTTGCCCATGCAGCTTCACACGACGACGGCCGGTACAACGGCCGAGCAGGACACGCTTCGTCTTGGCTAGGTGATGCTCAAAGTTGGGAATGTCTGGTGCCACGATGTCGGCGGCAGTTGAGATGGCGTGTTCTTCCGAACCTCTGCCAGGTCCGTCGCCAATCTCACCCCCCTCAATATAGCTTTCTTTCGGCGGCTGCCGCAGCTGCTGCTGCTGAGGAGGAGCACACTCCCGGCAGAACCAGTCGCCCTCGGGAATGACTGGAATGTCATAGCACCGCTGATGGACAGCAAATTCGCAGGTCTCGCAAAACACAATCTCGTTTGGTGCCTCTGAGTCGGGTTTGCGGCATATATAACACACCTCGTCGTCCTCTTCTTCGTCGTCCTCATCTTCGTTATCCTCGTCTTCGTTGTTTTCGGCTTCGACACTGTCGCTCTCGACAGCAATCGGAATGTCTTCTTCACGAGGCTGCCGTGTCGGCCGCTCGTCTGTGACCCGACCGCGCCTTTTCTGACCAGAGTTTCTCAACGCCTCCTCTTTCCAAGCCTCCCCCTTCCTCGTCTCCCCTTCCTTCCTGGACGGGGACGCACGAGGCTTGCTAGGCGTACCAGAATCAAGAGGTGGCCGCGTGCTTCCCAGAGTCACAGATGCAGCCGCTGCTTTGGCCGAAGGCCGACGATTACGGCTGGGTCGGATGCGAAGGCTACTTCCGCTGTCGGCAATACTGCCATCATCGCCGTTACCGTCATCTGCCGCTGCTGACTTTCTTTGCCGCCGTACGCTTTTGGACGGCGTATAGGGCGCGCCGTTTTCCACAGCCAGGACATCGTCGTCGCCCTTGTCCGTGCCCTCTTCCTTCTCGTCGTCGCTCGCGATAGGAAAGTCGTAGATGTCGTCAGTCTCGGATCGAGGTCGTCGCCGCTCGTTGTGGTGGTGCGAGATGAGCGGCCGCTGCGGCGGCTTCCTGGACTTTGACGTTCCGCCAGCACCGCCTCGGCCAGCCAGACTGCTGGCACCGTATGCCAGCGCACCGGAGATGGCAGAGGCCATAGCATGGACTGTACGGGGCGTCTTGGGCGTCGAGGTCGAGACGGAGATCGGGCCGGCAGCGACCCCTGCGTTATTGGTAGCGGCGACGATATTGTTTCTGCTGCCCAGCCTGGCAGGAGCAGCCAGCCGCTGCTTCTTGGCGGTGGTGCCGGATGTGGCCATGGTTGTGGTGGCGGCTCTCTGGACTTTTGACGATGCTGCCCATGTCGAGGTCGAGGCGTCAGCGCCAGCGTTTCTTCCCGTTGCACCGTGGCTCCTGTCGTCATTCTCGTCGGAGCGCGGTCGCTTCCTGCTTATGCGGCCCGACATGGCCACAAAGAGACGTGATTGACTCGATTGAGCCGCCTTCTTTGTTCTTGTCTGTCTGTCTTTTCTTGTGCGGAGTGGAACGCTGTACTGTTGGGGTACGGAGTACTCCGTACAAGCGCGTTGTTCATCCAGGGGTTGAGTGCTATATAGGTCACGTGCTTTCGCGTGTCTAGCGTGGCTGCCTGCACTGACAAACCGCCAGAGATTTAGGCGCCCTTCTGTTGTCAGCCCGTCAACGACCAAAGCCAGGTGACAGGAGTTGGTGTAGCTTGGTGTTTACCCTCACCATGCTCCTTCGCAAACTTGGTGCTGGCTTTCTCTTTTGAAGACACAAAGACGCATTGTCACCGTTCGCGAGATGTAGCGCACGAGACCATGGACGCCTTTGTGACCAGACACAAACGGCGTAAGCTGAGGACGCCGTCGACGTCCCCAGAGAGGGAAATGACTTTTGGAAAGGTGGCCGCAGCTCCTGAGCCAAGTCCATCTCTGGACGACGGTGACTCCACCGAAGTCAAGCTCGCCATGCTGGCATCGCTCGTCGACGGCGTGGATGGCATCGGCTTTGGTCCCCCCGACCAGAGTCTGCTCATGGAACTACTGCTGGCCCACGATGGCTCCGTGGAAGCAGCTGCCGCGGCCTTCATTCACCGCCAATTACAGCCAGACAGGCCGACGACCGGGTTGCAACCGTCGAAGACGAACGGTGCCGCCGGCGGCGCCGCCCACCAGACATCTCTTCGCGCGGCGTTTCTTCCTACGGCCACACAATCAGAGGAGAATGATCGCTGCGCAAGGTCACCCCTCCTGTCCAAACGCGGCCGCACGCTCTTCCTCTACGACCCCTTGGATGTCGAGGCGCACACGCCCTGCACACTCGTGCACAACTTCTTGCCGGCGGAGACGGCAAATGCACTGCTGCGTGAGATGCTGGACGAGGCAGCCACTTTTCCTCCGCCGCATCGCTTCAAGCTGTTTGACCGGGTGGTATCGAGTCCGCACACGTCGTGCCTGTACCTAGCATCTCCGTCAGAGGCCAGGTCGGCGGCGACGACGTCAACGGCGGAATTGGCGATAGAACAACAGGGATCCAACAATGGCTTTGCTTTGACGGCCGAGACTCACGACGGCTACCGCTACAACGGCTCACGGCAACCAGAGATCCGCGTGCTGACGCCGCAGATGCAGCATGTGCGGCCGTTGGTGGAGGAGGCCGTCAACGCGGCCGTGCGGCAGCGCATAGCGACGCACTACCCGGGCAGGCGCAAGCTGCGCTACCAGAACCCGGGCCGCTGGCAGCCGAACGCGGCGTTTGTCAACTGCTACAGCAACGCGCAGGAGAGCGTAGGCTGGCACAGCGACCACCTCACGTACCTCGGCCCGCGTGCGGTGATCGGATCGCTGTCGCTTGGCGTGGCGCGCGAGTTTCGTGTGCGGCGGATCGTTCCTCAAGCAGCTGGCGAGGACGTTGAAGAACATGACAAAGACAGCGATGGCGGCGGCGGCGACAGCATGGGAAAGGCTCACAAAAACAAGAGACCGCGACAACCCTCGAAGCCCTCCAAAGACGACGACGCGGCCGGCCAGATCAGCATTCATCTGCCGCACAATTCCTTGCTGGTCATGCATGCCGAGATGCAGGAAGAGTGGAAGCACTGCGTGACACCAGCGCCGTCCGTCGAGCCACATTCCATTGCCGGCGCCAGGCGGATCAACATCACCTACCGAGACTACCGCGCGGAGTTCCATCCGAAGCACACGCCGCGCTGCCGCTGTAATATAGCAGCAATTCTGCGCGTTGTCCAACGGAAGAAGGAGAACCATGGTCGCTACTTCTGGATGTGTCATGCTGGCCACATCCCGGACCGAGAGGGCTGTACGTTCTTCCAATGGGCCGAATTCAATGATGACGGCAGGCCTTTGCTACAAACACAACAAGACGACGCCGACCTTTCACATCGGACGGACAGGGCCAGGGACTTGGTTGGGCAGACAAGATAAGCAAAATACCAAGTTGGATTAACGTATGCAAACAGTCCTCGGTAGTGATGGCCTTCAAGCGCCGGGCCAAAAAAGCGTGATGCAGTGTTTAAAGGAGAGGAAGAAAAGAAAGCAGAAAGAAGAAGAAACAAAAAATACCGGATCTGGCATGGTCAGTCAAGAGAACCAGCCTGACCACGACCACTTTCCCGACCGCTTGCTGATGGTGCTGCTCCGGCTGCTGCTGCGAACGCCCCGGTATGCATCCAGCCGCTCTTCGCAGTTCTCACTCTTGACGTTTTGATCCGATGCGGCGTGTGCCAGGTTCTGCAAGCTTGCCGTGGCCCGACTAGCCTTTCGCTTTATACTGCGCGGCGCACTGTCTGGAATGGGCTGCCGCGGGCCGTCGAGCGCGGTTTTCATATTCTTGCTTCGTGGGAGTAGACAGCCCGGAGAAGGGGGTTCCGAGTCTGCGGCAACATTTGCAGAAGATAGAGACAGTCGAGGCAGCTGCAGAGAGGTATGTCTGCTCGTGATTCTCGGCTTCTGCGTAGAAGCCTGTGGAGGCTGCTCTGGGCCCTTATGGGACACCCGTGCTGGTGTCTGGGAAGGCATCTGCGTAGCTTGTTTTCCGTCGTGCCTTTCGTTCTCCTTCTCTCTCTTCTGCGCTGTTGTGTCTGCCCGAGGAGTGACTTCGTCGACGCTTCCATGGCTGTTATCCATGCCATTGTCTTCCGGAGTCACGGAACGCTATTCCTGACTCGGATCGGCCACTGGCCGATCTGTGTGCCACATGCTATGACGCCAAGCAGACAGTGGGTTCTCGGACTTTCGGAGGTTCCTCATGTGAATGGACGTTGCGATTCGCTTGGCCATTTCCTTCGCCGCCGACGGGCCCCAGTGCTTGGCAACAATGTCCACCAAAGGGCTACTGGCAGGGGCTGGAGAGGGCGACCACGTCGACGAATGGCTCTGTTGCATGACCATTGCCGTTACCGTTGTCTCAATCGTCGTTCGCACCTCGACACAGCCACCGTCGGATCCCGTAGGCTCCTTGCCAGCGTCACGCCTGGGAAAGCCGGAATGGGAATACGTGAGCTGGACTTGCATGTATTCCTGCGACGTCGAGCCGAGCTGGAGCTCCAGGTCTTCCATAATCTCCTCCGACTTGCTTGTGCGGGAGAGTGGCCGGTAGTCATGTACATCTTCACTCTTTTGGTGCTTCATTGTATCCAGGTGGACATGGACCACAATGAGCCGACGCGAGCCAGGAAGAAGGGTTCTGGACAGTGCTCAATGTCAGGAGATAGAAGCCATGGGGTGGTAAAGAACTATCTTGGTGGACGGTACCTACAAAAGGCTTGGACTCTTTCCGATCACCTCCAAGATCTCGCTTTGATAGGATGGAAGAATCTTTATGTCCAGGTTGGAAATGTATCCGAATCGATAGAGTCCTAGAGTATTTCCCGTCAGCAGGCGTGAAAAAAGTCCAGCAATACAGCTGAGAGAACGTGACCAACCTTGATCTTCGTCGGACGAGAACGTTGATGAAGATGCTTGGCGGAAGTCCTGTCTGAACCGATGGTCTCGCGATGCGCTGGCACCCAGCGGCTCGGTGATGTGGGCGAAGAGCTCAATGGCAACCCAAAAGCTGTTCACCTTCCCTTTGACAGTTCTGCACTCTGGGGTGACCGACACAAAAGGAACAAGAATCTGTGGGATCGTCTCCGTCGCAGAGTCAGGCCTGAGAGCCAGCTGGCTGATCTGTCTGGACAGTTGCGCATCGCCACGGCTTCTGGGGGGAACAACGAATTGGCGTTGCTGTTGATAGGCTCCGTGACGCACAGTTTGGCCCTGGTCTCCAAAGGGGATTGCAGTCGCCGCACGCTCATATGGGTCGTGAGCAAAGAAACCGAGTCCGGTCAGTGGAGATGCGGCCGACGACACGGGACGGCTCCGATCAAACTCCGGGTGGATCGGGGACGAATGTGGAATCCCCGGAATAGAGTCGTAGTGGGCACGACTTGTCGCTGGGCTGGCAGTAAAGCTTACTTGCCTACCAATTTCAAATGAGCCGGTGCCATCTGGGCACCACTGAAAGCTGCCGAGATCCTCAGGCGGCGGCAGGCGATGCTGCATCGGGGCATACGGGGCTTCGCCTTGTAGGCTGTAGACCTGTGAGATATTCCGATCAACCCCCGGTCCCCGTCCACCGAGAGTCATTCTTTGGAATTGGGCCGTAGTGTCCTCATCGTCGTACGTATGGCTATGTCTCTGTCGCGAGGGCCATTCTTGCTGCTGGTATGGCCTGCTGGCGCCATGGCCAACTAGACTACCGTCAGCTAGACTCTTTGCACTTTCCGAGTTTCAAAGAGAAGAGCCGGTGATATGTAGACTTACCTTGACCGTGGTCGTGGTCGTAGTCCCCGTGCTGGGAGAACTCTGTGCGCGCAGACGAGTACCGGCTTCCCATGCCAAAGCTGCTGTGTCCCGAGGGCGGAACGCGCATGTTTTCATCCGAGTCCAAGTCGCCGTCACTGTCAGAGCCGCCAAAAGCATCTGCGGCATTCCGCCGTCTCCTTGAGGCAGCTTGCGCGGACGCAGCCGAGACAGTGTGAAAACGGGCAGCACCGGCGTCGTGTCGCGATGGAGCGGTCTTGCGCTTCTTTGGCACGGCCAAGTTCAGGTTCGTGGCTCCAGACTCCCCGCACATGCTGCCCATGCTCTCGTCCGTGCCGGCACTGACGCATCTGCCATTGTTGTGCCCATCTGGTCCGGGGCCATGTGAGCTGTTGCTGGTGCCGCCAGGTAGTAGGTTGCTGTGCACGTCGCTTAGAGGCATGGCTTGTGAGCTGCTGCTCAACAGTCGACTGGCTTCCTGTGCAGATCGCTTGACGATCCGCAAGGGACCTGGCTGGCGCCCGTCGTCCATGTTTGCGAGGAAGGGCTTACTGTTGCTCGTACGTCTGTCTGGGGATGATGGCTGATGAGAGTAAGGGGATGGGACATGGGAGACATAAACAACAACAAAAAGGAGGAAAACAAAATGGAAAGGAAATTTGCTTCCAAGGACGGGCTTTTTGTTTACGTTGCCCTTCGCAGCTTCCCTGGGATGATACCTTTTATCGCATACACATTTGAAAAAGTCCTGGCAACAGGGGCAGTTGCGTAAAGGCTAAAGAAGAGGGAAAAGTCATAAAAGCTAAAAGAACATAAACCCGCCAGAAGAATGTCCCAAAGCGCCATAGTGAAGAAAAAGAGACCCCCAAAAGTGGTCAACGCTGGCGACGCAGCGTCCTCACGGCACAGTTGCGCCAAGTGTCCGCTTGAGATTGTCCTTGACAGCCTCGATTTCGCTGCTGTCCATGTCGAGGAAACGGATCTACAGACAGGGTCAGATCTCATTCTGTTTGATTCCAGACATCTTCTCCAACTTACCACATCGTCGGCTGCGCTGGCGCTGCCAAAGAGGACAGCGTCGGACATGCTGGCTTGGATGCCCTTCTTGACCCGCTCCTCCCACACATGCTCCCAGCTCCACTCTCCTGGCTTCCGCGTCGTTCCCGCGTCGGCTGCAGTTGCTGTTGGTGCCGTTGTTGTCGCTGTTGTCGTCAACGTCGCGCCGTCTGTCACCGGCTCCGGCCGTGTCTTGCCCTGCTGCCGCTGGTATGTTCGCCACGCGTGCCATGCACCCGGGTTGCCCGCGGCCTCCAGTGGGATAGCATCCAAGACGGTCTCGTCGTCAAAGGCGCTGCGAATGTAGCACAGGACGTCGTAGGTAGACACTGGCGCCGCGAGATCCGCGCTGGAAACCCCCGAGCCGCCGCCGCGTCCAACAGCAGCCGCAGCCGCAGCAGAAGTGTTGGGCGTGCTCTGGGCGCTTCCCGACACGCTGCTGCCGCCCGGCGGTGGTGGCGTCTGCGGTGTCTGTGGCCGCTGCTGCAGCTGCGCACTGAGCCGCTTGTTGCGACTGGCCCGGCCGAACCAGCCTGGGAAGCCGTGGCGCAGGCTAAAGCCGCCCGGTGGCAGGCGCTCCTCGTCGGTGGCGCTCACGGTGCCGTTGTCCTGGATGTCGGTGGTGTACGTGTAGTTTGTGAGCGGCGTGATGAGCGGGTGAAAGATGTCGGTTGAGAAGGTCACAAGCGGTGGCAAGCTGGGGTAGGTGTCTGGAAACGAGATCTGGAAGCGCAAGACGGCATTTGCATAGGGACCTAGAAGAGTTAGCAGTGGGCCGAGAAGAAGAAGCCGGAGAGAAGAAGAGGAGAGAAGAAAGTTACCAGCGCGCACAAAGATGACACCGGACCACAACATCGGGTCGCCCGGCGTCAGCGTCACAAACACGCCTTCGGGGCATGCCTGTTTCAGTCCCGAGCTGAAAGCTGTCAGCATCGCGACGAAAGAAGGAGCAAAGGAGGAAAGGAAGCATCGCGACAGAGAGAGAAACAAAGGAGGAAAGGAAAGGAAAGCAACATACAATTCGACAAAGAGGTTCTGCCGCCGCAGCGACGGAAGGCCGGTGAATCTAGCGGAGTGCATCTTCAGGCGACGTCATTCTTGCACAGATGGTGAGATGTCGAGGGGAAAGAGACGAGACAGAAAAGGGTGGACAAGCGACACCAGCCGTGTCCGCCGAGGGCGAGTCGTCGGGTCGCGAAACAAACATGTCAATGCGTTCCAAAACAGAAGGCGGTGAAAGCGATGAAGCGGTATCGTGGTGATTCTGCCAACCGCCGGACCAGAGCTGTGCGGGGCAGCTCCAGGACGAGGGGTTGTAGGACGTAGCCCGTACACAAGAGTAACAAGACTCGTGGAGATGAAGCAGTCTATTCGTAAGAGGTAGGTATGTACTTTGGTAGATAAGCCATGCTTTCAGCAGATGGCAGGTGTCTCCCATTCCTTGTCAACGCCCCTATGCCCCCAGCCGCTGCTCGATCTTGGCCTTTTCTTGTGCGCGGATCTGTGCAAGGTCCGCCTTGCTCGAGTCGAAGCGTGCCGTCACCTGGTTGAAGGGGTTGTCGGGACTCTTTTCAAACTCCTTGCGGATTTTGTCCTTGCGCTGGTTCAGCCGCAGACCCTTGCTCGTGCCGTCGGCATCCATCTCCGCCAGCCGCCGCTCCTCAAACGCCGCATAGGCCGCCTTGAACCGGCGCTCTGGGTGGCGGTCGATCGCCGCAGCACCGCTGGCACCACCATCGTGGTCGAGGGAGAGTGCATCCAGCGCATTGTCGATGCCGGTGGCGCTGAGTGCCGCCAGCTTCTTGGCGTCCTCGTCGTCGCCGTCAAGCTGGGACAGGTCGAGGCCACGCGACGGTGCTGCGGGTGCCGATGCCACCGTCTTCTTGTTACCCGACTTGCTAGCCTTCGGGGCGGCGCGACCCGGCGTGTTCTTGTCTTCCTCAGCAAGCAGGGCTTCGCGCTCTGCCTTCTTGCGAGCCTGCTCGGCCTTCTTGGCTGCCTCAGCCTCCCTGTTTTGGTTAGAGGGAGGGGAGCAAGACAGGCGGGGAGGGAGGCAGAAGACCGAGTGGCTAGTGGGGCAGCTGGAGCTGCTTCGTCAGGGGATAAAAAAACTCACTTCTTTGCCGTCCCCTTGGCCCCCTTTTGCCACTCGGAAGCCTCTGCGGCTTCCCGCCGGGCGTCTTCTGCGGCCGCCTTCTGCGCTGCGGCGTCGGCCTTGCGCGCCTGGCCCTGGGCCTTCTTGCTGCTTTCAGCAGCACCCTTCTTGCCGCCGGCCATATTTCAGAGCGAAGGTGGGGAGGGGGGTGTGTAATTTGGAACCGTTCGGAATGGAGGGGGGATGGAGGGACGTCGGCCGCTTGGTGTGGTCGTATCTGCGAGTGCGCACAAAGCTGTTGGCTTCCGTATTTATCGGATATGAAAATGCGGTGAGCGATCAGCAAGGGTTGGTTTAAACGAGAGCAGCACGGGGGAGGATGTCGACAGATGGGGGAAGAAATGAAAGAGGCTCGGAAAATTAGCGGAACGGAAGGCGGTGCGATGGCAGCAACTGCAGCATGATGTAAGTTTAAGCGCTAGCTTTGCCTGAGCTCTGCGGGCCAGGCGGAGGTTTAGCACGAGGAGTTAATAACGGAGGCCGATAAACGGAGAATGTTGGTTCGAAGCACTCCTCATGATTCTCAATAGTTTTTTGCTTTTTGCTTTTTCTTTTTGCTTTTTGCTTTTTGTTTTTTGCTTTTGTGATTTTATGATGTTTCCTCTCTCGTCGGCTGCTTTCACCCACTGAATTCCCTCGTGCATCGTTCGTGTGGCGCATGGCCGGAAACGACAGCTGTAAAAAAAACCCTTTCTCTCTCACGACCACATGAATGAGACACAGGCACAGGGCTCGTCTCGATGGCAGGTGCTACACGACCAACGTGGCTGCCCAATGCGGGTCATCTTTACAAGGAAGGAAATGCCTCGCCGCGTCCGGTTGCCACCCAGGCTCATCCTTTCCTTAAAACATTGGTTCGCGGAAGGCAGCCGGTGGCCAGCCCTTGTCTGTAAGCTGCAGTATTACCTTGAGATGGCTGCATCTGAGTAGGCGATTGGAGGACTTCGGCGAGGCCGCAAGTTCTAGTATCTCTTCTATATTCTACTCTATATCTATCAATTGAGCGTATTGCACAGTACATGTACATGTACAGAAATCTCTGGCTCTGTGTAGCTTCGGCTCCATCACTCTGCTTGCTGCACAGTCAGTCCTGAAGATCCTAGTCGTGTAATGTGCAACTTTCTAGAAAATCAAGGCACCCGCGTTGGACCGCATCGGACCGCATTGGACCGCATTGGACCGCATTGGACGCTTTGGGCCGCCCTGGACCGCTATGGACTGCTTCTAGACCGCCCGCCTTCTTTTCTCAGAGAGACAAGGCAAGTCTTTTGATAGCTGTCTAGACGACGCCTTTTGTGACGAATGTGCAAGTATGTCCCTAGAAGAAAACAGACGAAGAAGCGACACGGCTTCCCTTTCATTGCCTCACCGCTCCTTTCATTGCTTCACATCCTCCTCATCGTCATCTACAGCCCTCCGTCTGACAACGCATCACCTCTCCCAGCTCTCGGCCGTGAACAGGCTGCGTTCGTGTCGTGGAACAACAAAGTCAACTATGCCGTGGCTCACATCCTCTGTACTCTGACAAGTTATCAATCTCCTTCTTCCGCAACGAGGCTCTATGGAGTACACCTGGGCACAACAGCTGGGGGGTGCAGCAGCGCTGTGTTCCTTCTCTCGTGTTGCCGCACTCTTTTCTGTCCGTCTGTCTTCTTCTCACACTCATCCAAGTGCCTACGTCTGTCACAAGAATCTATCAGACAGTAAAGCTCCTCGTCGTAATATATTGAGTGTCACAAGATGCAAGCGATGAAACAGCGTACGACAACAACAGCTGACAGGCTGATGTTCCATATGCACCGGAACCATCGGCTTCTATCCGCCTGCGGACGTCTTTACATGCGCCATTACTATATTCTCTTCTTGCTTTCACGGTTCGAATGCCCAGAATGACAGAGAGTCAATGATACGCTGGCAAGGTGCTCATTCATTGAAGACCCACTCGATAGAGCTGCTGGAGACGAAATAGGGGCGACGATGCAAAGTAAACAAACACGCCGCTTTCCTGTCACAGACGACGAGAGACACAGCAAACTACGGATGAGAACCTGCGAGCAAGCCTCGAAGCAGAGCCGATGCAGATGAGAGTCGAATGAGCCGTTTAGCATGTGACTGGCAGCTTCTGTATCTCTTACGATCCGTCCCACAGCGTACAAACTCGGACGCTCTTCCAACAAGCTGCAAAATAACAGTAGAAGGACAAGGCTTGTGCAATATACAACGAGATGAAGGTCTGCCCGAGCAGCGAATGGCACACTGCTCAAAAAAGGTCTTGGCCGCACGTTGGAGGCACCGAGGCCGGGCAGCCGTTTCGATTCATTGCGTCTCGATGGCATCAGGGCGGAGGTCTAGCGAGAACGCGCAGGCCCACATTCACCAGACTCTGCGTCGGACGTCGGACGAGGAAAAGGCCGCAGAGGGCCCCCAACCCAACTGGCGTGATTCTCCTTTCTTTTCATTTCTTGCTTCCGACGTGGCCGGGCAGGCACCTCTGATGTTCGCTTCTGGCAATCCTTCAGACCCGCGCCGTGGGGGTATGAAGGCTTCGTGCTTGGCTGCTGAGAAAGCCAGCAGGCATCGAAACGGCCAGAAGCGAAGAGAAAGAAGAAAACAAGGACTGTAGTTTGCTCTCATCGCTACGCTGAACGGGACATCGGGCCGACGGGAGCGGGGGGGTGTGTGTTGCATTTTCGAAGATGCTTGGTTCCGGATTAATGTGGCTCGGCACGCCCCTGCATGCGCGAGGTTCAATACGAAGTGGAATCATCGTGAGAAAGAGACGCAGGCCTTCATCCGCAGAACCAGCAACCCGCGCGCGCCGTAGGTTCGCATGCCTGCTACCCGCATGCCTGCTATCCGCATGCCCCCGTTGCCTTGCATGTTCACAAAGGCCCCTGGTGCCTCATACCCGCTGACCCCTTTGAAAGAGCATGATGCCTTCAGCGCGGCGGACATGCAGGGGACTGGAGAGGTCGGAGTAGACCAGAACCAGGCATCGTCATGACGTCCAGAATCCCGGCACCAAAATGAAAGTCATCACCTGGCCATACTCTGGCAGAGCAGGCCAACTTCCATGATTGGCGCTGCTGGTTTCGATCTGCAGCTTCCGGCGAGCTTGTATCCGATAAGAAAACGTGGGATGGCCAATGAGCCTACATGGCATCGTCGAGAGGATCAGGTCACCGCCCAGGGAAAAGAATCAAATGACCACGGAGCCCATATTGGTGGTGTGGAGCCTTGACGCAAGGCTCTTCCTCTCTTCTATTCATAGCAAACGGCGTGGCTGCTTCACATTGGTGGAACGTACGATAGCATCATCGTGGGATTCAACTCGCTTGCCGTCCATGCGAGACACCCGGAATGGAATAGTCGACGATAGTGGCTAGCCAGTCAGCGAGTCCGTCACTTGGAACGGCGTGTCTTTGCTTCCAGATGGGGTGAGACATCGTGAGTCCCACGCCAGACCAGAGACCGAGTATCACTGAGATTGACGGCCCCAGTCGGGCGCAAGAGAGCAGGAGGGACAGGCAGTGCACCTCTGGCACACTCTGCCTTTTAGTAGACCCTCATGATTTTCCGTAGTGGACATTCGGGGGTTTGAGCAGTGTCATTGGCCGCCGTTGACGATCCCATGTTTCCTCTTCCATTTTCTTTTCCTGTTCCGACGTTGCAGTCTTGTAAACCGGAAGGGCGCTCGCGGGCCAATGCACTGCCCGGTTGCCAGCGATCGCTCGGGGGAATTCGATGTGCTCGAG
Organism: Ophiostoma angusticollis; assembly: GCA_019925545.1. Taxonomy (NCBI): domain Eukaryota; kingdom Fungi; phylum Ascomycota; class Sordariomycetes; order Ophiostomatales; family Ophiostomataceae; genus Ophiostoma; species Ophiostoma angusticollis. The sequence continues at coordinate 40,229 of JADHKL010000014.1, forward strand.
CTGCGAGTTGCATCCTCGCTGTCCGCCTTGGAGCACACTTTTATCCTACGCTCTCGCTCTTGGAGCGGGAGCCGTCGGGCAGATGGCGGCCTCCCACCTGCTTGCCCAAAGGCCGGATTTCCGAGGCATTTTTGTCTTCCCATTTCTGTCTTTTTCTTTTGCCCTTTCTCGGAACTTCAGTCCTATGATTCGCCCCATTGCATCTGTTCGTTTCCGGGGAAGGCATCCGGGCGCTTGCGCTGCGGGTCTGGCCACTCAACGCTGCCTAATGTTTCGCGGCTGGTTATGGAGTAACTTGTACGGAGTATTTATTCGCTGACCAAGTCTCGTCCTCGCACGTCTGATCAGTATATGTGTGCTCTTTCGGCAATGTGACAGCGTTGTGCCAACAGAAAAAATGTGATGGAAAGGTGGGTTCGCGCTCTGCCGTGTGATGAACGTCGTTGGCCGCTCTTAAGGGAGAGATTGTCGTCCGTTTGCGGTGCGCTGTTTTCTCCGGACCACCACCCCTTCGTCATCGGTCAGAGCCTCTTTCTTTTCCCAGAAAAGTTGCATTTTTGCCTCCCCCTTTGCCTCTCCCCCTTTCCCTTTCCCCCCTTTTCCCCTTCTCTTTTTTCCTTCCATTTTCATCCCTTGCTCTCTCTCTCTCCCACGCTCGTCCCGGATTGGTCCCATGAGCTAATATACTCCGACACCATACTCCGTAGTGAGTACTAAAGCTATGCTTAAGCTTAAGCCTACGGAGTACGAGCAGAACACTGCCCTGCCAACGGCACGGCCGTCACCTGTCCCCCGATCCTGGCCATTCGGCTTGTTCCCTTTAGAAAGTGGGTCTCAACCACACCGCCGGTGTGCAACCACTCTTTTTACGAGACTTGACTTTGCAGGAAGTATCCCGCAGGGCTGGTCAAGTCTGCTGCCAGATTTGGCTCACCGTCTTGTCTTGGACATGTCTGCATCGTAAAGCTCTTTTGGGACGTACCGCATACATGTCAGGGTATGGCCACACGCAGAACAGATTTCGAGACATGGACAACCGACAACCTCCTTCTCCATAGAATCGGTCAGAGCCCCCCATGTTGCGGTGAGCAACAAGCTTTGACTAGCTCCCCTCCACTCCTACCAACTTTATGCGACGCTAGGAGGGAGCCCAGGGACCTGCGACCTGCGACTGACAGGTCATTCGCCTTGGCCTGATCGAATTCGCTGGTGCCGGCGGGCTGGAAGTTGGGAGCAAGTGCAGAGTGTCGAGACGGCAGAGAGGGAAGGTGCAGAGCAGTGCAGAGAGAGGGAAGGTGCAGAGTAGACTAGACCGGAAAGTCTGGTCTGCTTTCGCCTCGCTGCACATGCGGGACACCGCGCGTCTTGGGAGAGACTCCGTATCCGCCTGGTCGGTACTCCGTACTTTGCTGGTTTCCCTGGCAAAGCCCATAATAATCCCTGCGTTCCTCTGCCGTTCACATGATTTTCTTCCAATGCGCCCCAGGAGGACCGTAAAATAGTGCTCGTAATCGCGATCTTTGCTGTGTCACGACTACGGCTTCCCACTCGACGGTTGATTGGCTTTTCGTCCCTATAAGAGACATCTACAGAGAGAGAGGATTGTGGGCCGTCTCGGGAAAATGTTTCTTGGCGAGCGTCTGCCTTGTACTCTCTCAATCTGGCTGCCACGAGGTCGACATGTGTATGCTCCACCAGTCACCATTTTTTTCGGTACGCTCAGGCCGCTATTCCCTTTCCAAAGGTATGGAGTCCAGACTCACGATAGCAGTCATCACAGAACACTCCGGTGACCGTCTGCCCGTTTATTTCCAGGGTGGTAGCGCCAAGGAAAAGAAGACCTGCTGTTTCACATCCTGCCGGTCTCCGAAGCAGAGCATGCTAAACAGAGTCCCTTGCTTGGCGAGCTACTTTCCCACTTCGGCCTGCACAACACGAGCCAATCTTCTAGAAGCAGTGTGGTGACGTTGTTTGGCTCTGTCTCCCACACACGATGGAGCGGTGAGTCGGGCGATTTTCGTCTCGGCAGCCGCGTCAAGCAGCAAAACCTGGTCGTCCCTTTTTTGAATTTCGCGCGCTTCGGCCTGGCGAGCAGCAATTGGTGAGAACGAGAGTGTGTGTGGGGGTTGTCGGAACCAGCAAAAGGCAAAAAGAGAGAACTGAGAAGTGAAATGTGAAAACGGCAAGACAGGAATGGCTGTCGGAACGCGTGCGCCAACGTGCCATGCCGCGGCACCAGCACCAACGACCAGGATTGGGCTCGTCTTTCCTCTCTCCTCTCTCTCGACCAGGACAAAACCGGTTTGCTGCCATGGGACTGCCCCAAACTGGCCTTACAGTCCCAATGCTGCTGCGGACGGGAGCGGTGCGATGTGAGAGAGGGCCTGCTCCATGCCACAAGAGAGAGCCCTCGTCATGACCGTCTCCTTCGACAGCATGATAGAGAACCCTGTCCCATTCGGCTGCCCCGGCTGCTGCTCCGGCTGCCTGTGTGCCCACTGAGCGCCCACGGTCGTCTTGCGCGACCTCGACATGATGGTCGTCTTACCGCGTTCCTTTGAGCTGTGTCCTGTGTCCTTGCGTGGCGCAGCGGAACTGCTTGCTCCGCAGTTACTGTTGTTTGTTGTGTGTTGGCAGTTTTTTGGCAGTTTTTTTGGCAGCGGAATCTTGTATTTGTAGATGTTGGGCGCCAATGCACTTCCCGCTTTGGGCTTTCACTTACACCGTGACCCCTCCCACCCTCTCTCCCCACAGTCCGTCCACACGCTTATGCTTACCGTCTCGTTTCCATCTCCTTACCACTTTTGTCCGCATCTCTAACGTCAATCATAACCCCAACGGCTCTTATCTTGCAGTCCGATCCTTTTACATGACCCCTTTTGATTTGCCGAATGATGCGCGATGCTCTCTCTTCGATGCACCGCCAGTCGCCCTCTTCATGCTGCACTGGCCCCGGCGAAAGTCCTATCAACACTTGCGTCACAGAGGATTGCGTCACGGAGTAAAGAGAATCACGATCCGGGCTCGGTGCACACACCTTCGGCCACGACCTCTTCCATAATCAAAACCCTGTAACCCCCAGTCCTTGTGCTTCTTAGCGTCCGAGAGCCCCCTTCCGTCAATCACCTTGACGAGCTTTAGTTAGACCCGACAATGATCGACCTGCGGTGCCGTGTCTTTCTGGGGCGGTCACCGCCAATTCGCCGGCTAAGTATAGTGCTTGCTGGCCGGCCCCCAAGCAGCATTGGGGGACCCTCTCTTTTGTTTCTCACAAACACGCCCCCCTTCCTTCTTGCCCCCCTCTGGCTTGCTCTCGGGAATTAAAATAGACGTTCGTCTGTTTATTTTCTTCGTCAAGCTGTCTGACCCTGTCTCGGTCATCCCTTTCTCCCCCCGTTTGTGAGATGTGAACGGAGTATATATTGCACACCGTCCCTCCCCCAGCCGACCCTGATATCACGCACTCCCCATCACTTCTTTTCCACGAGCCTGCTCACGTCTTCATACCCTCCTATTACATTTCTCCTGTTTGACCTTGTTTTCTTTTCTCTTTCTCTTCTTCTCTTCTTCTCTTCTTCTCTTCTTCTCTTCTTCTCTTCCGAAATCTTATTCTTTTCTCTTCTAAAATCCTACTCTCCCTTTCCTCCCTTTCTTCTCTTTTCTAGAAACAGTTGTGCTCAATCCATCTTCACAATATATACCCACACCTTCACAAGACCACTCGTCCTCCCACAGAGCGGCCAACTTGTGCCCAACACGCAGAGCTGTTGCACCACTGTGCTTCGACCTTGACCACCGCATCAGACTGTCCTCAAACGGTGAATAAATCCTTCTCAAGTCTCGCACGACCCCAGGACGTTTTTCGAAAAGGACAAGCGCACAGTATTCAAGTATTCTGCGATTGCGTTTGTTCCAGACGCTTTCCTAGTGCTTTCTATTACTGTTTTGCACCTCGCTTTCCTCGACCACTCAATATAAACTCATCCCAACTTTGCTGTCTTCGTCCACCCTCCTCCGTCCGCCCTCCGTCCGCAGCTCACCATCATGGCACGGAGCGCGACTCCCTCCTTCTTCAGCTGGAGGTCTTCCTCCACGGCAACCAGCAACAAGAAACGACCTCCGTACCCCAAGCGGCAGCTGGCCGTGCTCGGTAAGTGACGACAAGTGGCTGGGGATGGGCCACTCTTTGCCTCGTGGTTCCGTTCTGACCTGTCTATAGCAATATGCCGACTGTGCGAGCCGATTGCGTTCATGGGCATCTTCCCGTACATCTACTTTATGATCCAGGACTTCCACATTGCCAAGGACGAGAAGCAAATCTCCTTTTATGCCGGCTTGGTCACGTCGGCCTTTACGTTTGCCGAGTTCTGCACGAGCGTCTTCTGGGGACGCCTGAGTGACCGGATTGGCCGCAAGCCTGTGTTGTTGACGGGCCTGGCTGGCACGGCTCTGAGCGTCATCATGTTTGGATTCTCCCCAAATCTGACCATGGCCATGATTGCCCGAGCGCTTGGGGGGGTTCTCAATGGGTATGTCTCGAGTTGTCGCTCTCTTCCTTGGACATACATCAGCTGATGGAAAACAGCAATCTCGGCGTCATGCAGACGACAGTCGGCGAGCTCGTCAAGGCCAAGGAGGACCGAGGTGCGTCTGCTCCTGTCTGCTGCTCCGGTTTTTGAAGCTCTTTCCTCTTAACATACCACCTCAGGACGCGCGTTTGCTGTGATTCCGGCCGTCTGGTGTATCGGGTGAGTTGTTCATACTTCTGGTCCTGCCCCCCTTTAAGCGCAGCTGGGCTGAACCATGTGCTCTCTAGTTCAATGATCGGGCCTGCCATTGGCGGTGCCTTGGCCCGGCCTTGCAAGTTCTACCCCAACATTTTCCATCCCGGCAGCATCTGGGACAAGTATCCGTACCTTTTGCCCAACCTGTTCAGCGCTGCCGCCGTGGTCATTGGTCTTGTTGCCGGCTTTTTGTTCCTCGAGGAAACCCACCCGATCAAGAAGTTCGAGGAAGACCGCGGCATCATTCTGGGCGAGAAGCTGCTGGCACGCTTGTCGCAGTGGAAAGCAAAGAAGCAGCAGCCGCCGCCGTCGCGGGAAGAAGAGCCGCTCATCGAGTCGGACGACCGGCTTTCTGGCGGCTACCGCACGACCGAAACGTCGCCGCGCCTGTCCTCTCGTGCGAGCCAAGTCAGTCTGTCAGATGTCGAGGACCTGGACCCTCAGGAAGGGAGCAGCAGGTCGGAGGACAGCGAGTCGGAGACTGCTGCACCGGAGGAGACGGACCTCGGCAAGTCGGGACTCTTCACGAAGCCGATTATGCTCAACACGATTTCCTTTGGAATCCTGGCATTGTGAGTGCCGCCCAGCTTGGAGCAGCTCCACAAGACCCCATGTGCTAACGTCGAACCTACAGCCACACGATGACGTTCGACCAGCTTCTTCCCGTCTTTCTCAGCACGTCGCCGCCCGGTGAAGGCAGCGTTGAGCTGCCCTTCAAGTTCTCCGGCGGCTTCGGCTTCGACAACCAAGCGGTCGGCGTGATTATGGCGGTGCAGGGCTTCTACTCGCTGCTCTCCAACACGTTCCTCTTCCCCTTTGTGATCGGACGCACCGGGCCGCTGAACCTGTTCCGGTTCGTGGCGTTGCCGTACTTTCTCCTGTACCTGGTCACGCCGTACCTCATTCTCCTACCGGACAGCGTCCGCATGACCGGCGTCTATCTGATCATCATCTGGAAATGCACCTTTTCGACCCTGGCTTACCCCTGCAACTCGCTGATCACGATGCACCTGGCGCCAACGCCGCTGCTGCTCGGGACCATCAACGGCCTATCGGCCTCGGCGGCCAGTCTGTGCCGCGCCTTTGGTCCCATGGTCTCGGGCATCTTGTTTGCCGTGGGCCAGGAGACGGGCATCTCGAGCCTGCCGTGGTGGTGTGCCAGCGCTGCGGCGGTGTTGGGGGGCTTTGTCGCGCTCCAGCTGTCGATACCGAAGCACAGCTGCATGGATGAGAAGATTGAGGACATTGAGTCGGTTCCCATCATGCCCGTGGCCCTCCCGATTGCGGCGGTGGTGCTGCGCGAGGAGAGAGAATAGCCTCGCCGGCGTCGCCGCGTCTGTTGCCGTCCTCGGTTTCGATCGCCGTCCTCGTTTCCTTTCGCGTTGCCGCCACCTCATGACTGACGTCGCATGCCACTCCTGCGCAGCCGAGGACGCCGTCTCTGCCATGTTTGTTCTCGCTGTTCCTTGTCGTCACGTTCTCGCGTTCATCTGTCTATTTCTCGCTGCGATTTCCGCGCCATTCATGTACACGCTGGGTTTGAAGGATGTGTTGTTGACTGCATTCGCATTGGTTGTCGTTTCAGCTTGCCTTACTTTCTTCCTGATGCTCTGTCCTTTCTTCGCTTGCTTTTTTCAATCATGTCGGTTCGTGGTGCCTTGTTCTTAAGCGCGAGGCCGTTCTTAAGTGCAAGGCCCTCAATGATGGACGGCCAGCTTGACGACACCGCTGGTCTTTTGCCGAGACTCATTACAAAGCAAACCATTTATACGTCTCTTGACACTTTAGTCGTATCCCACTGTCTGTCTCGTCTTTATGCAGCTTTACCCACTACCGTCGCGACTGCCTGCAACTGATCCCGCGGCGTGAAACGCGGCAGCGGATCCACAGAACTACCGAGAATACGGGGAAACCGATCTGTCAAGCGAATCTCGACCGTGATCTGCCATGGTTAAACATGCCTTTCTTTTTCCGCTTTTCGAAGGCGACAGAAGGGCGGCGCCGAAAGGAAGCGGTGTTGTTGATAAGAGGCGGTACCTTTCAGCCTCGCGAAGAGCGGGAATTAACATTGCAGCGCCACCAACCACGAGGCGGGGAGGTTAACCGATAAGTCCTATCAGCGCCGCAACCCCCAGTCCGGTTCTGGGGATTGGGAGAGTGGGGGTTCTGAAAGAGCTGTTAGCATTATCAATGCCAGCTTCTGATTCGTCCAGAACGGCAACTCTTATCAGGAGCAAAAAAGCGTCGGTAAGACGATGAAGAGAAGCAAAGCAAAGAAGAGAAAATCGGCAGAAAATTGAAAGCAAAAAAGGGGAAAGCAAGACGACTAGAAGCATGGAAAGAAGGCGACAGACGCTGTAGACGAATCATCTGTCATCCTGCTTCGGGAGAGAAGGATTTCCACTGTTGGCCTCTTTTGCGATTCGGTTTCTCTTAGAGCTTTTGGTCTGTCATTCCCCTGATAGCTGATCCTCCACCAAACGGTCTAATAATCCCCGTCGCAGAGCAGCTAGCATTATCTCGTCCTCTGCACTCTACATCCTGTCTTTTTTTTTGTTGGCATTGGCAGACCGTTCGCGCCTCTAGCAACGATTTTGGCTTTGTGTAGCTTTCTTTCGCTCTGTTTGCGACGTCCCTCGTCCTCTCGTCTTCCTTATCGTCCAACTTTGAGGCTATCCCCAGCCGCCGCGAATCAACCCGACCGCTCCGTCTCGCACGCCCAAGTTCTTGTCTTCTTCCTCACATCCCCTTGCCGTCCGCGCCGTGACCGCAAGAGCGTCGCCTGCCAGGAGAAGCGCGCAAACTCGACTCAACAGGCCAACGGTTAACGAGAGCGAGCGGACAGGGAGAATATGGAGCCGGGGTGCTCTGGTGGTGACGACGGACGAGTTTAAGTTGGGAAGTGTCCTCCTTTCATACAGCAGTCCTCTGCGTGACGCATACAGCAGTCTCCGCGCGACGGCGCGACATTTACGACCCGGCGGAGCCGAGACGACCAAGACAAATCACGGCACTGCCCCTTTCTTCGACCTTGCACTGGTCTCTGGGAGCCGAGACGGAAGTATGTCTTCGACAACGATGCCGCCGATGCGCTCGCCGCCGTCTCCAGGCCCGTTTCCCGCTGCCAAGCGTCCTCGCCAAACATCGCCCGACCGAGCCTCACAGGGTTCTGCAGCGCGGGGGCTCTCCAAGTCGGACGATGCGTCTCCGCTGCACGACGGACTGGGCGGCTTCGGCAGCACAAACGGCGGCGGCGGCGTCCATGAAGCCATTGACACTGTCGGCGCAAGTGCGAGCTCCGGCGGCAGCGGCGGCGGCAGTAAGGGAAGCCAGAGCGTCAGCAACTTCCGAAACGTCAGTGCCTGCAACCGGTGCCGATTACGAAAGAACCGATGCGACCAGCGTCTGCCAAGCTGTGTCAGCTGCGAGAAGGCGGGCATCGCCTGCGTCGGCTACGATCCCATTACCAAGCGGGAGATACCGCGGAGGTGAGTTCGTTGTCCAAACAGCGTGCAAAGTCAACACTAATCCTTATGGCAGCTACGTCTACTACCTCGAGACGAGGGTAAGCCAGCTCGAGACAATCCTGCGCGAGAAGAACATATCTTTCCCGCCCGCCGATGAGCTCGAACATTCGAGTACCATGCGATCCCCGGCACTTGGCAGCGGCCTGGCCGCCGAACACGCCGACGCCGGCAGCGGCTCCTCCGGTGCTGCTCCGTCCGCGAGTAGTGTCGGTGGGGGACGCGGGGGCGCGCGGAAGAGCACTGGTGGTGGCGGCGGTGGCGGCGGCGGTGGTGGTGGTGGTGGCAGTGGCGGCGACGACAACAACAGCAAGGCTGCATCAGCCACGAGCCGCATCCAGAAACTTGTTGCGCGCGCAAACCAGACAAGGGATCAAGGCACCTCCAACCCGCGGCATCTCGGGTCCGCCAACGGCGTGTCCTTTGCCCGTGTCGTCTTTGCTGCCGTGCAGTCGTCCGTGTCCGACCACCGGTCCGTGTCTGACCGGGGCAGCATCCGCCCGTACAAGCCCATCGCCGGCAACGGCTCCGTCGGCGCGGGCACATCCATGCGCGACTCCTTCTTCGGCCTGCACACCAAGCCGACAATCCATCAGGCCGTGTTCCCGGACCGCGACCTCGGCTACAAGCTCGTCAGCCTCTACTTTGAACACGCCAACCCGCAGATTCCCGTCCTGCACCGCGAGGACTTTATGCGGATGTTTGAGCAGGCGTACGCCGCCGAGAACCGCGTCCGGGGGCCGAGAGAGCTCTACATGCTCAACATGGTCTTTGCCATTGGCGGGGGGATCATTGTCGGCGACCACAAGGCAGAGGATGCAGACGCAGACGGGGAGGGAGACAATGACGGCGACGGCGAGGGCAACGGCAACGGCGACGAGACCGACAAAGGATACGACAGCGAGCGTGGTCGTCCCGGACGCAGCGGCCCCGACGGCCGGACAAAGCAGTGCCAGCCCGAAGAGTACCACGCCAGCGCGATTGTGCACCTGGAGGCCTGTCTGAGCAACAGCGGCGGCGGCCTGGAAGAGCTGCAGGCCGTCCTGCTGCTGGCCAACTTTGCGCTGCTGCGTCCGGTGCCGCCGGGCCTCTGGTACATCATTGGCGTTGCCGTGCGCCTGGCTGTGGATCTGGGGCTCTACTACGAGGACGGCAAGGACGTGGATGCGGTGCTGGGCAGCGCCGGGACTGACGCGCAGCAAGCCGAGGTGCTGGCGCGCGAGCGCGGCCGCCGCGAGTATGTACGCGATCTGCGGCGGCGGCTGTGGTGGTGCACGTACTCGTTTGACCGGCTCGTCAGCGTCTGCGTGGGCCGGCCGCCGGGCGTGTCGGACCTCGTGATCACGACCGAGTTCCCGTCGCTGCTGGACGACCGCTTCATCACGCCCAACGGCTTCTTGCGGCCCGAGCACAACCCGGCCGAGCCGACGTACAAGCGCGTGGCGCACCACTACTTCCATCTGCGCCTGCTGCAGTCCGAGATCATCCAGGTGCTGCAGTACCAGCAGGCCCAGCTGACGCTGCGGACGTCGGCCCAGCAGACGCATCCGCTCATCGCCGCCGACCTGCCGTCGCCGTACCTGGCCAAGTACGACTCGTTCCGCTCGTGGCGCATCGACGTTGACCGGCGGCTGTACAAGTGGAAGACGGCCGTGCCGACCAAGCCGGTCAACGGCGTGGCCTTTTCCACCGAGTTCCTCGAGCTCAACTACTGGCAGTGCATCATCATGCTGTACCGCCAGAGCCTCAGCGTGCCGGCCATGTTTGAGAACGAATACAACACGTCCGACGAGGTCAACAACGCGTCGACCTACCGCTCGGAGCCGCGCGAGGACGAGGACCGCGTCTTTCTCAAGGTGGCCGAGGCCGGCCAGAGAATCCTGCGCCTGTACCGCCAGCTGCACCTCATCGGCCTCGTCAACTACACCTACCTGGCGACACACCATCTCTTCATGGCCGGCATCTCCTATCTGTATGCCATCTGGCACTCGCCGATTGTGCGAAGCCGTCTGGTACGTTCTTTCGTCGTCTTTCATGTGGTCATTTCGTCGTCTTTCATTCGGTCATTATGATCTTCACTAACCCGGGCACAGAGCATGGATGAAGTGGACTTTACCATCTTGGCGGCGACATCTGTGTTTACCGACCTGATCGACAAGTGTCCGCCGGCCGAGGCCTGCCGCGACGCCTTTGACCGCACGGCAAAGGCCACCATCAAGATGGCCAACTCGACGGGCGGCTTCGGACAGACCATTGCCACAAAGGCCTACCCGCGGCGGCAGTCCAGAGGCGCTGCCGACGGCCAGCGACTGGACTGGGGCTTCTCGCCCAACGACGTGTCGCCAGCACTGTCGACGAAGTCCATAGCGCCGAGCGGCAATACCTACGGGTCCAGCGCCCAGAGCACAAACTCGAGCCACCCAAGACAACACACCCACCAGCAGCAGCAGCAGCAGCAGCACCAGCACCAGCACCAGCACAGAAACGATGTCTATGCAAGGGGCGTGCCGCAACTTGGACAGCCGTCGCGCCAATACCGCACGGATGCTGCATCGGCCGTCAAGATGGAGCCGGACGGCTTCTCGCTGATGCAGTCAGCACCCAACGTGCCGCGGAGCAATGCCAGCTCCTACGACATGATGGGCTCGCCGGACAGCACGCTGGTGGACGCGAAAGCCAACGCGCTGCCGGCGGCGTCCCCGACCATGCGGCAGCAGCAGCCAATGTCACCGCCATCTGGTTTGCCGCAGCAAATGTCGCCCGTGCCGAGCGGATCCTTCCAGGGCACGCCGACGACACCGACCGCTCCGGCCTATCTCGCCTTGCAGCAGCAGCAGCAGCAGCAACAACAACAACAAAGGCGGACACAACAGGCCGCAGGTGTCTTCTCGCCCGGCAGCCAGACTTTCGCCGACCTGCAAGACATGGAGTTTCTGCAGAACTTCAACGCCGGCAACGAGGCCGGCGGCCATCTAGGTGGAGTCATGGGCGACCAGCAGGTCGACTTTGGCCTCAACTTTGGCTGGGAGGGCATGCATCACGACTTCAACGACGGCCAGCAGCTGGATCTTTTTGACGGCTTCTTCTTTGGCGGCCAGCAGGGTGGCGGCGGTGGTGGCGGTGGCGGCGGTGGTGGGGGGATGTGACGGGATGGATGGGTGGCCCGCAGGCAATATATACATGTAGTACGGAGTATACGGAGTATACGATCATGAAGGGGGGTGGGGAGGGGGGAGGGGAGGCAGTTGGTATGTCCGTCGTTTTTTTCCTGTTGGATATATCCTGAGGCGGCATCTCTTATCGTATTGAATTCTTTGGCTTTCTCGGTCACGTTCCCCCCGCCATCAAGTGAAAGTTACAACATGGGTAAGGTAAACACGCTCGCTAAGACCAAGCCCCTCCTATAACGAAAAGAGCCAAAAGATTAAAAAAGAAGAAACACAGCCTACGGCCGACTCCCACTGTCGCGCCGCGACGACCGCCGCGGTGGACCAGCCAGGTCGTCGCTACCCCCCCGACTGCTCCGGTGCTGCCGCCGGGAGTCGCGCCGCAGCGGCGGCGAGGTGTTGTCCTCCTCGACGACCACCATGTCGTCAGCATCTCGCCGTCTCCGTCGCTTGCCATCCCGGTCCCGGTCACGCTCCCGGTCACGGTCTCGGTCACGCTCTCCATCTCGGTCGTGCCGCCGCTGCCGCCCCGACGACGCCCTCTCTTCCTCTTCCTCCACCACAATCTCGTCCTCCACGTCCACCACCTCCTCGACCCGGCTCCGCGGCGGCGGCCCGCGCGAGCTGCGCCGACGCACTCTTTCTCCTTCTTCCCCTTCCTCCACCACCACAATGTCGTCGTCGTCGTCGTCCGCCGCTCTCCGCGGCGACGGCGGCTCGACAATAATGGGCCCGCCGCCTCGCCGCGGTGGTGGTCCGCTCCGGACGCCAACCCGAATGCCGCCGCGATCTACACCGCCGCCACCGCCGCCCATTGCCGTCGTCATGCGGATCGAGACGGTGTCGCTGCCGCGACGGCCAGCACTCCGGTGCAGGCGACGCCGGCCGTCGCCGTGCGAGCGCGTGCGCGTGTGGACGTGTGTGTTGGCGTGTGCGCCGTGGGCACCGTGGGCACCGCGCCCATGCGCGTGCGCGTGTGTGCGGCGGAACCGGGCCGACACAAGACTGCTGCTGCCGGCCAAGCTGGAGGCGGTCTCGAGGACGCCGCCGCGGCTGGTGGCGCCGCCGCGGCGGCCGTCGAGATGCACACAAGCGTAGACAATGGCCATGACGAGCATAAACGCGCCGACAGAGCCGAGCGTGATGCCGACGATGGTGCCTGGCCCGGGGCCGCCGTGGTGAGAACCGTAGCCGGCGGGGACGATGGATGTCTCGACGCCGCGGACGGCAATGGTGGACGAGGGGGGGGCGGCGGAGGGGGAGGTCGAGGTGGGCGGCGGGAGCAAGAGAAACGCGAGAGGATCTTGTTGCTTGATTTGTCGCGGTTGTGGTGGCCGTTGCCGTCGTCGCTGTTGCTGCTGCTCTTGCTGTTGGTCTTGGATGGTCGCATCGCTGCCGCGCGCATTATCTGGTGGCCACCGGACGCGCGCCGGCAGGCGTATTGTCGGCGGCATTTCGTCTCCTTCTTGTCAATCTCCTATCGGTTGTCTCCTATCGGTTGAACGTGTCGTTGCTCGTGTCGTTGCCTCGCCCGAGCGATCGCGCGCCGGCGGCACCCTTTCTCGGCGAAGAGACCAGCGGGAGCAGCCGCTGTCGAGGAATGCGCACTATCGTAAAGTATGTTCCAGCGGTCGTGTACGTGCTGCAAGGCTGCACAGGGAGACACGGAGGGACCGCCGCTCTGAGAGCTAAAGATCTCGAGATGCAGGTAAAGATCGACAGGAGACCGCTCGGACTGTGGGCGATCGTCAACAACGCGAAGCGCGCGGGGGAGAGAAGAGAGCTGGACACGTCAAAGGCGAAAAGGAGAGCAAACGAAAAGGTGACAATGTGTAACGGTGTCTCAAGAGGGAGCACAAGATGTGGGAATGCAAGATTGAAGATATCGAGGAAAGGAAAAGAGAACGATTGAAATCGCGACGACAAAACGACACCCGACAACGACGATACGCGCTCGACCCGCCTTCTACGACTCTACGGAGCACTATGACGGAGCCGCGAGAGTGGCTGGCAGGGAAGTGGCAGGGGTGGTTGGTCAATTTCACAAGGCGCAGCATCCCTGTAGATCTGGAGCTCGAGTCAAGCACTATGGTCCGGGTAGAATTGTGGTTGTACATGTACGGAGTACTCCGTAAATCAAACCGAAAAGTGAGAATAGAGAAAAAGAAGAGAAAAGATTGGGAAATTAAAGAGAAAGGAGAAATGAGAAACACCCTCATGTAAACCCCCGGATCCCCCGAATGCCCGGTCCTGCCGGTTTCTTGCCCTTCTTGTCCTCGTCGTTGGTGCTGCTCTTGTCCTTGCGCTCTTTCCGCAGAGAGTTCTGCACGCCGCCTGCGCGCCGTTAGCAAATAAAGACGAGATTGAAAGCAAGGGAACCAGAAACACACCTCGTCCGTAGTACCGCTCGACGCGCGGACTCACGGTGCCCGCCGCCTCGACCCTGGTCGGCCCCGACGTCGGCGTCGAGGCTCGCCGTAGTCCCGCAGCCTGTGCCGCTCCGGCCGCAAAGCCGCTGAGGCTGCTCGACATTGGTGCTCCCGCTAACGGTGGCGGCTGCGACGGCGGCGGCGACGACGCCCCTGCCCCCCCGCTGCCGCCAAACGAGCCGCCGTCGGACGCCACCCGCTGTCTCTGCCGGTAGCTGGTCCCCACACTGCCACTGCTCGCAACGCTGCCGGGACCGCCACCACCGCCGCCGATCGACGGCTGCGTACGGAACGGCACCGTCCCGAACAGGCCGCCCTCCGTCCCAGCGTCCGACATACTCTCTCTTTCTCTTCCCCCTTCGCCGCCGTAGCCGCCGTAGCCCATGTCGTCGTACACGGTCGCCCGCTCCAGCGTTTTCGACTCGAGCACCTTGTACTTGCGCATCAGCTTCGTGTGCGTCTTTTGCAGCTCGAGCTGCCGCGCCCGGCTCGCCGCCAGCGCCGCCTCGACCTGCGCCCGTGCCGTGTCCGTCTTGGTCGTGCTCACGCCGGCATCGCCGTGGCTGTCGCCGTCGCTGCCACCACCAGCCCGCGCCAGCTTCTCGTTGAGGCCGGCCACCTGTCGCTCATAGTAGCCGCGCGTGCGCGCCAGCTCCGCCTCGCGCGCCTCCACCTGCATACCCAGCAGTGCACGCGCGCTCTCCAGCGCCGCCACCGTCCGCTGCGTCTGCTGGAGCTGCTCCTCCAGCCGCTGCCGCCCGCGCTGCGCCGCTGTCAGCGTCTTGACCTCGGCCTTGAGCCGCTCCATGTCTGCTGCCGCGCTCGCCAGCATCTGCATGTCCTGCTTCGCCCGCAGCTCGCGCACTTCCGCCTCGCACACCAGCGCCACCAGACGCGCCCCGTCCTCATGCTCCTTCTTCAGCTCCCGCCGCAGTGCCTCCTCCTCCTCCGCCCACTGCTTCTGTTCGTCCCGCAGCTTGCGTAGCTTGCCGTGCAGCGACTCCTCCCAGTTTTTCGCCCGCTTGCGACTCATCTCCGCCTCCTTCCGGATCTGCGCCTCCGTCTTCTTCGCATCCTCTAGCCGGTTCTTCAGCGTCCGGTTCGCCAGGATCAGCTTCTGCGTCTCCGCCTCCGCCACCGCCTGCCGCATGTTGCTGCGCCGTAGCGCCCCAATGTGCGCCAGGTGCTGCTGAACCATGTACCGCTCAAAGCGCAAATCGTTTTTTAGCAGCAGGATCTGCCGCCGCATCTCGGCCATCGGCTCCGGCTCTCTCTCCTCTCCCTCCTCGGGTCCACCACCGTTGCGCTGTTGCTGGTGCGGCGCTGCGCTCACCACCCACGGCGCCGGCGACAAGTATAACGATACCTTGGACCCGGACGCCAGCCGCTCCGCCATGACCGACTCTTGCTGGCTGAGTGCCAGCGAAGGCACGCTGTCGTTGGCCAGTGACGGGCTCAGGCCACTTTTGATCGCCCTATTCACATCAATCATGCTTTGCAGGTCCATCTGCGACCGAGACCGCGACAGTAGCGGCACCTGCTCCAAGCTACTACTGCTGTTGCTCTCACCGTCGCCACCACCGCCGCCATCGGATGGCTGGTTTGACTGCGAGCTTCGCCTCCGCGACCGCCTGTTGTCCGCCAGTTCCTCACGGCTTCCGCCAGCCGACATGGAGGCAAACCCTGTTGACACCGAGGAGCGAACCGCCTTGCTTTCGCCGCCATCGAGACCATCACCGTCTGCGTGCTCGCCAGGCAGGCGAAGCGTATCCGCTGCCTCATCGGCGACAGGAAATCTGATTGCCGAGTTTGCGCGGGGTGCACAGCTACCGTGCCCTGCCACCCGAGACCCATCCGTCTCAGCCGATGGTATATGAAGCGAGACACATTCGGCCACAACGTCTGCTGTTGCACTGCGCATCCATCGGCCAAAATCTGTCTTCTCCGAGTCGATTGTGAGGCTGTAAAAGTTGGGGTGTAGCATGTGACAGCGCCGAAGCTTCTCGGAGCGGTCGCGGATCTCGGACGGCTGCATTTCGACGTCGTCGCTTTCACTGGCGTTGGCGTGGCGCAGGTAACGCTGCGGCTTGCGGATATAGTCCATGAAATTGAGCGGGTAGAGACCGTACAGCACGTTGAAGTAGCCGAGCAGGTGCGGAACCGATGCCCCGTCGACCCCAGACGAATACGTGCACTTCTCCCAGCCTGCAGGTGCCTGGTAGGATGCAGCGTTCGGTTCCGACGTGTTAAAGATGACTGACCCCGCAGGTTGCTCGTCGTCCGTGAGCTGCTGCTGCTGCTCGCGATCCCAGAATAGAATCCGCGCGTAGATGTTAAAGAGGGTCGGCAGGTAGGGTACGATGGACCCCGGCATGCTCGGCAACAGCATGGTCAGGCAGGTGAGGGCCAGGGACACAACCGTGGAGGACGTATCGTACTGGAGGCAGCGCAAGAGGCTGTCGAATAGCGGCGTCGATGTGATGAGATAGAGGTGCGGCGTCTCACTGCGGATAAACTCAGACAGGAGACTGGTCGCGCGGGTCCGGTATGCCCTTTGCGCGAAGAAGT
Organism: Ophiostoma angusticollis; assembly: GCA_019925545.1. Taxonomy (NCBI): domain Eukaryota; kingdom Fungi; phylum Ascomycota; class Sordariomycetes; order Ophiostomatales; family Ophiostomataceae; genus Ophiostoma; species Ophiostoma angusticollis. The sequence continues at coordinate 56,701 of JADHKL010000014.1, forward strand.
CGTTAAGTAAATGGAAAAACTCCTGGATGCAGGTTAGCCTCTGCCATGGTCCGATTCAACATGGCGGTGCAACCGACCTTTGGCCGCTTCTTTCCAAAGAGGACAAGGATGTCTTGGACGGGTCGCTCCTTTGTCCAGCCGGTTGTGTAGCCTGCGGCCAGGACCGAGGCGCAAATGTCCATCCACTTCTGTAAAAGCCGGCGCCCGACCGCGTGTGGTGCACTGTCCTTGCTGACGTCCTGTCCACCAGTGGTGGTCGTGACGGTGCTCTCCTGGCTGCGACCATTGTCCTCATCGTCGGGTACAAGGAATTTGCCAATGTCGGACAGCAGCACGCTCGGCGAGCCACGCTCCTCGCCTAGGTAATCCAGCGCCGGCTCGATCAGCTTGTCCCACCACTGCAGGACATGGGCGGTGGACCGGATGGCTGGCCGTAGCCGCCGCAGGATGGCCACAAAGGCCACATGTGGCAGCGACTGCTGGCTGTCGACGGACTTTGCAAAGATGGCCAAAAGGTCCTCTTGCAGGCGGTCCGACGTCGACTGGTCACACTCCGCATACTTGTCAACATAGGCTTCGATAAGACGGGACAGGTCGTTGGGTAGTGGAAGTTGAGGCGCTGCGAAGAATGCCTGAATGGCCTTTGTGAGATCTCGTGTAGATCTAGACAAGCCATATCAGTAAAGGGTGAGTGGTAGCAGGTGACCGGTAGAAGGAGGTCTATCACATACGTGGATGATGCCATGACAGCAAACCGTGGCCGTTGCGGCCGGGGGGTGTATCACTGCCTGTCTTCCGGCGCGTGGTCCTCTGTTGGCCCAATCAAGTCTCCTTGCTGCTTTCGCAAAAGTATACGACCCAAAGCCACTCCGGCGAGCCCCTGAGGTAGGACTGCCAACGGAAACCGTTATCAGAAACGTTATCAGCAATGGGGATGCCGCCCAGTCGGCCAAGCAGACATTTCGAGGGGTTCTGTGATAGCAGCAGTAGCCAGGGACAGTTGCGGGGAAGGCTAGTCGATCGGTGGATGAAGTGGTGTGGACAGAGTTCCAGCTGTTCTCGAATGGGAGCTTCGAAATGGCGTTTTGCGTCTGGAGATATTGAATGCAAAAGCTTGAGGCAGGTGAGACTTGACTTTTTATCAATTAATTTTTGGTTTGATTTAATTGAAGGTGACCATGACTACCTAGACCCCGCACTGAAAGGCTGAGGCAGGAGACAGAGTGGGACATGCGCTGCTATTGGCTGCACGTGCAACAGCAGAAAGGTGAACCACCAACAACCAAATAACATCAAACATGCTGCAGGGCCAACTCCATCAGGGACGTCTCAAGCATTTGTGCCTTTTGGTAGCATTTGCCCGGGCAGTGAAGGTCGTGTCATGCAGGATCCCCAAGCAGCAGAGGGTAAGCCTCGATACCTTGGGTTGATGCCAGGTCGCCGGGTGCATCCGATCTGCCCCATTTGGTCGGACAATGACCCATGCAGCGTGACCAAAGAGCGGAGCCTACCGGACGGATGTGTCATGTTCGCTTGGTACTGTTTGCGGGCTGCGGAACACATGGCGGGAGCCAGCCTCGTCAGCAGAACCTCTCTGGCTTTCAACGCTTACCTGATCTCTGATCTCTGAACGTTGTACATGTATTTGCAGGAACCAGGAACGACACCCCGAGGCTGTTCCATCCAGCGCCTTTTATGAGAGCTGCTCCCAGCCTCCCACCCACCGGACGACGCGCAGACACGCTGTCGCACAACTGACGACGCTAAAACTGCAGGTGACTTGCTCTGGCGTCAACCCCGCACTATACAGTGGGTCAAGCTCCATTAATGATGCGCGGTCGCGGGACTGCAGAGCACGCACAGGTCACCGGTACCTCGAAGCCTGCGACCGGGAAGCTAAAAATTCGTAGTAGCTACCTGGGTAGGGTGTGCCATGCCGGGGCTTATTGGTATTAGCGTCCAGCGTTGTTTCTCTACCGTTCCAGCTTGCCTGGAGCTCAAATAACCTCACGTGTTGCTTATTTGTTTGTCTGCGAGTCTCGGAGTCTCGCATGCTCTGGAGCTCTGGAGCTCTGTAAAGTTTGCTTAATCTCGTAGCTGAGCAAAGTCTCTCTGGAACCGGTGACCTCGTTCCTGCCCCTTGCTTCTCGTGTTGGTAGCTTGTCTGCGCGTTCCTGTCTCCCCTTTGTGCCGCCCAACGGCTTTGTGCCCCCTCACTGGCCAGGTGGCTCCATCCGTTTCCATGCTTGCCGCAGCTATGCTGTTCCTTCCCCAAACCCTCCTGTTTAAATACCAACCCCGCCCCCTCTGACTCAATTGGAATCCCCAATCCTCTGCTCACTTCCTTTCCCATTCTCGCCAACCCGCTGCACAACTCTCTCTCTCTCACTCTCTCACGACACATTTGTCAAGATGGCTGATAAGACGTCTGCAGTGGCTGACCAGGAGCCGCTCTCGGTCCTGTTCGCCCTGCACAACAAGTTTGACCTGCTTGATTTTGTTGGTCCGCTCGAGGCTTTTTACGCTTCCCAGCACGATGTCAAGGACGCTTGTAAGTGACGCGAGTGCTCCCAGTGCTGCGAGTGCCCCCTCGGTGCAGGCCTTGTACAGCCCGACTGATTTTGTCTATTACAGCGACAAAGGCCTTTGACATCACCGTGGCCGCCGCCGAGCCCAAGGCCATGTCGAGACAGGGCATCTTCGTCGGGTCGCAGATCTCGTATAGGGAGGCCTACGAGCAGCTCGAGGACTTTGACATTCTGGTCGTCATGGGCGGCAATGTAAACGAGATCCTGAAGCAAAAGGGCGAACCCTTGGGCATCATCCAGAAGTTCGCCGAGCTGCAAAAGGCCAACCCCATTCGTGAGCGCACGCTGCTATCCATCTGCACCGGCGCCCTCTTTCTGGCCGAGCTGGGCATCCTGGCCGGCCTGTCCGCCACCACGCATCCCGACTTCATGACCGCCTTTGAGAATCTGTGCAGCCATTCGGCAGTCCGCGACCTGGACGAGCGCACCGACGTTCTTGAAGATGCACGCTACGTTGTCAACAACCTCCGCTTCGACCTCGGCGACGAGGACGACAACCCGTACATCCGCCGCAAGTCCGATGCGCGCCGTCCGTCGAATGCCAGGTGAGACCAGACGCTTATGATCCATTCCCGCTTTCCCCTTCTCGCCATATACTGACTCTCCTCCCAGGAAGGGAAGCATCTCCCTGAAGGGATCCAACTCGCGCCGCGAATCAATTGCGCGCCGCGCGGCCATGCGCCTCGGCGGTCTTCGCGTCATCACATCGGGCGGCGTCTCGGCAGGCATTGACGCCACGCTGTACGTGATCAGTGCTCTGGTGTCAGAAGAGTCCGCCGTCGAGGTCGCCAGACAGATGCAGTGGGAATGGACGAAGGGTGTCGTCGTGGACGGCCTGGATGTCTAAACGGCCACCACAACGTCGGCGCCCTCGACCGTTGCGCGTGGCCGTTAGAGTCTGGTTTCGGTGAGGTTGAGGAAATGGCGCCAATGCTCATGCTGTGAATGCATGACTCTTCTTCAATTGGAAAAGACCGGACGGGAAGTTCTGGACAGGAAAATCCTGTAAAACAGCCAAAAATATCAAAAATATAAACTGTAACTACCTACCTACCTCTCCGTTGTACAAAACGTTGAGAGCTTCTGGCGATGAAGCTTCGAGAGGTTCGAGGGTGGACCTGGTATTGATGACTCATCGGATGATAACGAGCCAATGCTTTCGGCGCCAAAGCTCTCCAACGCCTTCTCCAATGCCCACCACCGAAACACCTCAATCGTCGACGACGCGCAACGATCGCTTTGACAATAGACAACGACTGTGCGCCGCAACATCCCGCCTCTTGCATCGATTGCTTTCTGACAGTGCCCGTCGCCGCAAGCGCCCGAAGCAGCAGTCCTTCGCTCCCGCCCTCTCCCGGACGAAGCGAGAGGGAAAAGGGAGAAAAAGGCCTCAGCTTGACGAGACAGAGCACAGAGCATACGATCCGACAGCATCCTACCACACCGCAGACAGAATGGCGAACGGGTGAGCAGTCATCTACCTTTTCTTTTCTTTCTGTCCTTATTTCCCAGCTGACCAAGTTTCTTCTTTTCTTCCCCTTCTCCCAGCTGGAGCATCTTCATCGGCTTGTTTGTCGTGGCCGTCCTAAGCGTAGGCGCGTGGTTCCTGTCGCCCAAAGGCGAGAACCAAGTGTAAGTCTTCTTCCTTTCTTTCTTCTTCGTTTTCCTGAATCATTGCTAATGGCCAAGTCTCTGGCGCTCGTCGCTGATCCTGGCTTTCGCCTCGTGCTACCTGATGTGGGCGCTCACGTTCCTGGCACAGCTGCATCCGCTGATCGAGCCGCGACGGTCCGACCTGCGGGCGGCCTTTATACACGATTGAAATATGAGACCGGGGAGGACTGCAGTAAGGCGGACGGACGAGGCAACCGGAGAATCAGAGAATCGGGGAACGGATGAGATAAATGGCGCGGCGACACCGGCCAAGCTTGTGCCTTTCTTATTATAACCATATACACTGGCGTTTTTTGTATATTACCTCCGAGGTTAACTTTGTTGGGAATCGACCAAGGGAGACTTCTTCCTCTCCTGAAAAGGCCTCCTACTACGGAACCTCGGCTGTTCGTGGACAAGCACGTTGCCATGTCATCTTCTTGCAGTGAACTGCTGCGTCTATTGTTTCATTATGTGTTGCCGAGAACAACCGCCTCCCTTCAGCCGACTGCCAGTCGCCCGGCCCAGTCGCGCACCATCACCACCACCGCCCACAGCGCCCGCCCATCGTCCGCCATGCTACTCTCACCGGCACCGTCCACGTCGCCCAGGCCGGCCGCCCAGAGTACCAGCCGGCCGACCGCCCAGCGGCTCAGCGCGCCGGCCATGGCTAGGAAGGCAGCCACGCCGTAGCCGCAGTCCAGCAGAATCTTGAGCGCCTCAATGTTGTTGGCCACCACCGCCCAGCCCAGCGACCGCGCCGCCGCCGGCACGTCGTAGTCCCAGATGACCATGAGAATGGGAAACAGCTTGGTCGACGAGCTGACCAGCAGCGCCGTCGACACGGAGTTGGGCCGGTGAAAGGTCGGCGACAGCAGGCCCAGGCGCGCCAGCGGCGACAGCGGCGACGACGTCAGGAAGCGGATCGACAGGTGGAACGCCAGCGTCGACAGCGCGCACAGCACCAGGAAGAACATGTACTGGTACACGATCGGCTGCTGCGCGAGCCGGCGCATGTCGGCGGCAGACGCGGCCATATCAGCCGGGTTTTTCTGGAGGAGGGAGGACGACGACGAGGAAAAGGACGACGGCGTGGGCGCGGACGACAACGGCGGCGGCACCGAAGACAGGGACGACGACGTGAGAGACGAGAGGGGTGCGATTGACGCGGAGTATGCGGAGGAAACGAGCGACGACATCAGCGTCGAGAGCGCAAACGCCGTCGTTGCCGAAGGGACAGACGCCAGCGATGCCGTCGACGGTGGCGCCAATGCCATGGCGGCGCCGGCACCAGGCGAGCCGCCCACCGCACGGCTGCCGTCGGGGTTTGCCTGCCGCTCGATGCGCGCCCATGTCAGGTACACGTCGAACAGCAGAAGCAGGACACCAAGGCGGACAATCGAGGGCTGTCGTTGTGAGAGGGGGAGCTAAAGAGGGAGACGCCAAAGAAAAACCCACATCGAACTGGTCGCCCTCACGCATCAGCGTGTTGTGCAGCAGGTGGCGGTAAACCTGCGGCTTGATGAGGACGAGGTCGATAAAGATGACGACAAAGTCGTGCTCGACATACTTGTCGCAGAACTGGCCGCAGTTGCGACAGACGGTCAAGCGGATGTTGTGGCCACTAGACTTGTCGCCGGCGCCCGAGTACTCGGTCCAGAGCGTCCGGACCGGGTACTGGCACTCGATGCAGATGGGCATCGTCGGCGCGGTCTGGTTTTGCTGTGTTGGGCAGTCGTGGTGGCCGTGGTGGTCCTCGACCAGCCGGCGACGCTTTTGTGAAGAAGCAAGGTGCTGTCCACCGTCTACTCCGAAAGTTAGGCAATTGCTGTCTATTAATGTCTTGGCGGCTGTTGAATTCGCGCCGTAGCGGGTCGGTTTAGCGCCATCGCATCACCACGTTTTAGTGCAATACCCTCCTAAATTGTCAAATCGTCCTGACGTCCAGAGGCCTATCCGGACACCAAAATGAAGAGCTGCTCAAAATACCACAAAGTAACACTCTCCCCCCGCCCCCTGGTCGGGTTCCTTTCCATGAATATAACAGAAAGGGAAAAATAAACAGAGAACGCACACTCCCTCCTCCCAGTTTCCTTCCGATGCTCCTCGCCTGAAAAAGAACGGACGACAGAAACGCAAAAGAAGACATGAGAGATAGACACCCTCTATTCGCCAACCAAGACAAGACCAAAGCACACAGCCTCCTCCGCGTCGACATCCGGTCCAGGCAGATTCCAGCTGTGACGACAACAGGTGTGCTTAGACAGCGCTACCCGTGACGGCTGGCGAGTTGTCCAGGTCAGCATAGTTGAGTGTTATCTCACGCGCCGTCTGTTGGGTTTTGAGTGTCGTTAGCACACAGGTCATGCAAGTGCTTCGAATGGAGCGGAAGATCCTCTTACGCGTTCCTTTCGCCACGTCGTGGTATCCCACACAATATAATATCCTCGCTCGTGGTTGATACTCAAGACTTGAGGCATCATCATGTCGTCCTTGGTCAGCCAGACCTGTTGCCGCTTGTGCCAGCGCCAGTTGCGGTGGTTGCTGCGGCCAAAATGTCAGCTTTTCGTTCCCGCACATCCATATATACTCGGGCTCCCGATGCTTACAGTTCCATCGCTGCCAGCTGCTGCTTGATGTCGTTGGGGCACGAATAGAAGATCCACATCAGTGTCTCCTCGTTGAAGCTGGAAATCTTGCTCTCAATCGGCCCTACGTTCGACACCTTGTAGCATTCCGGCAGCCGAAAGTTTGGAATGGCCGGCCGCGGTGCGACGCCATCAATGAGCGAATAGGTTTGTGTCGAGATCATCCTGTCGTTCGACCTGGTTAGATACGGGGCTTTCCAACGTCTTACTTTGCTTTGCACTCACTCGTTGGAGCTCAGATCCACGCCCAGCGTGTTCAAATCCACACCGAATCCGGAGATCAATGCGTTGTACTCTGGGTTGCTCATGAGCGTCCGCAACCCCTTCATTCCCCACCTGTCCGCTGCCGGCAGTCCGGCTAGTGGATCTTGCGTTGCACTTGCTGCTGTCTCGCTCTCCTTGGCACCGGACGCTGTCCCGTCCCCGCCCAGACCGCCGCCGAGCGCTCCCAGTGCGTTGCGTATGTCGCTGTCTGGTAGAGACGCTGCGCCAGGCTCCGTTCCGATGGGCGATTTGGCGTGGTCGACACCTCGTTGCCGTGCATCCTCGTCGGCACCTAGGCTCCTTGTCTCCTGCGGTCGCGTACCGACGGGTGACCGCACGTCGCTGCCGCCACGGCCACTGTTCGCCGACAAGGCGTTGAGAAGACCGTTGCCAATCCGGCCTGCTTGTGGCGCGGGTGATGTGGTCGCCGGCTGCGTGCCGTAGCCAAGCGTGGACAAGAGGCTTGCGCCACGGTCCTGTCCGATCTCGCCCGAAGCCGCCGCACGATTGAGTGGCGGGAAGTCGTCGATAGCGCCGGGTTGGGACGCCGTCACCGCCTGGCTACCGAACCGAAACGAGCCGCCTTGGTTGTTTGACAACCGTGTTGCCGAGGCGAACAGGTCATCCTGCAGACTTTGCTGCGGTGGCAGCGGAGTGTTGCCGCTCCTTTGGCCCACCTGGCCACCAACAGTTCGCGTCCCTGCGGTTGACCATAGAGACGGCTGGCTGGCCAGCTGGGCCGCACTGTTGGACAGAGATGGGAATTCACTAAGGAAGCTGCGTTAGCGCTTTGGGCAGGATAAAGTGAGGTACAAGGCAGACAATGCAAGATAAAGAGATATAAAAAAAGAGAAGAACAGGTGGGGTGATAGCCAGTCGAAAGAAATGGGAACTCTGACGATCCAATACCCCTTCACACCCTTGACAGCTGCAGCGTATGCCATGTCGACTCGAAACGGGTGTCGCCTAGTCCGACTCGGGGATTGGTATGCAGAAAAGAAGTTGAGGTGATGATGAAAAAAGAGGATGCAACTGGGGTGAGGTAGAAAGGGAAGGAGAAATAGCAACAGTCTGGGGCGAGGTAAAGAGATTTGCACTGAATACTAAAGACGAGAGACAGCAACAGTGAATGAGACGCAAATGGGGTCCAGGTCACTGGACATCAAGCACCCTTTACCATGCTGGCAGCCGAGCAGGTCGGCGGAGCTTGGCCGGCGCAAAAGCTGTGCCGGGATCGAGCATGGCCATGACAAGCGAAGGATGCAGACACAGGAAATGGGTAGAAAGAAGCCTTCACTTGAGGCCTTCAAAAGAGTGAAAAGGGGGGCGGGGGGGGAGACACAAGACAAGTGGCAAGGTGTCGTGCAACTCTCGAGCCAGTTGAGAGGGAGAAAGAAAAGTAACCTACGAAAGGTCCAAGGGAGTCACTGGCTGGGACCCGCCTAAGCTCTGGGCAAAGCTAATGTTGCTGCCCAGTGGCTGCTGCTGCTGCGGACGAGAAGGGTTCTGCAGGATGCCGCCAGCGGAGCCGCCAGCGGCCGAGAGTGGCATGCCCGAGCCAAAGGCCCAGCTAGATGCGTTGGTTCCTGCGAGGAGAAATGACTGTCAGAAGTCGCTTGGTTGCCGTCACAACGGAGCAGAGGGCGAACGTACCGATCTTGTTGCCATTGGGCAGTCGACTGGAAACGGAGCGTGGCTGTTGCTGTGGCGGTTGTTGCTGGCCGCCGAAGCCGCTTGGCAGTCCACGGAGGGATTGAGGGACGCCTGGTGAATCGAAGGAGGAGAGAACAACTGTCAGTATGTCTACAGAACAGCAAAAAGTACAAGAAGGGCCACGGAGAAAACAGGCGACCGTCTGGCAGCGCCGCGATCATGGCAGAAGCCAGGAGCATTGTCGAGGCTGTTGAGAGCTGCAAGACGACGCAGCAAGAAAGGGCGTTTGCAAACTGTCTTGGCGTCTCACTGGAGAACATCTCTTCAACGACAAGTCCTGGACAAACACATCGTGCACCCAGTGGGGGTATGACCCCCCTAGTCCATAATATTCCGCTGCTTGTGTCTCGCTGCTCGCCTTCGGCGCCCAAAGCATCCATTCTTGCATACCTGGTCGATTCATGTTGGGCAGACGGGTTGAAAGAGAGGCGGAGAGCAATCGAAGTCGATCGAGAGTGGTATGCCTTCAACGGTGGCAGTGTGCGTGAACAAGAGATAGGACGGATTCGACGTTCGGGCCGGCGGAAAAAGAGGTGTCTGTCGAAGCGAAGCGAGCGATCCAAGGGAGAAGCGAAGACGTAGCTGTTTTGGAGCTTGCGAGAGAGAGAGCGCGCGCGGTGTCGTCGTCGCAGCGAGTGTATGCGTGTGCAGGGGGGAAACAGGCGCAGGTCGATACTCTGTCAATTTTACCTGACAGGCGCGAAAGAAAGAGAGGCTGTAGCAGCGCGGAATCGAGGGTCGCGGCTTCAAGTCTTTGAGGTCCAAACGTGGGAGGTTCGTCAAAGGTCAAAAAGAGCCAAGAACCAGACGTCAAAAAGCGCCCGCTTTGCCGACTAGCGTCACATGCCACCCCGGTAATTGCATTCTGTATCTTGGGGCGATTTATTCTATTAAATTTTAGTCCAATTTAAAATGGAAAATGAACGTCACCACACCGTCCCAGCTATCACCGCAAAGCGGCGCGGATGCTCTTTTCAAAGTCAAAGTCACCCAGACGCCGGCCAATAAGGACCAGCTTGCTAGTCTTCGGCACCGTTACCTCCTCCGCCGCCTCCACCGCTGCCGCCTCCTCTGCTGGGGACGACGCTGGCGCATCAAAGATCTCAAACAACTCTTGCACGCCCTGTACGACCTTGACGCTGCCATCGTCGAACAGCAGCCGGCCCTTGGTACGGTGTATTTCAAAGGCTCCATCGCTATCCTTACCACCACGGCTAGTGCCACCTTGTGGGTCCGGCAGTTCGTTCTCCCAGAGCACCGACCGTAGCCATGCGTCGACCTTGCTCAGCTGCGTAGAAGCCAAAATGCCGAGATCGATGGCCTGTGTTGATATTGTCTATTTATAAGTGACTGGCGGAGCGAAGAGGCAGACAAAGTTAAAACATAACGAACGAAAAGTACGAAAATACATACTGGATCCAGATGGCTGTGGTAGGTCTGGTTCACGGCCCGGTCGATGGCCTCGACGGTCTCGTAGGCATGCAGATCGAGCAGTACGCCCTCAAGCTGCGGAACGGTACTCTGCGTGGTGACGTGGATCTTGGCCAGGCCGTTGATGGACTGGATGCGGTTGCGCACGGCTTGCAACTCTTCGGCGGACACGAGGTCGACCTTGTTGATGACGACGACATCAGCGTGCGAGATCTGCACGTGGGCGGTGGTCATGAGCGGTCCGCGGTGGTGGTGCTCACTGCCGTCGGCGTGGAGACTGTGCTCTCCGGCCGTCGTCTCGTTCGTGCCAGTCGGCGTGCCTGGCGCGGGCTCGTCCAAGCTGCGCAATATGTTCTTGGCATCGACCAACGTGACAATGCCGTCAAGGAAGATGGCACTCCCAAGGCCGTCGTCCATCCAGAAGAGCGGCGCCAGATTACCCGGATCGGCCAGGCCGGTGGTCTCGAGCAGGATGTAGTCGAACTTGCCCTTCTTGGCCATCAGCGACTCAATCGCGTTGACGCCGGTGTCTCTGGGGGAATAGAAGGATCAGCCCTTGTCACGCTGCAGACATAGCAAAGTATACAAATGCTCACTTCACCGAGCAGCAGATGCAGCCGTTGCCAACATCGAGCCACTCCTCGACAGCCTCCCCGCCTTTGTTGACGGTCAAGGACTTCTCAATGTCCAAGGCTTTCAGAGTCAGTGGGATGCAACATGCACAAGTCGGATTGCTGGAGCAGACTTACAGTCGCCAAATTCTGGGGGGAGAACTGTCAGCACGGGACAGCAGAATGGACAATGGAAAAGGAAAAGCTTACCATTCATGATAACCGCAATCTTCTTGCCATGTTGGGCCGTCAGAATGTAGTTCAGCAACGTCGTCTTGCCAGCGCCGAGGTATCCTAGACCAGTCAGCACATGGCCGGTCTGTCGATCGGCTCGAGACATACCTGTCACGATCGTCAAAGGCACCTTCGGCCCAGCTTCGATGTCGTCTACAGCAGAGGCCGTGTTGACCAGGGCCGGCGGCAAGTCGTCGTCGTCATTGGAGTCCATTGTAGTATTCGGCGAGGTACCTGTCGTAAGCTGTGAGGACGTTTAAAAGCACCCCGCGATCGTGATCAATACGCCGTCGCAAGCCGTGCTGTTGGCCTAGGAGCTCTCTGCTTAGTCATCTGGAGCTTCCCGTACCGACCAATCAGCAGCTGCCGCCTCCTTGACAGCTGGCAGCACCCCAAAAACCTGCTGGCGCTTCCAAGTTCCAACCACCTCACAACGGCGTCAATCTTGTTTCGCAGGACACGCACCCAGCGGTGCGACATCCACAGCCTTTCATCCTCGACACACAGAATGGCGCTTACACCGAGCTCGCCGCGGCTACCCAGCCCGCCGCCGCCAGCCGAGATCCAGATCGGGCCCAAGTCGCCGGCGTCGTCAGGCGCCACGCTGGCCGAACAGCAGATGGAGCAGCGCCTGGAGCAGACCATCCTAGACGCCAACGCGAAACGGCGCATCCACGCGGGAACGCGAGCGACCGACTTTGCCGCTGGGCCGCCGCTGGTCCCGCTTAACGAGGTGGGCTCTCTTCCTGTGGGATACTTGCTCTGGAGCGCAGCTAACGTTACGTCCCCCACCAGCTCGACTCGGCCTTCCAGCTCCAAGAGCACATCGCCGCCCTGCACTACTTCCACACCGCCAACAACACGCTGGCCATCTCGCGCGAGACGGCGCGCCTGCTGGCCCAGGCACCGCCCGGCACCGACCGCACGCTGTGGCTCTACGAGCTATGCCGCTTCCTGATTGCCCAGTGTAACAGCCTGATTATCGGCTTCCTTTTTGACACGCCGCCGTGCAGCGCTGCCACCTGCCCGGAGATGCGCGCGTCCGAGTGGCAGTTCCTGTGCGCCGTGCACGAGCAGCCGCGCTCTTGCTGCGCCATCGACTACTGCTGCCACACGCTCGACTGGGCCGCCAACATTGTCACCAACCCCAAGATCTTCCCCAGCCGCTTCGTCTTTGCCGACCCCCATGATAAGAGTGCCGCCGTCAAGAACCTCATCAACGTCTTCCGCCGCCTGCACCGCATCTTCGCCCACGCCTGGTTCCAGCACCGCGGCGTCTTCTGGTCCGTCGAGGGCCAGACCGGCCTCTACGTCTTCTTCAAGACCGTCTGCGACATGTACGACCTACTACCTGCTGAAAACTACAAGCTGCCTCCCGAAGCCGAGGGGCTTGATAGGTCCACGTCTGGGAACAGCACGCACTCTGGCGCCGCAGATCCAGCGGCGGCAGCACAAGCTGCACCGACAGGCAACGGTGCCAAGGGAGGCGCCAGCGGCAGCGCGGACGCCGGCTCGGAGAATGCACCCGGCCTCATCGCCATCTCCGCGCTGGGCGGCAGCAATGGCATCAACCATGGTGGCTCTGTCGGACTGCCACTCCGGCCAGGGTCAGGCGTGCCTGGTGGTGGCAGCGGAGGCGGTGACGTGGATTCGGGCCTCCTTGGCACGGGTGACGGTACCGACCTAGCCCATGGCTCGGTCGGCCGGACCAACACGCGGCGGCATATCCGCAGCAGCCCGTCCACTGGCAGCGCGGTGACTACCGTACTGGAGCAGGATGAAGACGGAACAACACACCCATCGCAGTCGGCACCATCGGTGGCTGGGCCTTTCCCAGGCGGTCGGCCGATCTCGATCCTGCGGAACAGCAGCAGCACACGACCGTCGGCACTAGCATCGACATCAGCACCGACACTAGCATCAGCAGCACCAGCACCGGGAGAAGGAGAGGCCGCCTTTGTGCTCACAGGACAAGGCGTGAGTGGCTCCGAAACGGATGACGGCAGCAACGCGAGCGCTGGGACAGCACACAATGTGCAAGCGGCTGCGCAGCTGAAGGAGGAGGAGGACGACATTTCTGCAGAAACGCCGCTCGCGACGGAGGCGCCGACGCGACAGCTGCAGCAAGAGCCAGGGAACGAGCATAAGAGAGAACGAGAAGCCGAAACCGAGACCGAGACTGAAACCAAAACCAAAACCGAGAACGACAAAGAGCCAGAGATGGCAGCAGCAACGGAACCGGCGGAGCCCGCAAAAGCCATCACAGACAGAGACACACCCGCCATCTCGGCGGAACAGCCGGCGACAGACGAAGACGCCACCGCGACGACGACGGCCAGCGAGAGCATTGGCACAGCTGAGACTGCAGCAGTGAAGGAGGAGGACGAGGCCGACAAGGACAAGGATGAGCCGCCATTGGCAGACTAGGAACTGCTGGGCCGTGACGAGTCGGGAGATGCGTGAGAAAATAGAAGAAGAAAAAAGAATATGGACGGAGCGACCTTTTTTTTGTTTTGTTTACATTCTCCCGTCCTCTTTTCTCATACACTTTACTTTTTTTTGTCCCTCCTCTGCTTCTCTTTTCATATCCCAACGACTCCCCCGTACTATATCCTTCCGTGTATTCGTCTGGTGCAAAACATGCAGTTTTCTATAGTCGTTTCATTATGCTAGACGTCTTCTCATGAGGAATCCTATTTTAAGCAAGAAAACAGTACTCCTTTTTTTTTCCTTTTTTCCTTTTTCCATCGTGATGACTCTACTGTTCGCCGCCTTCGCCGCTGTTTCGCTCCGCATCGCCGTCCTCGTCGCTGCCCTCGCCAATCTGCAGCCGCGCAAAGACATGGCGCACCTTGCGCAGGTTCTCCAGGTGCTCCGACACGGCCGTCGCGTTGCGCTCGTCGGCAAAGGCCCGCATGCTCTGCAGGATGGGGCTGAAGCCTTCGTTGTTTGGCAGCCACCAGTCCGCGCACGACGGGTCGTTGAAAAGCTCCGCCATGCGCGAGCGCATCGTCAGCGGGAAGATGTATCTGTGACAGGTTAGCAAAGCAAGAAGCTTAGACGATGGAACAGACGGGGTTGAAACCCACCCCATGGTCTCGATCAGCGCAAACTTGCGGCGGATCCACATGTGATGGCGCTGGTCGCGCGGCAGGAACAGCGCGGAGATGGCCAGCATGGCCTGCGAGAAGATGAGGCAGCCAGGCGGGCTGGACGGCCACCGCTCGAGCGTCTCAAAGATGCGGCAGATGGTGTAGGCCCGTTCCGCCAGGCCAGCCAGGCGGCCTTGCAGTTCAGGGGGGACGTTGGCCGGCGGGTCGAGGCCTGAGCCGGTCATACCTGCGCTGCCGGCCATTGCTGTCTCCGTCGTCGCTGTCGTCGTCGTCGTCGCTGTCGTCGCTGTCGTCGTCGCCGCCATGGCCAGCTGGGCCGCCTGCATTTCGTGCAAGGCAATGATCGAGTGCCATTCGCTCGTCAGGACCGTCACGATAAAGAGAGGCCCGCTGTACAGCAGGCCTGGTTCGTAGGGATCGACAATGTCGTCCTCGCCGACGGGTTTGGCGTGGCGGAAATCCGTCACCAAGTCCGGATGCGGATTGCCGCCTTCGCCCTGCACAATGGCGTCGAGCTGGTCCTTCCAGGCAAACAGCAGGTTCAGGATGCGCGCGTGCTCGCGGGCAAACGCCTCGTCAGGCGCAAAGGACGGGAAGGCGGCTAGCATGCCGCTACGTTTTCGCTTGATGTCGTGGTCGTCGTGAGCACTGTCCTCCGCGGATGCGTGGGTGTCGTCATGGTCGAGGTCGAGGCCGAGGTCGTGGTCGTGACCCCGGTCCTGGTCGTGGCCGTGGCCGTCGTGGTCGCCGTTCTTGGCGCGCGCAAAGAGCAGCGACATCTCAACTGAGATCAGCCGCAGCCGCGCCGAGCAGGCCTCGATCTGCCATGCCACGTTCGTCGGGTCGGCGGCCACATACGCCTCGTAGTACTCAACGGGGCTGGTGAACCACTCGCGGGGCAGGGCCGTCTCGAAGCCGCCCATCATGCCCACAAAGACGTCAAAGCGGCTGTACCAGTGCAGGACAAACCGGTTGGTGGGCGTCTGCATGGCTGTAGTGGGCGTGAAGATGGCCGTCAGCATCTCGCGGGCGGCCTTTTGGTGGGCCATGACGTTGACCCAGTCGCCTAGGTACTCTTCGATGGTGGCCAGCTGGAGAACCGTCAGTAGCGTGCCCAGACTATGCGGCTCCTTGCGCTTGAGGATGCCGAGAAGGAGGCGCACGCTCTGGTCGTAGTACATCAGAAACTGCTGGATGTTGGCGGCCGGGTCGCGCAGGATGTAGTGATAGGCGGAGAACGCCACGAGCGCGTATAGTAGCGGCTCATTGCGTACGGCCAGGGCCGGCAGGACGCCGCGCACAAAGTCCTCGACGTCGCTCGGTATGCAGTAGTGGAAGTGCGTGATGTTGTCGGCATAGTAGCCGAGGAAGAACCGCAGGTCTTGCGGGAGGTTGGCCCATTCGGCAGCCGTCAGCGCTGGGACGTTGGGATCACGTGAGACAAACGCCTGTGACATTGGCCCTCCTGTTGCCGTAGTTGGCGAGAGTGCTTGTGCCGTCCAGGGCGTCGACTGTGTCGCAGGGTGAGAAGCACTGCCTCCCGTGCCTGTCGTGCCGGTTGACGTTGCGGGTGACGAGCTCTTGCCCTCGACCGACGGCGTCTCCGAGCCCTGGCGCGTCTGCCACCAACCAGACACGTTGGCGGCCGTTGTTGCCGGCGCCGTTGTTGCCGGCGCCGTTGTTGCCGGCGCCGTTGTTGCCGGCGCCGTCGTTGTTGTCGTCGACGTTGTCGTCGATGTCGTCGTCGTCGTCGATGTCGTCGATGTCGTCGATGTCGTCGATGTCGACGCCGTCGCCGCCGTCGCCGCCGTCGCCGTCGGTGTGCGTTTTGTTTTCATGCTCCGCAACGACGTAGTGCTTTGTTGGCGTAGAGGCGGCTTCTTTGCCGCTGTTGTCGCGGGCGTGGTCACTCTGGCAGAAGCAGAACCTTGCTCGCCTACATCCTCGTCGGGAATCGTCTCCAGCTTGACATTCTCGAGCTCGACATCCTCATCCTCTTCTTCCTCCTCGTCACTAGCCGGGCTCGCACGTTGGCTTGCTATCGACGGCTCCCGTGATGTGGACTGACTGGCCGAAGCAGAGGCTGTAGCGGAAGCACCAGCAGCGGCTGTTGCCGATGACTTGGACGAGGGTGCATCGGGGTACGCGCAGTCCCTATTTGCCTTTCTGCAACCTGTAATTTTGTACGCGTGAGAAGACAGAGACACAAGAGACGAGACACGACATGAGGTCACGGACGTACGTTCGCAGATGGGCCGGGCCTCATCGCATTTGATGCGCCGGCCGCGGCAGGTGAAGCAGCCGGACCGCGTCCGGCGGTGTTTGACATAGTCCAATCCCTGTGATGACTTGCGCCGACTGCGCTGGGCCTTTGGCACCGCCGTGAACAGGAACTGTTCGGGGAAGCCGCTCGCGTAATAGATAGCCAGATCCGTGACGAAGGGCGCAGGGGCTGGCCTAGGCGGTCCAGGTTGGCCCATTGGACCTAGAACGGGCACGCCGACACCCATGGACACCGCATGCGGCTGTTGGTGAAGGTGTGGTGGCAGTGAGAGCGGCATTGCGACCTCATGGGCCGGCTGAGGAGGAGGCGGCGGCGCCTGTAGAGCTGTTGTCGGTTGGGAGAGGTGAGTAGATGGAGGATGGGCGAGGTGCTGCGCCGGCAACGGTTGTTGAGGAGGAGGTGGTGGGGGGGCTTGCTGCTGTTGGTGCTGCGGCAACTGGTGCAATGGCAGTTGCAGCTGGGGGGAAGGCGGCGGGTGGTTTGGCACAATGCCTGACATGGAAGTCAGGAACTCATGGTAGTAGTAGTCGCCCATGGTGGGCAGCTGTTTGTGGCGGTGCGTCTACTGTTGCTGCTGCTGCGGCGGGTCCTCGAACGGTAGCTGTTTTGAGATCGACAGGGACCAGAACGCGAGACAGGTTCTTCAAGGTGGCATGCTCTTGCCGAATATCGACGAGAACGAGTCGATGGAGGACAGTCTGAGGCAAGGAGGGGAAGCCACAGAGCTTCGTCTTCGTCAGGCTCTAAGTTGCCGACGCCGTTATTGCCAACGATTGCGAGCAGTCGAGAGAGAGGGGACAAGCCTCAGGAGAGCGCTGCCGGCGCCACTTCGCTGGGCGAGAGTGGAAGGGGGGCTATCCTGGTCGTTCGTCGCCTGGTGCCATGGAACTTGTCGTCGTTGTCGTCGTCGTCGCTGCAGTTATGGTCAAAATCATCAAGGACGCCCAGCCGCTATTATGTTGTTCGGAAGACGTTATCAACACGAGAGGCTCTTGACCGGCGAGGTCAATGGAAGCCAGGGGGTGAAGAGAAGAGAGAGCAGACAAAACAAAGAGAGAAGAAGAGGAGGAAGAAGGAGGAAAGTGATTAGAAAAGGTGGGATTGAACGTGACTTTAAGGAAGGTCGGCGGAAGGCGATCACCAACCTGCTAGCAGGAGAACGGGAAGGAGTCCGGGGTGTCGTTCCGGGGGGGTGGTTAGTGACATTTTTTTGGTCATTTTCAAGTCTCGACTACGACACAAAAGAGCGACAGGTTACTCTCCTCCCAACAATATGTTCAGTACTTCGTACACGCCACAGCGAATTCCATAGCCCTATTTGGCAGCCTTTTCCGTCTTGGGCTGCTCAGTTGCGGGCACCTTTCTCGGGGGGTTGCTGAGTCTCCTCGGAAGGTTAAAGAAGTGGAGTGTGGCGAGAAGAAAAGAAATAGACACACTAGGTACATACATAAAAGCAAAACACTCCCAGAGCGAAATAAATACCGGTACTCGGTACGGAGGACGGAGTATCCTACAGAGAAAGGCACGACGGCACGACAAGGGGCTGGAAGGATGAAAATGGCAGGCGGCAGATGATAATAGGATGCGTGGTATAGGTACAAAGAAGAGCGTGGTCTGTTTTTTTCGTGTTTTGTTGGCTCTGGACTCTCGTGGAAGCGCGGACCGCGGCCTCGACTGTGACCTGACTTTGTTTCTGGCGGTTGGGGGCTAGATCGTGGCAGCGTAGAAAGACGGACGAAAGAAGAGAACAGAACGGAGGGAAAGGCAGAAAATGGCTAGAGGAAAAAGCAAAGGACAGAGACTATGTTACGCAGTCCACGATGTATACACTGAAGGCAAATGCCGAAAAAGGAAAGAACGGGTTGCAGCGTCGAGATGACCAAAAAGACTGGGCTGAGAGCATGAGATGATTTACTCCATTCGGAGCACGACATGAGATGAAAGCTATCAATCAGTGTGGAGATGAGGAACAGACAATGGAACTGGCTGGGAACGGGCAGAGTGGAGAAGAAGCTGACAACAGAACATAATAGCGTCAAGGGATGAAAAGCAGAGGTCATTCACAGAAGAAAGTCACCGAACTCCGATTACCGCCAGTGAAGTCTGAAAGCGGCGGATCGAGATCAGGCTATCCGGGCGATCATCCTGGAAAGAGAGGGGTCGCGGACCGCCGACAGAAGGAGTGCAAAAAGAAGGAGGAGCGAGGAGAGGAAAGTCCCGCAGCAACTTTGACAACTGAAAGGTCCGTAAAATAACAAGAGGGGGTGTGACTAAATCCTGCACTGGTTCACCGAAAAACGACTACTGGGTGGGGTGGTCGAATATTAAGAAATCCCCAGACGCTGGATTGGGACCGCCCTCGAGTCTTACAAAGTATGGAAGGTAGCTGTCAGAGCCAGGGCTGTCTACTGCCGCCCAGATATTGCAAAGTATTGGACAAACGGGACAGGGGAGCTGAGTTCATGTATTTATGGACTAGGTATATCACGGCGCGCCTTTTACGACCTTTCGTGTCGTAATACGCCTTGAGTGGCAAACATGTCCGGAATTCATGTCATATTCTCCGTACACTCCGTGAGCATAAGCCACTACCTAGGATAGAAGAAGACAAAAAGAATGAGAGTAGAGAAGGAAAAGACAAAGCCAAAGACCAGCTAAGCTAAAGAAGGAATACGGGACGGACAGGATAGTGCTACGGAGTACGTTTATGCTTAAGCGTGAAAACGGGAAAAAAAGATCAAGAAAAGAAGGAAAGAAGATAGATTCCGGGCTAGGTCAATGGGGGAGTTCCGGGAAGCAGTGCATGAAAATTGCTTCTATTTTCTCATTTCTTTTGGGACGACATTCTTCGCATCCCAGTTCTAGCTCAGCTGGACCAGCTCCATCTGGAAGTCTCTCCTATTGACCAAACACCCCAACGATGCAGCTGAACGGACTAGGCATAAGCATGCGGAATAGCTCCGAGTAGTTTTGGAGACGCCAACTCGTCAATCTCGAAATGGTGTGAGTGGGGCTGTGAGGGAAAAGCAGACACCGAAAAGCAGAAAAGAAGAAAAGAAGAAAAAAAGAAAAGAATAAGAAAAGGACGTGCGAGGATCGCCCATGTGCGGCGAGTCGGCGGGGCCTGGAAGACAGGGTTGGCGAGGACTCGAGGGAGAGAAATTCTCCTTCCAGATGATATCAGCAGTTTTTAGCTTTGCAAAGTGAGACCGAAAATAGGAATTACGGACATATTCCGTGAAAAATATATAGAAAAATATAGCTAGTCGAAGGCAATTCCTACGGTAAATGAGATTGGCAGCTAGACACGACACCTACTCCGTAGGTTTACGAAGGACGGAGTACTCCGTATTCCTATTGAACATCTCTCCAGAAAACGCAATTCCGGAGCTCTTGCGCAAAACAGTCGTCACGCCCGAATTCACGCCCGAATTCACGCCCCAATCAACACCAGAAGCGGATAGATCGTTCCATGCTGTCCGCGCTTTCGTGTGACGGACTGTTTCTGTGATCGGTTTGTAATGCTCTTGGCCCCTCCCTCCCCTCACTCCTTCTAGGCGCCGATGTGACTCTGGCGCCAAGACCCCCCTGAACACGTCTGCCAAGTTCTCTGTTCTCCAGACTCCAGTTCTTCGTGGTACCGTTCGAGCACTACCCGGCGGTTCGGTCCCCAATGTTACTGTCCGTTTGATTCGATACATGTCGTGGAGTGCCTTCACTCCGCATTTTCTGTTCTTGCCATGCATTCCCCTGTGCAAGCTTCTCAAAGACGTGTCCTACATCAGTTTCTCCCCCGAAAAAAGTCCCGTAGGGCTGAGAGCCTGGCCCTCGACTTCAGATCACCACAAGAAGACGAACGTAAGCAACCAGAATACTCCAAGCCCTGAGCCGCGACAATGTACTCCAGGTAACTCCGTACTCCGTACGTGTCATATTCTTACATACTCTTGTGACCTTGAATTAATATTGCCTGTCTTAAGAGCAAGGAAGTGCCGCTCACGAGCCGCCAGCAACGAACCCGGAAATTAAGCTACCTTCCTTCGTTCTCTTTTCTCGTCATTTCTTCCTTTCTTCCTTCCTCTTCCCCTTCTCTCCTCCCTTTCTCTTCCCTCTTCTTTCTCTCTCTTTTTTCATTCCTGTTTCGGCCTATTGTCGTAGACAGTTGGATACTTGGAGTTGTTGACTCATATGATCACGTGATTTTCTTCCTCGATGACCTCCAGGGGCAGGAAACACAGCTGTATTGTGTTTCAAGAGAAACATGGCACTGTAGAAATGGCGTGCTGCTATGACCTGTCTCTCGACACGTCTCTTGGAATTGCTCATCGTATTCTTCGCGTACGCTGTCCTCTGCCTCTCCATCATCTTGAAGCAATCGCATAAGCTTCCGCAGGCTGCACATTAGTCATTCTTCCATCGAAAAGGGCCAACTCTCGGCAAAGAGAAAGAAAGACAACCGACTGCCGGCGCCGAAGAGAAGGAAGGGAAGAAAGAGCAAAGACAGCCATGGCATCTCGGTGAGAGCTCTCTCACATTGATTCATTTATTTATTCACGTCAACCTCTCCCCATCAGCTCTCCATAAATCCAACGACCAATGGACACGGATACTCTCCGCCCGCTGGCGCCAGCGCCGGCGCCAGCGCTGTCGCTGCTGGTCAGCACCGTCTCGTCGACGCTGGCCGACCCGGGCGCGCTGGTGGTACTGCTGGCCACGCTGCTGGGCTTTGTGCTGCCGATGCTGTGGGTGTACCCGCCGGTGGCGCCGCGGGCGAGCGACGTTCTGAGCGAGACGCACTCCAAGTTGGGCGACGGCTGGACGCGGCTGGGAGGAGAGGGGGGGACAGAAGACACCGAAGATGCAGACGACCGCGGAGGCGGTAGCAGGCCTACCGACGGTCGCATCCACAGTCTCTGGATCTACCCCATCAAGTCGTGTCCCGGCATCCGCGTCTCGCGCAGCCGCGTACTGCCGGGCGGCCTCGAGTTCGACCGTATCTTTACCTTTGCCCAGCTCAAGACGCCGTTTCCGGCGCGGGCCGGCGTGCAGATGGGCAGCAACAAAACGACGGAAGAAGAAGAAGAGGAGGAGACCTGGGAGTTCATCACCCAGCGCCAATTCCCTCGCATGGCGTCGCTGCAGGTCGAGCTTTGGCGCCCCGACCTGGCCAAAGTGCGCCGCGCCCGCGCCGGCATGCGCCCGGCCGACGCTGCCGACCGCGCTGCCACCATGACCCAGACGTTTGTGGTCGTACGCTATCCCTGGCATGCGGCCGGCTGGCCGGGGCGCTGGGCCTGGGTGGCGGCAAAGCTGGGTCGCGGGTGGCGCGCGGTGCCGGAGGAAGAGGTGGTCCTGCCGGTCGATTTACCATCGCCTGGCAGTCCTTCCGGCAGTCCTTCCTCCAACCCGGCCTACAGCCGCGTGCGTGTGTGGCGCGACGTTGTCCACGCACTGGACCTGTCGGCCGAGGTGCCGCGCTCGCTGCAGCTGTACCTGGGCGTCAGCAACCGCCTGGGCGCGCTGCGTCTGGACCCGGACCGTCCGCGCCAGCTGTTCCGCAACGCCCCGCGTGCCGCCGACGCCGGCTACCAACCCGTGACCAGTTTCCAAGATGCAGTGAGTGGAAGCCATTCTAAGATGAGGGAGAGAAGAAGAGAAGACTGACTGGCAGTACCCCGCCAACCTCTTGAACCGCAACAGCGTCCGCGCCCTCGAGGCCCTCGTCCCCAAAGACAACATCCTGCCCCGACTCGACGAGCGCCGCTTCCGCTCCAACATTGTCCGTACGTCCTCGTCTCTCTTCTCTCCTCTTACCTTCCCTCTTCTTTCTATCCTCAATCTAACGAGCCAGTCGACGGCATCCCAGCCTATGATGAAGACGCGTAAGTCGCTTCTCCTTCCCCCCTCCCCCCTCCACAACCGCCCGCTCCTCCCTAACGCCCTACAGATGGAAGCTCGTCTCATTTGTTCCCCGACCTACGTCGCCCCTCGACACCGCCACCTTTTATGTCTGCTGTCGCACCACCCGCTGCAAGCTGCCCAACGTCAACCCCGACACCGGCGAGCGCCACCACGCCGAGCCCGACGCCACCCTGCGCCGCCACCGTGACATTGACGCCGGCGCCCCCAAGACCGGCTGCCTCGGCATGCAGCTGGTGCCCCGCTTCGACGCCGCCGCCACCGACCGCCCCGAGCTTATGGAGCTGGTCCTCGAAGCCGGCATGGCCGTCCACGTCCTCGAGCGCGGCGACCATTTCTTCCTCAGGACTTGACCGCTTTGCGTTGTTGGGTTGCAATGTATCATAGGTAGCCAGGCTTGTCATGAATTGTACAAAATTGAAACGCTACCCAAAAAAGACCAAGAAAGAAGAAGTTACAGAAAAAAATACCCAGAACCTCACCGGACGTCTGCTGGTGTCAACGCCTGCACCATGCTGGTGCCTTCGCTGAAGCGCGTCTTGAAGATTCGGTTCGCGTTCTGGAACATGCCGTCCTTCAGACTCACCACAATGAACTGCGAGCCCTTGAACCGCGTCTTGATTAGCCGCCCAATGTTCTGCGTGTGCGACAGGTCGAGCGCCGCGTCCACCTCGTCCAGAATGTACATCGGCGCCGGCTTGAACTGCAGCAGCGCCATGATCAGCGACAGTGCAATCAGCGACCGCTGCCCGCCGCTCAGCTCTGTCAGGCTCTGCTTCCACACCTTGCCCAGGCACACCTTCACCTCCAACCCCTCGCTGATCGTCTTGCCCTCCGGCGGGTCCAGCTTCGCAAAGCTCCCGCCCGGCAGCAGCTCCGAGAAGATCTGCCCAAAGTCCGCGTTCACCTTCGTCCACGTCTTGTGAAGCGCCGCCTTCTTGTACTCGTCCAGGCTGAAGATTGTCTCCTCAATCTTGCGCTTGTCCCGGATCACCGTCTTCATCATGTGCTTCAGCGCCACCTCCTTCTTCTCCACGCTGTCAATCATGTTCATCACCTTGGGGTTGATCTTTTTCTTCATGCCCTGGAATCGCTCCGTCAGGTTGTGCAGTGTCGCTTTGCTCTCGCCAATGTTTTGTCGTTGGAAGTCGTACGCCGTCCCCGCCCGCCCGAACTTGTCCTTCTCGTCCCCAATCCACTCGTGCTCGGCCTCCATGTCCGCCGCCAGCTTCATCGCGCTCTGTTTGTCCTTGTGGAACCGCTCGATCGTGTGCCCCAGCTTCTGTTGCTCCAGGCCCTCCTCCGCAATGCGAGCATTCTTGCTTCGCGTCGCCTCGTCTAGCGCTCGCAGCTCGTCGTCGTAAATGCTGAGCTTCGCTCGCTCCTCCTCCAGCTGCGTCTGCGCTTTGTCGTGCCGATCCGTGACCGCCGCTTGCTGCTTCTCCAACTCGTCAATCTCCTCCTGCAGCGCCTTCATTGCCGCGTCCAGTTCTTCCCGCTGCTCCCGTGCCGCCGCCAGGTCGCCCGACACCTGCTCCGCGTCTAGCTGCGCCCCTTGCAGCTCCTTCTGCAGCGCCTTCAGCACCGCCGTGTTCTTGGCCACAGACGCCCGTAGCTTGTCTAGCGCTGCCTGTAGTTCCACCAGCTTGGCGTCCTTGTTGTTGTCAAAGTCCTTCATGTCTTTCTCGATTCGCTTGACGTCCGCACTCGCGTCTGCCTGCCGCTTCCTGGCCTCGGTCGCTTCCGCCTTGAGCTGCACGATCTGCTCCTTCATGCTCTCTACCTCGTGGATGATCGACGACGACGAGTTGCCGCCGATCTGCTCCTCTGCCAGCTTGATCTCGTGCGCCTTGAGGTCTAGGTCGCGCTTAATGTGCCGCGCCTGGTCGAGCTTCGATTTTTCCCTTGCAATCTTCGCCTGCAACTCCGCCAGTGTCACTTCCGCGTCCGTGAGCTTCCGGATGATTTCGTTCAGCTGCTGCAGCGTCACCAGGACGCCACTCGAGTTGGGTGCGCTGCCGCCAGAGAGCGTGCCAGACGGATCGTACGCGTCGCCCTCGAGCGTGATGCTGCGCATCCGCACATTCGGGTCGAACGTCACCTTCTTTGCCGTGTCCGCGTCCGCGCAGATCAGCGTGTTTCCAAACACGTACTCCATGGCCGCCGACACCTCGTTATCATAGCCCACCAGCGACAGAGCCAGGTCTACCTTGCCCGGCGCAATCTCCTGCGCCGTAGCAATGGTCGCTGCCTGCGCCTTGAACGCGGCAATCTTGTTGAGAGGGATAATGGTAACGCGCTTGCGCAGCTTGCCGCCCTGCAGCAGCTGTGTGCCCGTGACTTCCGTGTCCACAACCACATTGTACAGGCGGCCGCCTGCACAGATCTCGAGCGCCGTGCCTGCCTGAGTATGCTTCTCGTCGAGCGTGAACAGCTGCGCCACCAGACCCTTGACCTTTGACCGGTCAAAATCGGGTACAGGGTCCGAGTAGTTGAAGTCAATGTTGGCGACTTTGCGTTTCAGCGCATCTGATTGCTGCCGCAGGCCGCGCACCGTTTGCTGCAGACTGCTCTGCTCCTTGTACAGCTCCTCTTCCGCGCCGGGGCTGAAGCCGAGCTTGCCAAGCTCTTTTTCGAGCTTCTGTGCCTGCGTCTTTAGACCCTCGAGTTCGCGCAACAGGCCGGCGTTCTGCTCTTTGGCCTTTTTCGCGCGTGGCTCTTCCTCCTTGATGCGCTTCTCGAAATGGCTGATCTTGATTTTGGCCTGCTCCTGCACCGTGACGGCGGCGGTCACGCGATTCCGTGCATCCTGAAGCTGGCCTTGGTAGCCGTTTTCTTGGCCGTCTTTCGACGCGACACCCGTCTGTAGAGTCTGCAGCAACTCCTCCTTTGTTTCGGCTTCTGCACTCTGCGCCTCGAGCTCGTCTTTTGCCGCGTTAAACGTCGCCCGGATCTTGTCGTGCGCCTTGGTCTTCTCCTTGAGTGCCGCTTCGAGCTCGGCCACGTTCTTCTCGCCAGCTTTGCGCCGCTCCTCTTCCTCCGCCATGCTGGACCGTTTCAAGTCCATGACGGTAGCGAGGCGGACCAGTTCGTTGGCATGCTTCTTGACCGACTCTTCGAGCGCCTGCGCCTTGGCGCCCTTCCGCATCTCCTTTTCGCGCTGCGCGCGGATCCGGTTGGCGTCCTCTTCGAGATGGGCGATTTCGCTGCGGAGACGGACGGCGGACTCCTCCAAGTCGTGCTGGCGCTGCGTCTTAGCTTCGAGATCGGCCGCGGATTGCCGCAGTTTTTCTTGGCAGCGAATGTAATCATGAGCAACGACCACGCGCGTCAGCCGCTCGAGGTCATTCTGTGTCTGTTGGAAGTCAAGAAATGCGCGCTTTTCCATGCGCAGTTTTTCGAGTTTCGGCTCAATCTCGTCGCGGAGGAGCTCCTTAATCTCCTGCAACTTCATCTCCTTTTTCGCCATGGTCTTGAGCGCCTTGTCTCGCCGGTCCTCGAACATTCGTGTGCCAGCAGCCTCCTCGATCATGGCGAGGATCTCGACGGCCTTCATGTTGAGCACCTTGGTAATGCGGCCCTGCATGATAAGGAAGTTTGGGTTGTTGATGTTGAGCTGGACGGACTGGAAGAGGTTCTGCACTGTCTGCTGCTGCGCGCGGTGGCCGTTGATCAGGTACTTGGATGTGCCGCCCAGCACAATCTGGCGCGTGACGCTGATCGTTGCATACTCCTCGAAGCCGATGGGTGACTTTTTCTTGTCGCGGTTGTCGAACACGATTGTGACGCTGGCTTTTGTAACGCCTGCTTGACCACGCTTATAGATCAGGTCCTATGCAGACCGTCAGCTCAACGCTCCTACACCGCTTCTCCATACGCCCCTGAGGAACCAAAGCCCTCGTACGTACCTGGAGATTTTGCGCGCGAACGGTAGACATATTGGTGATGCCCAAAACAAAGCATATGGCGTCCAGAATGTTGGACTTGCCGCTGCCGTTAAGGCCTGTGATCGAATTGAAACTCTCGTCCCTGGTCAAATGAAGCCATAATTAGCATTTGACCTGCAAACTGGCATGATCCGGAGAGAACATGCTCACCATCCTGAGATTACCGTCCGGACGGCATACGACTTGAAGCCCTATTTCGAGACACGCCGCATTAGCAAAACACTGAGAGTCTGGATCGGCCGCAGGGCCAAACATACGTCGATAATGACCTCTGTAACCCTCATATTGGCGAGCTCGTGTCGGTGAACAGAATCGCGGTTGTCGTCGTTTGTCGTTTCGTCGGCTTCGCTAGGGGCGAGAAGAAAGCGAAGTTTGTAAACACGGCACTCTTTTAACTGGCGCGGGGAACGCGTGTTTGCAAAACACGTTGATAGTAGCTAGGGCAACTGTGATTATGTAATACGTGAGTTTCACGTGACTGCAAGTCGGCTATCTTATCGATAAGATCAAGGCTCGAAAATTTTCTACGACTCCTTTTCTGGAGAGCAAACGAAAAATAGCCTACAGCTTTTTCACCCGACTCACGATACCCGTCCTCTCGTTTACTCTCCACTCCTTCATTTGTGTCTTCCATCTTGTTTTCTTTTTGGACAGGGCTAAAGGGATCTATTCGAGTGGTCTACTTCTTCTTCTTCGCATACGCGCTTGTCCTGTTCGCCGCAATGCTCCGGACAGCAGTCTTGCGCGCAGCTCGGCTGCCTCGTGCGGCTGGCGCGTCAAGGGCCGTTGTGGCCAGCCTGCGTCCCGCCATGCTGTTGCCGACAAGTCTGGCACTGACGGCGGCTCGGGGACGGATGGCTGTGGCATGGCCGAGCGTGACGCGCCTCGGTCGCCGCGACTACTCGACAGCAAACTCCGCGGCCGCCGAAGCTGCAGAGACGACGACTGAGGAGACGCCAAAAGACGAATCGAGTGGCCTGGTCACACAGTTTGGTGATCTCGGCCAGCTCGGTGTGCACAAAAACCTGATCAGGTCCTTGACGCAGCGGATGAACTACGACGCGATGACGCCTGTGCAGTCCATGACAATCAGCCCGGCCCTCACCGGCAAGGATATGTACGTTCTACTCTCTTCTATTCCTACGCCTAGTACACAGCTGACCCCCTAAAGTGTTGCGCAAGCTAGAACAGGAACTGGCAAGACGCTGGCGTTCCTCGTCCCGACCTTGCAGAGGATGATCGACGTCAGCCCCGAACTGGCATCGCCCCGGGAGAGCCACCGCGCCTCGGCATCGGACATCCGCGCGATTGTCATGTCGCCGACACGTGAACTGGCAGAGCAGATTGGCAACGAAGCGCGCAACCTGGCTCGCGGGACGGGCATTGTCGTCCAGACGGCAGTGGGCGGCACGCAGAAGCAGCGGATGCTGGAGAAGACGCAGCGCGAGGGCTGCCACCTGCTGGTGGCGACACCCGGCCGACTCAACGACCTGCTGAGCACACCGCGTAGCGGCATCCGGGCGCCAAACCTGGCGGCGCTAGTACTGGACGAGGCGGACCGCATGCTGGACGTGGGCTTTTCCGACGAGCTGCGACAGATTGTGCAGCAGCTGCCGGACCGCGCAACGAACCCGCGGCAGACGCTGCTCTTCTCGGCCACGGTGCCCAAGAACGTGGTGTCGCTGGCGCGCACCTACATTGACCCCAAGAATTTCCAGTTTGTGCAGACGGTGGGCTCCGACGAGGCGCTGACGCACGAGAAGGTGCCGCAGTACATTGTGCCGGTGGCGGGCTACGAGAACTTTTACCCGGCGATGCTGGAGCTCATCAAGCGCGAGGTGGCGGCCTCCAAGGCCTCGGACGGCGCCAAGATGCCCTTCAAGGCGTTGGTGTTCCTGCCGACGACTGCGTCAGTGCAGCTGACGGCGCAGACTTTCTTCAGCCTGGCCCGCCGCAACGACGACCTGCCGGAGATGTTCTACATCCACTCGAAGTTGACGCAGTCAGGCCGCACGACGGCGGCCAAGATGTTCCGCGGGTCCCGGTCGTCGATCCTCTTCTCCTCGGACGTGACGGCGCGCGGCATGGACTTCCCCAACGTGACGCACGTGATCCAGGTGGGCCTGCCGCCAGACCGTGAGCAGTACATCCACCGCCTGGGCCGCACGGGCCGGGCGGCCAAGGGCGGCGAGGGCTGGCTCTTTGTGGCGCGCAACGAGCTGTCGGGCGCGCGGGACCTGCTGACGGACCTGCCGATCCAGCGCGCCAGCGGCCTGGAGAGCGCCGAGTTTGACATGAGCAGCCGCAACGCCGACGCGGCGCGGCCGCAGCCGGTGGTGGATGTGACCGAGGTGCTGCAGCGCGCGCCGCGCGACCTGCTGTCCGACGCCTACATGTCTTTCCTGGGCGGCCCGGCCAACGCCCGCTCCATGCAAACTCTGGTCGACAACCTCAACGGCTGGGCGATCAACGGCTGGGGCTGGGAGAAGCCGCCGGCCATGAGCAAGGTGACCGCAGCCAAGCGTGGCCTGCTGCGGGTGCGCGGCGTGAACCTGGAGGACGGCTATGCGCGGCACGACGCCAGCAGCAACCGCATCTCGAGCCACGGCGCGAGTGGCGACGACGACTTTACAGACGACTTTACACGGACGTTCCTGGACACCGGCCGCGACCGGTCACGGCAAGGCTCTGGCCGTGGCGGCGGCGATCGCAGTGGTGGTGGATTTGGCGGCAGGGGTGGCGGCTTCGGCTCGGGCAGGAGAAGCAACTATTCCGGCTCTGACCGATTTGGCTCTGACCGGTTTGGCTCCGACCGTTCCGGATCCGACCGGAGCTCCTACAGATCGGACCGGGGCTCCTACAACTCGGACCGTGGCAGCGGTGGCTCTGGCCGCGGCCGCTTCAACGGCGACCGGGGACGCTCGGGCGGCGGGAGCGGCGGGTATGGTCAGCGGTCGGGAGGCGGACGGCAGCGGAGCTCGGACTTCTAAGCTGCTTCCCCGCTGCCTCGGTGCACGGAGGATGTTTCGGAACGGACCGGGAGATGCCGATGTACGACTAATCTGGGCTGGCTTGTGTGAACTCTCGCAACGACGCATTTCCGGGGCTGTCTTTCGTTTTCGTTTTCTGGGATTCTTTTATTTCCTTTCTTCTGGGCGGGCAAAGAAAATGGCAGGCTGCACGGCGTATTTTGGGTTGTTCCTTGTCTATCTCTTGTCATAATACCATCTCGACTTTCCTCTCCGTCCCTTTCTCTGGCACGTCTCAGCACCAACTGCGTTCCATACGCTGGAATTCGCTTACTCCTACGGAGTACTCCAGCGAACAACAGCACATTGGCGCTACCCGCCCCACCACCCATTATCACATGCTTGCGGCAGAACCTTATCAGGAAAACCCGCGTCTGTTTCTCATGCCTCTCATCATCTGGAATCCATTGACTCCGCAGGACGGCATTTCTTGCATTTTCTCGGTTGCTCGTTTGTTTTGTCTTACTTTGGCAGACCAATCCGGCACAGCTGGCATCAGCACCATCAGCACCTCCCAGCTCACATCATTTGTCCCCCTTCGCCGGCATACTGCTTCGCCCTCAACCACCAGCAAATAGCTTCTGCCTCAGGCATTTCTCTTCCGACCGAACTGCCTCTGCCACCGACATGCCGTCACTCCTGATCGCGGCGCTGCCGGCGTCGATCCAGGCCCGCATCCCAAAGATTCCCTCGCTCCGCCGAACCGTCAGCTTGCAGAGCATCTTCTCGCGCACCGAGTCGATGGCCATCTCGACGGAGGCCGCGTCGGACGCCTCCGGGTCACCGCCGCTCTCGTCATCATCATCCTTCTGCTCCTCCTCGCCACCAGCGTCGCGGCCATCGACGTCTGCTGGACCCTACGCCATTAACGGCCACGGCAGCACCAGCAGTCGCACCAGCAGTCGCAGGAGCAGCGGCAAAGACACGGCCGACCCCGACCCCGACGCGTATGCCGACACCTACCTCGACCTCGACCTCGTCTTGCGGTCCAAGGCGCGGCAGAACTGCCCCCCAGAGCCGAGCGAGGCCTCGGACGTAAACTGGAAATATGCCCAGAACGGTAGGCTCCATCGTCTGTTCGTCTCGCTCGCAAACAACATGACGGCTTACTGACCTTCTCAGGCTTCCGCGGCCTCCAGAGCGCGCTGCACGAGGCCTGCGACCCTGGCCGCCTACCCGAGCTCGAGCGCCAGATCTACATCGAGAGCATCGCCTACCTGCTGCGCGGGCTGCCCACCGACCTGCACGACGGCGAGCGGAGCCAGCTGCGTCGCGCCGCACCCGAGGGCCTGCTCGACATGTCCGTCATGGCATCACCACCACCACCAGGCGGTCCGTATGCCACGTCCATATCACCTGAGCAGCAGCTCGCCATGTACGGCCCGTCGGCGCGATACTACGGCAACAAGGCGGACGCCATGGCACCCTCTCAGCACTACCACCAACCCCCCCGCAAAGTCTACTACAAGAAGCGCTCGCTGCCGCACATGGTCACGCACTGGCTCGTCACCAAGATCTACGCACTCGTCCTTCTGCTTATCCCCATCGCCACGCGCCTGGGGCGCTTGGCCCTGGTGCTAGAGCGCAAGTACCACGTGCCGGAGGCGGTGCTGAGCTGCTCGACAGCCGTGTTCCTGGTGCTCTACCGCAACGCCGTGGACCTGTACGTGGCCGTGTGCAGCTTGGGCGACGGCAGCGTGGGTCGCTCGTTCGACGACGGCACGGCATACCTGGCCAACGGCGTCGCTGCGGGGCTGCGGGAGGCTGTCTTTGACGTGGCCCGGGGGCAGATGTGAGGCGTTCATTCAGGATGGTTAGATAGACGGTGCCGCTCGCCACGGCGGTTTGTTAGACTCGGCGTTTGGGACTTTTGGGAGGATACTCAACATTTAGATGCCATATATACAGAATATTCGCCCTTGGCAGGAAACGCGCTTTAGCGGGCCGTTTTTTACCATGGCTGCTTGCTCCAATTGCCGTACAGAGTAACTTTCCAGCCGTTACAGAGCGACGCCACCTAATTTGACCCCTACGGAGCCTCCGTATTACTGTTTAGGGACACACTTTAGGGAGCGCCGCCCAAAACACCCACCCACCAGGCTAACTCCGTAATTGGGCTGCCACCTCCCTGCGTCTTGGCGCGCCAAACTGGCAGAGGACGACTCGCTCCAGCCCTGGGCCCAGCTATCGGGGCACGCTGTTCATTCGATTGAGTCGTCCCTTTTCCACCTCCCCCCCTTTCTACTCCTTTTCTTCATTTTTCAATCGCCAACTCGCCTCGACAACACAGTTTTCTCATTACATTTGATTAGACCGTGGTACACGCCAACCCTGTTGCACAACAGCTACCCCGTTGCCGCCGCACATCGTACCCCTTTACCGAGTTCTCTCCGCATCGTTTCGAGCATCAACGCCCTCTTCTCCCCCCTCGCTCGACCTCCTGCCGACCACGAGCTCTATTCAGTTCACAGTTTTCTGTTTACTCTTGCTCTGCGTCTCCTACGAATCCCTGTTCCTGCGATACCTGGTCGAACGATCCTCAAGGCGAGCGAATCCCGCGTCGCGTACGCCGCCGATCCCGATGACGCCGATGATCTGAGTCTCGCGCTCGCCTCGAGAGACACAAGGGCAGACCAACTCCCCTCTCCTACCGCTTTGCTTGGGGCCCTAGGGGAACCGCTGACGGTTCCCTCTTCCCCGTTGCCCATGTTCTCGTCCTCGGGCCTGGCCTCGCCAGACGCCGCGTCTGCGTCTGCGTCTGTGTCTTCGTCTGCGCCCGCTCGCCCTCGCAACCGCCGGCCCAACCTCGCTGCCGACTCCACGACCTCTACGACCTCCTCGACCTCCTTCAACTCCGGCGGTCTCTTGAGCCCGACCTCGGCCAGCCGCGCGTATGCCAGCCTAGACACCGACGCGCGCAGCGGACGGTCCTCGCCACGCTCCGTCAGCGGCGGCAGTCTCCTATCGCCGGCGGCCACGTCATGGGTGCCAAACTGGTCGTCCATCCAAGAGTTTGCCTCCACGCTGCTGACTGGAAATGGTACGGACGACGGCGGCAACGGCAGCGGTACGGTCAACGGGGCGCGCAGCCGGAGCATTGGCAGGTCACCACAAGGGGGTCGCGCGACATCCGGCGCCCGCAAGCAGCCCTCGGCATGGGGTCCGGCTCCGCCAGGCGAACGATCGGCAGTGTCCGCTTCGTCGGCCTCGTCCTCTGCACGGCCCCGTATACAAGACGTGGCCGCGGGCGCGGTGGCCGCGCGGGAAACGGAACTGAAGGCGCGCAAGACCGCAAGCGTCCTCGAGAGCCATCCCGGCGTCAATGGCGGCCTGGACGTGCGAGGAAAGTTCAAGCGAAGAACATCCGACGAGACCGAGCGTGGTGGCGCCGCAGCAGCAGCGGCCGATGCCGCGCGGGACGTCGAAGACTGCCTGGCCTACATCCACCGCGTGCAGCCCACCGACACGTATTTCGGCATCGTGTTAAAGTACCGGTGTCGTGAGGACACCTTCCGCAAGGCCAACGGCCTGTGGACACGAGACAACATCCAGATCCGGAAATGGGTGGCGCTACCCGTCGACGCTTGCGAGATCAAGGGCCGGCCGTGCGACGATCCGTCCCTGTTTCCCCAAGGCGTCGACCTGATGGCGCAAACACCACAGAGCGCCTCCTCGCAAACACCCTCGCGGCCGACGACAAACGCCGTCGAGAACAGCGACTACTTTGGCCTTTCGGCGGCTACCAGCGGTAGTGGTGCCGGCAAGATGGCGGACAGCCGACCAACCGCCCTGGAAGAGCCGCCCTGGACACACGTCCGCTGGGTGCGGCTGGACTCTACACCCCATCCCGTCGAGATTGTGCGCATGCCCAGGACGGCGCTGGGCTACTTCCCGCCACGGCGGAAGAAGAGCATTCGAGGAGGCTCCCTGTCGTCCGCCTCTACGCCGCGCGTGTCGCTCGACCTGTCTCTCAGCAACACCTCCCTCCCCGACCGCTCCGACCGCTTCGACCGCTCCGACCGTCCGGACCGCTCCGATCGCGTCCCCGCCGATAGCCCCAACCGCGCATCACCCCGCCCCAGCATGCTCGGCAGTCGCGCGCTCGCGCTGGGCACCTCCCCGCTCTCGTCCTCCCCGTCGTCGCTGGTCGCGCTCGCGCACGGACGCCCAGGTGCCGCGCTCACTGCTACGGCCGACCCGCGGCCCGAATGGATGCGGCGCCCCGGCGGCGTGGGCTCCATGAGCAAGAGCGTGCGCGCGCCAGGTCCGGCGCGCGACGGACTCAACAAGTGGACGACGAAGCACCTGCCAGGACTCAACATTGAGTCGCTGCCGTCCATGTCCATTACCGGCTCGGAGACAGCGCACTTTGGCTTTGGCGAGGAGGCGCCCGGGCTGGTGGAGAATCCGTTTGGGGACGGGCGCGACGCGGCGGCGACGGCAGCGGCGGCGGCATCCTCATCGGCGGCCGTGCACCGCGACCTGGGCCTGGACAAGGCGGCGGCGTCCATCGAGACATGGCTGCGCGGCGCGTTTTCAAGCAAGGGCGGCGGGTCTTCTGGCGGCGGCGGCCTCGGCGGCCTCGGCGGCGGCGGTGGTCATAGCGGCACGTCTGGCAGCGGCGGGCCGGGCAGCGGGGCCTCAAAGTCGACGTCGTTGGCAGGGCGCATCGGGCGCCAGCTAGAGGAGACGCTAGGCGACCTGATTGAGCTGGAAGACGGCAAGAGCAGCAGCACCGGGACGGGCGGGGGACTGGCTGCGGCGCAGACGGACGGCACGTCGACCGGCCGGCGGACCGACGGCAACGGGTCCTCCTTTCGCGGACGCAGCGGCGGTACCGGCAAGGACAAAAAGGTCGACTGAAAGGAGAGGCACAAGAAGACACAACCCCGATATCCGATACGGGGAGGGAATCACCATGCGGCTGTCCGATTGGTTCTGGTTGGCGTTTGTGGGTGCATGCTTCCTGGGTGACCTTTCTCGTTCTGTTTCTTCTGTATCCTGTGGGCTTCTCATCACGTTTGCAACACGTTTGCAACCCCCCTGTTGTTTCTCTTTGTTTGGACTTTCTTACTTTCCTTTTCCTGGCATAGACGACCCTTTTTCTTTTAATAAATATACCGGCATTTGCAATGGAAGTGCATGGAAGTGCAAAAGACTAGAGAAACGTATGTTGAGTGCAAACGTTTCAACTTGGCTCTATTTTCTTTTGGAAAAAAAGGACCCGATGTGAATGACGAGAAGAGAAAGACTGATGATGTGTCGATGAGAAATGTGTGAGGACCGTGATGAAATATAAACAAAAAAGGTGAGCGACATTAAGGGGAAACGTTGGTGCAGAGTACAGAGTCCTCTCTCTCTTCCTCTCTTCGTGACGGCAAAAAAGAAAAAAGATACCAAGTAGGAAAAAGCGAAACAAAGGAAAACGAAGAAATGAAGCTGCTGTCTTTGTGTTGCCTCGCCTTTTTTTTCTTTTCTTCTCCTCCCTCTTCCTGTCCGCCTCACTCGGGGAAAAATGAAAAAAAAGTACAAGAAAGAACAAAACTCTCAAAAAAGACATGAAAAAAGGCATGAAAACGCCCACCCTACCGCCCCGGCCGCCGTCCAACCCTCAATGCCACGAGCCGTTGCCGCCCAGGAACCCTTCCTCCAGCGTCCGCTCCTCCAGGTTCCGGATAAAGTCGCGGTTGCTGCTGCTGCCGCCGCCCCCGTTACGCCCCGACCCGCTCCCGGCTCCGCCCATGCCGCTCGCGCCGCTCATGCCGCCACTGCCAACGCTGCCTAGGGCCCCGCCTCCACCGGGCCCCATTTGCGTCGTCCGGCTACCGCGCCGCGCCGGCCGCCCAAACTGGTCTAGACCCGCCATGTTGTCGGCTGGCGGCGGATAGTACGCCGGGCTCGGCTGCAGGCGGATCGGCTGCGTCGGGTCAAGGTGGCTGGCGACTCGCTGCATCGCCGCCGGAATGCCGCTGACCTGCTGGTCCATCGTCGACGCGCGCTGCCGGGGGCGCCCACCCGCCGCAGCGTTTTGCTGCTGATGCTGTTGCTGTTGCTGGTATGGGTTTTGCGCTGCCGCGGCCATGGCCTGACCGTAGGCGCCTCCAGGAGACAGTTGCGACGGCACCTGCGGCGCCATGCCCATGGCTCCGTACGGGTTCGTCCCTGTGGTGCCATATGGTGGTGGCGCTGGCTGTGCTGGTCCTGCTTGTGGTACGACCTGGCTGCCGCTCGGCGCGTACATGTTGCCGGTGCTGTAGAGGAGGAGGCCTGACTGGCCGTGCACCGCCTGGTGCGGCGACTGCTGTTGCTGCTGCTGCTGGTACGCGCCGGCGTTCAGTGCATATGCTTTTTGCGCCACCGTGTTCGCCTGGGCCTGGGCTGCCTGGGCACGCTGCTTGCTGATGGCCTCTGCCTGCTGCTGCTGCTGTGTGCCAGGCGCCGGCGACCGGTTCAGTGAGCTCGACTTGAGGTTCATTGGCGGCACAAAAGGGCCGGTGAACTTTTGCTGCGTGATGAAGGGATGCAGTTTGGCCTGTTGTGGAGACCATCGCTCGAGAGGGTTTATGGTCAGCAGGCCTCGCACAAAGTCGATAAACGCGATGCGATTGTTCATTTCTAAACCGGTTAGTGGGACAGCTGCAGAAAAGGACGGGAGGGAAAAAACCCACCTCGGTCAATCTCGTTCTCCTTCATGTTCTTTCTCGGCATCGGGTAGTTCTTGATGATCTCAGGGAGGGTCGTGGCTTCGAAGTAGCGCTTGCTGGGCTGCTCCTTCGTCCCATGCTCCCGAGAGTACTGCTCCATGGACTTGAGATGGTAGGTGCGGCGGCCAAACTCGTCAGACCGCCGCTCAAAGAACTCGCCGGCTTGCTTGCCCATCTCGATCATCCAGTTCGGAGGGTTGCCTAGCATTTCCACGATGCGCATCACCTGGTTGTACTCGGACGAGCCAGGAAACAGCGGCAGGCCCAAGAACAGCTCGACGACGATACAGCCGAGCGACCACATGTCAATGGCGGAAGAGTAGGGCAGGCCGAGAAGCACCTCGGGTGACCGGTAGAAGCGAGACTGGATGTAGGTGTAGACGGTCTGGCGCTCGTCGCAGGCGGAGCCAAAATCGATAATTTTGATAATGGGGCTCTCCAGGTTCTTGAGCAGGATGTTTTCGGGTTTCAAGTCGCAGTGGATGAGGCGGGCTTTGTTCAGTAGAGCCAGTCCGTTAAGCAGCTGCTGGGCAAAGACACGGACCAGCGTGGTGCTAAGGCCGCGAAACTGGTTCTGCTTGATAAGCTCGTAGAGGTTGACGCTCAACAGCTCAAAGACAAGGCACAGGTGCTGGCGGTGGATAAACGTGTCTTTGAGGCGGAGGAGGTGGTGGTCGTCATTCTTGTCGAGTTTCGTGTTCAACTAGCAAGGTTAGAGAACAGAGACCGTGTGAGGCATGCGGACGGATGAGAGCTTACTAGATCTAGAACTGACACTTCCATCATACTTTGGTTAAAGTATGCTGTCTTGTTCTTTATGACCTTGACGGCAACGACCTCTTGTGTTTTGAGATTCTGGCACTTGACCACCTGCCCAAAGGTACCCTGTCCGAGCACGTCGAGAATGAGATAGCGATTCCTGCGCTGTCAGTAGTCAAGAAGATAAGGAAAGAAAATGCCCGTCGAAGAAACGTACTTGTGTCCTGCTTCTTCAGAGCCGAGGATATCGTTGACGTAGAGGATATAGTCACTGTCTTCGTTGTCGAAACCATCGTTCTTGACGCCCTTGCTTGGTTTTGTAAGCACTCTTCGTGGATTGCGCGACGATTCGTATTTGAAGTGCGGGTTGCAAATGCGGTAGGTTGCCGGCAGGTGGACGGTCAGAGCTTGCAGAGGCTGTTTTGTTAGGACCAAGGGAGACAGAGGGAGACAGAGGGAGAGAGAGAGAACTCACGCTGATAAATCCGCCCTCGGGGTTGGCTCGCCGGAACGGTGGCTGGGCATTGACCTTCGGCCGCAGTTCGTTGGAACTCCGCAGTTTCTTGAACTCGGGCACCGGTCCCGGGTGTGCTTTGCCATTGTTAGGGTTGTTGCCACCGCCGCCGGCACCGGACGCTCCGGACGCACCAAGTATCATGGCCGGCAGCTGGGGCCGCCTTGGCGACTTGTGCTCGCCGTAGGGCCCATCCAGGGGTGAGAGGCCGGCCGAGGCCGGTGAGTAAAGGTCGCTGTTTAGACCGCCGAGGCTGCCGTCGCCACGAGTACTGGAGAGCAGGGGAAGCACTGGCGGCTGCTGCTGCTGCTGGGGTGGTGGAGGTCCTTGCGATGGTTGCCGACCAACACTGCCGGCAGCACTGGCACCACCGTAGTATGCACTCTGTGGGTGGTAGGGGCTGCCATGAGACGGATAGTCGACGTGCAGCCGGGCTGGCGACTGGCTGTGGGCGACCTGTTGCTGTTGTTGTTGCTGTGGTTGCTGTTGCTGTTGCTGTTGCTGCTGATGACTGGATGGTGTATATTGACCGGCCGGTTGGGCCGACTTGTGGCTATAGGACGCGTACGGCGAGGTGGGTGATATCACCTCCATAGGGGAGTACCGCTGAGCATTCGACGACGGCTCGTGGGGAGACTGCAGGCCGGACGAGCGACCAGTTGACGGGCCACCACCGAGCGCCCCGCCGGTCGAGAGGCTCTGATGGTGGTGCGGACGGATGGGATATTTCATGCCGGCGTACGCGTCGTGGTGACTGCCGCTGGTCACTCCGCCGGTAGCAGCAACAGCAGCTGCGGCGGCATTCGCGTCGTGCATGGGGATGTCGCCGTTGCCATCGCGGATGGTGTGTGCCGACGACGGCGTGCTGGTGATCATAGGCGAGCCGGGGAGGTTCTGGCTGCCCAGGCTGCCAGAGCCTGAGCTGCTGCCACCGCCACCGGGGTACTGCGTCGATGATGGTTGCTGCGGTGTATTGGGCTGCTGCGGATGCTGTCCGTTGTACTCCCGTCCAATGTGGACGGTGCTGCCGTTATATCGTCGCGCACCTCCGCCGGGCGAATCAGCGTATGGTGGCCATTGATCCATAGCGACGGATGTGGCGACAACAAAGTAGGGGAGAGGGGGGGAAGAGCGGAGGAGGAAGGACGAAGACTATCGGCGGTCGTGCGAAACTCGGCTGTGCCGCGACGAAAGCTCGTCGCGTTGCTTTTCGAGTAGGGGCCCTATGCCCTCGTCGATTTTGTCGTCTGTCGGCTCACGTTTCGTCGAGTCTCCCAGTCGTCGAGCCTGTCGAGGGGCTTCGAAGCACGACTGCGTCGAGGAGGGGACACGAACAATCGAGATGGGAGATGGCGCAACAACGACGACTGCAGCGACGGCGACGACAGTCGGAGTCGAAAGTCGGCGATTGTTGCTGCGTCGGTTTACCCTATTCCCGTCGGTTGATGGGATGAAGGGACTCTTGGACAAGCAACACGCCGTTCGGAAAGCTGAAACCAGCACAAAGCTTGGGTCGGCCGACGAGGAGCGACAGGAGGGGAAAAGACAGCGGCCAGGCCAGACGTGGCGCCAAAGAGCGAGGGGCTTCAATGCTTCGCTGGCAGGGACGGTTGTTGGAGAGAAAAGACCGATGCAGGTCGTGTTGGGGCCTTTTTTGGCGTTTTCCTGTTGTCTTCGGGTGGTCCCCTGTTTTTCTTTTATTTTGGTCCTTTTGCGTCTCGCCGGTTTTTGGCTCTCCTGCTTTAACCCCCAGATGTTTTGTTTTGGGCTGTAATTTGCTCTGTTCTGCAGCCGCCCGTTCTGCACTGCCCAACTTGGAACAGTTACTGATGGGGGTGAAGACTAGTGAGATACAGAGGAGGTGGATGAGGGGGAGGGGAACGTTGCAGCAAAACTGCTGTGTCATGTCAGGCAAGAGGGAAATACAGCGCTTGATAAGCCCCTGTTGCCAGCACATCGCCAGATCCGGCCCCTAAAAACAGCTAGTCAACCACTGTGAGTCAACTGCGTCAACTGGTAGAAAAACAGCTCGTCAGCAGCCATCAAGCTGACTAACGGCAAGAAAGGAAGCTTCTCAAACCATAACATGGCACTACGATTCAGAGACATCATACCAAGCATCTTGTTTATTCGTTTTGATGGAGACTATGACTGCGTCGCTTCTCAACTCCCAGCGTTCTCTTCACTGCCCAGCTCGCTTGGGCTCTTTTTAGCCGCCCGCCATCTGCTACAGCCAATCAGGAGAGCCGGCGACTGATCTTTTTTTGTGCCCAAATCAACAGCCCTCACGGAACTGGACTCGCGTGGGCCAGCTGCCAAAGATGGGATGAGAGACCGGGCAAAGCTAGATAGAATGCGACTGGCAGGCTCGTCTAGAAAAGCAAGCTTCCGACTGCAAGCTTCCATGGCAGATAGTAGGAGATGATGAAAGCCTGAGTCAAAGGTTGAAAAACTGAAAGACACAAAAGCGGAAATCGTCGCAGAGCTCCAAGAGAACGCCAAGACACGAGTCGCGAGACTGACCTTTGCCATGCCAAGTCTTATTATGAGAGGCTGTGGCACGACCGAGACTGGGACGGACAGATACCTTGTGTGAGGGGACTGTACTACCCCAGCCTCTTCGTCATAGGAGCGCAGGAACACAACGCGGAGGACATCATTCGTTGCGGAATTCAAAAGTAAATGTGTGCTAGGAGGGGAGCAATAGCAAAAGAGAGGAAACAACACCAGCAAACAAAGAAGAAAGAGATGACCGACATTCACCTGCCATGCTGGCAAAAATAGTATTGCGAGATAAACGTCAAAGGGGATAAGACGAAAGAAGTAGAATAGCAAATAGCAAATAGCAAAAAAGCAAATAGCAGATGGCAACTAGCAAACAGCAAACGGCAAACAGCAAAGAACAAAACAAGAACAAAAAGGTATACCCTGGGAAAGGAGAGTATCCGATGAGAAGTTAGAAGGATGAGAAAGATTTTTTTTTGCCACGACTCCCAATAATCATCAGGCCCGGCACAAAGAAAAAGCAGCACAAAATCATCAAAAGAGAAAGAACTGGAGGAGAGAACAGCTCTCGCCAAGGGCCCATACCGGCCTGTTCCCGGCCGATGCGAAGCGGCCGAAGATGAAGCGGCCCAAGTATGATCGTGATGTTGCTTCTCGCTGCCGGCCGCCGTGTCGAGAGAGGGAGGATCAGAGGAAACGGACGAAATAGAAGCAAGAGGAGATAATGGTTGTGGTGAGAGAGAAGAGCAAGGGAGAAAGCGCTTCGGCTTTCGTCCATCACCCATCGCATCTATTGCCGGCCGCCGTGTCGCATGCCGCTGTACTGAGGGAAGAATGGCGCTGGCGTGCCGGCGAACTGGCCCTGGCCTTGCGTGTTCTGAGGGCTGTATTGCTGCTGCTGCTGCTGCTGTTGCTGCTGCTGCGGGTCGAAGCCCTGCTGGTTGGGTGTCTTGTCTTTGCCCCACTGCGAGAGACGGCTGTTAGCACTATCTATGCAAAACCTAGTTCTTCTTGATGACAGCTGGGCTCCCACTTACACTGCACTTCAAAGGGCGCCCGTTGACGTTGTAGCCGTTGAGCTGGCAGATGGCCATGGCGGCGTTCTCGTGGGTGTCCATCTTGATAAAGGCAAAGCCCCGGTCGGACTGGAAGCGCGACTCCACTACATAGCCAAAGTTCTGGAACAGCGGTACCAGGTCGTTCTGGGTCGTGTACGGCGTCAGATTGCCAACATAGCACGTTGTCTGCCACGCCGGCGTTTGGTTTACGACCATATCGTAGCTGTGCACGCCGTGTGTCGGGAAGTGGTGGTGGTTGAACGGCGTTGTCGGCGTCATACCCATCTGCTGCATGACCTGCTGCTGTGCCATTGACGGCTGGCCCTTCTGGTTTGCCCAGTTACAGCGAATTGCGCGCGTACCGAGCCACTCGCCATCCATGGTGCTAAGGGCCTTTTCGGCGTCTGGTCGGTCGCGGAAGGCAACGAAGCCGTAGCCGCGCGAACGGCCGGTCTTCATGTCCCACATCACACGCGCCTCTGAGACGGAGCCAAACTGCGAGAACGCCTGCGTGAGGATATCATCGTTGACCTCGTTGGAAAGATCGCCCACAAAGATGTGGAAATGGCCTGAGGTGTCTTCTTTGCCCGTTGCGTTCGACTGGTACGCCCAGTTGACTCGAATTTCCTACGAAACGAAGGCGTGGTCAGATGCGAAACAGCACTTTGGCATCCCTCGGAGAACACGAAAACCTACCGACTGGTGCACGCGCCGGCCATTCAGGGTCTGCATTGCCCGCTCAGCTGCGCCAGGATCGTCGTACTCGACAAAACCGTAATTGAAGCCCTTTGCCTGCGTG
Source organism: Ophiostoma angusticollis (assembly GCA_019925545.1). Lineage (NCBI taxonomy): Eukaryota > Fungi > Ascomycota > Sordariomycetes > Ophiostomatales > Ophiostomataceae > Ophiostoma > Ophiostoma angusticollis. Next base: position 98,474 of record JADHKL010000014.1, read on the forward strand.
TGATCAGCCAAACTAGTCCCTAGAGGGCTTCGGTCGGGGTAAGGCTTCGTTTCCGTCGCTACTCACATTTTTGTCCGGAATGATCTTGACGTTCTGGACATGGCCGGTGGTCTCAAAGATCTGACGCAAGACGTCCTCGGTCACCCGCTGGTCGAGACCGCCGACATACAGCGCTCGCTTGTTGGGCTCAGGGGCCGAGCGTCTAGCAAAGGCCTGTGCAGAGGCGGGGGACATGAGGCCGCTCTTGTCGCCGCCGATGGGTGACGTGATGGCCGTGGGAATAGGATTGTTATTCTGGGGAATATGGAGAGGAGGGGGGGGCAAGTGGCCCTGGTTGGACTGGCCATTCTGTTGGCCGTTGTCGTAGCCCGAGGCGCCGTTGTTCGGCTGGGAGGAGACTGCGTCGGCCATGACAGCTGCTGTTGGAAGGGCTGGAATGAAAAAGACTGGGCTTATTTAGACAGGTTGATCGGCGGGCAGTTCGTTTTTTCGTGAGACAAAAGCGACAAGAATTGGAAGAACGGAGGAACAGGAAAGGTATCTCGGCAGTAGACGTAACGCGTAACGAAAGGAGGCAGAATATCAACAGATGTGGCTTGAGATCTGTAGGCTCAAAAAGGAGACGAGGCTGAAATGGAGACGGGGTATAAGACGCGAAGCCTCGGGGATTTCGAAGAGCCTTGAAACAGACTGTCTTGGGTCAGCGACGGAAGTACGGAGAGCGAATGAAAGAGATGGCCGACAGAGACAAAAGAAGAGTAGAGGGGAAGAAGGCAAGAAGGCGGGAGGAGGATGAGACCGAGAAGTCAACGAGCAGGACAGTGGCGACGGTGCATAAACAGCACCTTGGACAGACAAAAGAGCCCTTGGGAATCCGAGCACTTACGAAGACCCGAGAATCTGGACAAACGACAAACAGAAGTCTAAGACGCCGGAGAGACAATGCTGGAGCAAGACGTGAGGCGGCAGGCGGACTTGGAGCAGGTAAGCTTGGAGCTGTTGTGGAATACTCGATGGGACTTTTTTCCAGGGCCGGACGAGACAAGACGGGCACTATTCGAGCTAGTGCGAGACGACAAGAAACGCCAACGCCGACCGAGCAAAGGAGCAAACAGACGGACAACGGAGATGTGCTGAGGGATGGAGAGATACCCGACGGCCAAGGGGCAAGCGAGATGCAGCCGGAATGCGACCTGGGGGGTGGGTTGAAGCTTTGTGGAGGAGATGGCAAGAAGGGGGCGGGAACAGCGGTCGAAGAAGAAGAGATAAGAGGTGAAGGGAGAAGAAGTGAAACTAGAAAACGGGAAAGCAGCACCAACAAGACGAGACGGGAGAAAAGGGTAGAGAAAAGCAAAGTGGGACCGGAGAGAGAAGACCGCTAGGAAAGGAAATCGAAGCAGCACAAAGAAAAGAAAAAACAGAAACGGAAGACGGACAAATGGTCGCTGCTTGGGAGAGGAGGAGGTGGAGGACGATGCGGAGCAGGAGGAGGAGGAGGAGAGATGCGAAAGAGAAGAGGAAAAGTGGGTGGGGAGGGCAAGGGAAAAAAAGGAAAGGGCCGCCACATATTTTTTTCCCAGATACTCGTCTCGTCTGCCAAAAACGTTGCGGGAAGGCATACAGGGGCATGTACAAGGGGGGTTGGTGGCCAGCCAGCCAGGCTGCTCACACCTGTGCTGCACTGGCCGACGGTGGCTGGCCCTGGCGTTAGCAGCAGGGACGCCTCTGACGCCGCTCGAGGGGTGCGGGATGCACAACTTAGCGTCTTCGCGGGGGTAGCTAGTGGCAGTTGACAGGCGCCGGCGAATGACAAGGAGGACAGGAGAGAGACGGAGGTGGGGCCCCAGAGCTCCCAGCAGCGCAGCAGCCCCAAAAAGCTCCACGGCCGTTAGACGAGGCCATCTTCCGGAAGAGGGACAAAGAACAGCTGTTGCTTCCGGGATGGAGGGAAGAACAGAGGCCGATAGAAAATATGTATTAGAAGATGGAAGACGATCGGCATCGACATCGTCGGCGTTGTCGACACCGACAAGACACATGGTCACGTGCGGAGGCTGATAACCTCAGAGCACGTCAGGTAACTCGCATGCGATCGCGGCTTCCCCTGCACGATGAATACCTAGGTACTAGGTAGGTAGCTGCAGTTAGCAGGAACAAATATCTGCCGTCCCGAGTGAGCGCAAGGCACGAGACAAAGCAAGTGCGGCGCTTCACGGGATGTTGGGTATTGAGCGTCGTAAAGAGAAGGCCAGGCAGCATAGATACTTATTTCGATTTGGTCTTCAACGATTGTCGTTCTTCTCATCTTCATTTGTGGCGAGCTTTTAGTCCTGTGATACTTTCGGGGTGACCAGCCAATCTCAGTGGCTGAGTGTTGCAAGGACCCACAAAATCTCGCCGTCTAGGCCTCCCCCACCGAGCGAAAAGCATCGAGTCCGACCGACTTCCGTCGGCTAGTCCTCCCATTGAGCCACGACAACCGGTCTCTTGCGCGACGAGCTCCCGTCTGACGTTGTGCCATATTGCTTTGCGCCATGGCACCGCCGCAACAACCGCCGCCGCCGCAGCAGCAGCCGCGCGGCGCATCCTACGAGGTCGTGCTGGAACAGACGATCAAAGACGTGGTGCGTGCCAACAAGCGTCCGCGCGCACTGCGCTCGATGGCTACTGACCACCTCATCTCTTTAGATAATACATGTGGGCAAGGCCATCCGTGCACAGGCCAAGGACGGCCGCAGGAGCGCCGGCACAATCAACGCGGCCAAGATCAACAGCCTCAACAACCATCTGAACGGGACCCTCGATAGCATGGAGGCCGAGATTGTGCGTAGGACAAGATGTCCAGAAGATAGCCCTGACGCGGTTCTCGAGAGGAGAAGTGCACGCAGAATGCTAATGTGGTGCAACAGCTACGGGCCAAGGCTACCCTTCTCCGAGACCTCGAACTTGTTCGCGCGCGGAAGAATGCCTCGGCTGCTAAACTTGCCGGTGCCACATTGTCCCCGGAGCAGGAGCCGGCGGCGGTGGGCGTACCTTCTGTGCACCAGGCGCCAGCGGCATCCATGGATATTGATGGGCATGAGCCCGCACCTGGCGCTGCCAGGCCTAAGATCGAGCTTACACCGGACTCAGCTAGCAACGGCAACTACTACAACAGCAACAACAACTCCACTACCGGGCAAGCGCCGGTCCCGAACATGGATCTAGATCCGCCGGCGACGTCCACTGCAAAATCCCCCGTCGTGAAGAGGGAGGCTCTGTCGCGGTCGCCTGAGCGTTTTGCCAAGCCGATGCCGACGCCATCGGCGCCGCTGTCCGTGCCGAATGCAGGAGCTGCAGGATCAGACGGTGGAGCAGGAGTAGAAGCAGGAGCAGAAGCAGAGGTTGGAGTAGCAGCAGGAGCAGGAAAGCAGCCCGCGGCCGGTAGCGCCAGAATGACATCTCCTGCCGCTATGCGCGTGCCGTCTCCTGTGGCAGCACGGGCGACGGCGTCGCCGGTGCTGATCAAGTCGGGGACGGGGTCGCCGGCTGTCGTCAAGACATCTGCGTCGCAGCCGGCGACGCCGATGCTGGCCGGCGTGACCGCAGGTAGCGGTGCCATGGCCGGCATGCCAATATCGTTGGCTTCGTCGTCGTCATCGACATCGCCGCCATCGACATCGCCATCAATCTCCATGACATCGCCGACCCTGATTAAGAGAGGCGCAGCGGCAACAGGGGTTGGACCGGGGGTGCAGACGCCCTTCATCGGCACGACGCAAGTCCCGGCGCCACCCGCCCCGGTACAGCGCATACACACAACGCCACATACAGCAGCACCCGCCGTGGCTGCTCAACCGACGAGCAGTACGGCCGCGCCTGTACTTCTTGCTACCGCTTCGGCATTGTTTACTTCCCCTGATGGACCTGTGGTGAATGCATCCCACACGGCCGGAAAAGCGCTGCCGCCGACACAGCAGGCGCAACCAGCCAGCGGACAGAGTGTATCCAACGACGTCAACATGGATGACTTTTTTGACCTGACGACGCTGACTGGCGGTGATGAGAATGGCGGCGATGAGAATGGCGGCGATGAGAATGGTGGCGGTGATGACGTGGGCATCACGGACATGCATTTCTCCGACGCGGATGTGAAAGAGCAACAGCAGCAGCATCAACAACAGCATCAACTGCATCAGCAACTGCAGCAATTGCAGCAGATGCAGCAGTTACAGCAGCAGCAGATGCAGCAGTTGCAGCGGCAACAATTGCTCCGACAACAGCAACAGCAACAGCAACAGCCGCAACGACAGCAGTCACCACAGCAACCGCAACCACCGCAGCAGTTTGTCCGGCAGCAAGCAGCGGTCCCCCCACCAGCCGCGCCACCGTCGTCGTTGTCGGCACAACATCAGTCTCTAGAAGACCCGGATTTCGATGTGGAGAAGTTCGCGACGGATGCAGTACAGAACCTGATGATGGACACTGGCTTCACGTCGGGACCACCCGGCGCTCTGCAGTTGAATCCTCAGCAAGCGGCGCCCCCGCCTCCGCAGCAGCAACCACAGGAAGCGCAACAACAGCACCAGCACCAACCGCAGTCAAACGATATGCTCGGCACGACGGCCGGGGCGGACGGCGACGACCTGTTTAGCTTTATCGACGACGGCGGCGGGATGGATGGCCTGGGCGACGACCCGTCGACGAGTTTTGAGGACCTGTATATGGGCGACACGGACTCGATCGACATTGATAACTACTTTGACCGGTAAAGTTTGTATTGTGAGTGGCGCATTGTGTATTTTGGCGTTGGCTGAGAGGCGTTTAGAGAGCCGGGAAAGGCTTATTTATGGTGGGCAATGGTGTATCGGTGAATTAGGAGGTCTTTTTGAGACGATGGGAAGAATCTTCAAGAATCAAATGTACAAAATAAAATAACCAGAGAACATCAAATGACAACGGAGCACCTCTTCACCGCTGCTAAGGCCCCTGTGTCGTGTTCCACATGCTACCCAGCAGGCCCGGGAAGTCGGGATTGCGAAGGCGGCTCCAGGAATAGTCCAGCAGGCCCCACGACTCGTCGTAGTCGGTGCGGCCGCCGCGCACATAGTAGCTGCCCTGCAGCGCCCACACGGCCCAGTCGCCGTCGTTGCCCTGCAAGTAGCCGGCCAGACAGGAGAGGTAGGTGCGGTCGTCGCTGGAGATGCCGCTACTGGTGCCTGTGCTGCCCTGACCGACGCCGAACTCGGACAGCAGCAGCGGCGCCGTGTACGGCTGGCCCTGCACCAGAACGAAGCCGACAAAGGCGCCGTACAGCTGTCGAAGCAGCGCGCAGGGCAGGAAGCGCGGGAAGGTCACGGTGAAACTGTAGGCGTGCCACTCCCAGACGTGCTTGTCGGCCCATCCCGTGGTGTTGAGCATGCTCTGCTGGCGGGATGCTCGTCGAGTCCGCACGTGCGTGAGGTCGGTCGCAGAGCTGACGCCGCCGACGACAATGAGCAGGTCCGGGTGCGCGGCGTGGACCGTGGCACCGGCCTCGGCGACCAGGGAGAACCAGTCGTCACCGCCGTTGGCGTCCTGCAGCAGCAGCTGGCGCAGCTCGTTGCGCAGCGACATGGCCACGACGCCCGGATGCGGGTGGTCAGCGTCGCGCGCCCAGCGTGCCATGGCGTCGAGGCCCTGCAGCCACTCGGCCGTGTGGAAGTACTGCGAGTTGGCCGCCACGTAGCCGTAGGCCGAGTCCCACCAGCCGTTGCCGTCGTCCAGGTTGCAGCACCAGCTGGCACGGCTGACGTGGTTGTCCAGCAGCGTCATAATGCCGCGCGCCCACAGGGCGTCGACGACAGCGCCAAAGACGTCGCGCACGGTGGTGCCGGCGTCGCCCAGGAACGGGTTGGCCGCCACGGCCGCGCGGTATAGCGCCGTCATGTTGGCCAGCGGCACGCCGGCGGCGGCGGCGGCCCCGGAAAAGGCGTCGGCAATGTTGACATTGGGCCGCAGCGCCATGTCCGTGGAGTAGGTCAGGCGCACGCAGTTGAAGCCTTGGGCCTGGATCCAGTCGGCCAGCACGGCAATGGGCTGCCGGTGTAAGCCCTCGGGCAGATTGACCTCCATGTGGCCGGCCCAGTTGATGCACTTGAGCTTGATGCGGGCGTTGTTGGCGTCGAGGATCCAGCGGCTGGACGTGTGCAGAGGCAGGGCCGGTCTCTGGGCCGCGGCGACGGTGGCCAGGGCGGCGAGCGCAAAGGCCACCAGGAGGCGGAGGTGTCTCATGGCGAGGGCGGGAGAAGACAGAAAGAGAGAAAAGAGAGGGAAAGGGAACGGGAGAAGACAGAAAGAGAGACGGGGACGAGGAGTGCAAAGCAGGACAGGCGTCAAAGACCCGAGATCAAGAAACAGAGAAAAAGGAACCCGGCCTCCAAGCACTCCAGCCATCAGTCACGCAGACGCCCTGGCGAGTCCATCGTCTTATAGCATGGCCACAAGGAACGCGACGACGCGAGGGCTTGTCAAGGGCCACCAGCGCGTCCATAAACCAGACAAGGGCCATGCCGCCATGGCACTGGGCACTGGGCAGGACGATGGGGCAACGAGCAAAAGGAGAACGAAGACGGGCATCTAGCCCGTGACGCACATTGGCTCTTTCGTCGAGGTTCAGAGGGCTGGCAACCTATCAGACACGTGCACTTACACGAGCATTCCTCGACCATATTACTCCCTCGTCCGGCGTCTTGGCCGAGCAGGAGGGGGGAGCGATGCAACGCTGGACGACCATGGGACGACTCGCAAAAGCGGCCGCGTGCTCAAGGGCAGGAGGACTCGTCAGGACTCTCGTGGTTACCGATGGACGGTGGACAACAAGATGGTGGACAACTCGCTTCTTTGATTTCCCTGCAAGACGAGCATTTCTATTTGCTGGCTTTTCATTGCGCAGCTCTCCAATTTGCCCGCTCCAGCCACTAGCAGCACAGGACGCACGAGAACTAACCAGTGGCTGTCAGGGGTATTTTCTCTCTTCTCCTCTCTGTTCTCTAATTACGGCCTCGCATCTTGAGAGCAAGCCATTTTCGATGACATTGACACAGGAGTGACGGAGTTCTGGGTGACGAAGCCTTGAATCATGTGGTATGTTGACTGTCACGGCGAATACGACCTGACCCGGATTGAGGCCGGGCCACACGGCGAGTGACCGTCCCGACATTGTCGCCCGCGTCTTCCACAAGAAGGTGAGGAGACATTAAAGTCTGCAGAGATTCCGGATCTCGAGACGAGCCTGAGCACACCAGTCAGTGGCATCTTTTATGTGGCATGGTCCCTGTAGCAAGAGAACCCACACAGCCCTTGCACCCAGTAGCGCACCGCAAACGAGGCGCCAACCTGCTCGAAGAAGCTCTCAAAGGCCTACTCGGAGGTGATGTGATACGAGACAGCAGTTACCTACCGTTCTCCAGACCGGCGGGAGGTGAAGCTCGACAATTGCTGGGTGGTGCCGTGCAGTGCCTATCTCTTGGAGAAGTACCGCTGCCACTTCAGGTCTGCGGATCGATCGAGGCCATCAAGTACATACACAAGTACGCGAACAAGGGCCATGGATACTGATTCGGGCGACCAAAAACCGTGTCCCATGTAGACGTACTTGTGGATATACCTGATGGCCTCGAACGACCCAAGTTTCGACATTGATGTGCCAGCCGACCTATACAACAGAGTAAGCTGTGAGTGACCACCCGGCGATTGTCTAGTTCGACGTCCTGCCCGTCCCGGTCGATCGCATGGACTCGGTGACGTGCTTTCTCTTTCTAACAGTTGGCAGACGCGCTTCCTGCTGCTTTTCGCAAAAACGGCCCCTAAAGAAGCAATGGACCTTGGTCCTGCTGTGAGAACGGCCGGCTGTGGTTACCGAGAGACACAGGCAAACAGCAGACACCATGGTTCTGATCGTAAAGATATCTCCTGAATAGAGACTACTCTCTACGGTTTGAAAGCACCCTACCGCGTCTTTATGTCTTTCAGCTTTCCAAAATAACACAAGGATACAAATACCTGCACTCGCCTTGGCAACAACATCCAGCAACCCTTGCGGGCCTTGGAAAGGTCAAGATGAGAGCGGCGGGCCGCGACCTGGAAATTCTCCCTCCCATAGATACCTCGGCAGGTGTGGTCCGAAAGATCTTGCTGCCCGGAGGCCTGTTGTGACACTGCCCCGGCCTGCACAGCTCCGAAAACGCGCGCGGCGCAAAAGTGGCCCTGAGCATATTTAAGTTGGTGTTCCTTGCTTTTCTCGCTTCCTTCCCTCCCTCTTCGTTCTCTCGACACAGTCACACAAGCACAAGCACGAGCCAGCTCAGATCCGCCACCGATCCGGCACCAGTCGACAAGGACTCGGGCCGCTGAGAAGGACAGGGTCCGACAGGCTACTCCCCGTACTTGTACACACATATGCTCCGCATGGCGTGTTCCACAAGAGACGTGGGCGATCGTTGTGTCGCCGTGGCCATGCAGATCGAATTCGTCACAAATCTTGCGCAGCGTCACACAGATCGAAGTCTCGATGTTGTCATGCAAATCGCTTGGCTCTAGAATAAACAAAAAAAAACACACAAAACGTAATATCATGCCTCTTGTAAAATGTCATCATAATCCATACTTCTCCAACGAGCCACTCGGATCAATGCCCACTGTTGAACCCCGAAACGAAAAAGAAAATCAGGAAACGCGTGGAATCGCAAAAATACCGGCTTGTGGTAGCATCAGGGTATCCAGAAATCGTTCGTGTCGTCATGCTTGAGACTCATGCTGGTATCATCACAGCTGGTGTCACCGCGGGACGTTGGCAAGGTGCTGCCACCGCTGCTGTTGTTGGTGTTTGTGTTGGGTGTTGTTACTGTGTCGCAAGCGACAACTTGGCCACGCCGGCCGCAATGGTTGCCTCCGTGCCGGGGAGTGCCACTGCTGGTGCTGCTGCTGCCGCTTGTGCTACTGCTTGCGCCGCCGCCCGCATCTCCAGCCCGCGTCGCTTGGATAGCAGGCTCTTGAACGCCCCGAGACACTGCAACAGCGTCTCTTCGTCGTGCGCCGAGAACCGGTAGCTCTTCTCTTCCGTGATGACCTGCAGACAGTGCTTCTTCGTGCGGCTCAGCGGATCGCGCTCCACCACGCTTACAATCGACGACAGCGGCACAATCAGCTGCGCCGCATACTCCGTCTCGTCCTTGTATAGGATCAGGTTCCGTGGTCGGAGTACCGCCCACGAATCCTTCCACTTTCGCACCCCGCGGTTGCTGCGCAGAATCCACAGCCATCCCTGCCAGATCACCCGGTCGGGGTCTACCTCTGTCTCCGGACTGCCAAATCCGCTCGTCTGGCTGACGTTTCGTATCTCCCGGTTCGACCGTCGTGCCTCGCTGACCTGCTGCTGCATTATCTGCATCGCAATCAGCGACGACGACGCCGCCAGGCTGTCTGACGACATGCCGGGTAGCCGGTGCTGCACGTCGCCGTCGGAGCCGTCGGAAAACCCTGTTTCGTTGCCCGACCACGCCAGCGCATCTGGCTGGCTGTAAGGATGCTGCTGCGTCTGCAAAAGCGAAGCACGCTGTGGCGGCTCCGGCGAGCTTGCAAGCATGCGCTCGTGCTCCGCCACAGCGTCGGGGTGATTGCTCATCACACGCGACCCGCCGCTGTACGCGCCGAGGTCGTGGGTGCCGTCGTGGTAGAGGTTCGGAAAGCCGTAAGATGGCCGGCGCACAAGGGGACTGGCCAGGAGCATTTCTTCTTCCTCCTCCTCAATGCGCGCCTCGTTCCGCAAAGCATCGACCCATTCTTGTGCATCTTGCGCCGACCGCGCCTGGAAGTAGAAGTTTTGCGATGGCGAGAACATGCCAAACACATGCTGGCGCCTGTTCTTGGGGTCGCGCAAGAACGTGACCGCTGTCAGCTCCGAGAGGAAGATCTTGTGACGCAGCTTGTCTTCCTTGTCACTCTTGTAGATGGAGAGAATGTTGGGTCGGAGAACGAGATAGGTAGAGCGCCAAGTCTACAGCAAAGCAACACCGTTTGTTAGTTCGCCATCACCTATACGCTGGCCACGCATATGTTTCGTCGTACGCACCTTGGTTTTTTGTGTACGGCGCTGCACATAGCCAGCCTTGATCACGCGGTCAAACTCAAAGGAGCCGTTCTGGTTGACCGGCGACACGTAGCTATCCATGATGACCGACTGCCGCCGTGGCCTTCCGGCGGGCGCTTGAGGAATCGCCATGGCTAAGGGGCCGGCAGAGACGGAAGAGGGCGCGAGAGTTTGCGGCAGGCGAAACTGTTTCGGGTTGGCCCGTGGTGCCGCGTGGCTGTTTGTCTGTACCTCAACCATGGTGCCAGGCACGGATGGGTGATGAGAAGTGAGGAGGCAGCTTGAGGTCGTCGTTTGCGAGAAGCAGCGGTAGGGAATATCGGAGGTGTTGCTACCGGTGCCGCTGCCGGAGCGTGATTGCTTCCAATGGAGGTCAATGGTGGTTGTTGCTCGGCGCACAAAGTACAGGTGTTCAAAAAGGGAAGACAAATCGAGAGGCGAAATGAGGAAGCCAGAGGTTTGTTAAAAGGGAAGAAGGCAGAGATGAGCCCAGAGAGGAGAAGAGAAAGAGTCAGTACGGAGTACACCCGGCGGCAAAAGAGAAATTGAGGGTGGGATAAAGTTCAACAAAAAGGGCGCGGGAGGTTGCTGATGTATGTAAATGAGGAGGATAGCAAAGCCCAACCAAAATTGCGATGGCTACGGAGCAATTGGCACTGTCTGGTTGGCTGTTCTGGTCCCCCAAACAAGATTATAATTGTCGCTGCAGAATGCCAATGCTGTGCCAGGGTTACGCGTAACAACACACAAAGCGCTGTTCGGGACTGGTTGGTGAGAGGCTTCCGGGCGGCTCATCATGCAATGGCTCCTCACACCCTGCGGCGAACTCTCCACAGTGCAAAAAGGCCCCCAAATGCGAAACTGATCCAGGGCGATGCTATGGATTCTTTGCCACCGCGGCTAGGGCAGTGAAGCTTCCCCAGGCGTTACACATCCAAAAAAAGCCAAGGGGCAGTTACAGGTCGCCACCTTTCCGATCGTTCCGGGGGGTCTCTTGCCTTGGACGGCAGTGGCGACCAGGCTAACAGGCGGCTGCCCAACGTTGCCTGTTTCAGCGCAGTGGACGTTCCAGCCAGTCGCCAGCGGTCCAGGCAGGGATAGACCACCGTGGCTGTGCCACCATGAAGATGATGATTTCGACAGCATTGGTATCACTCGGCAAGCAGAGAATACGCGCGGCCATGAAGCTGTACGGAGAACTCTGAAAAACGAAAAAAGGAAGAACTCAAGACACCACCACCACAACAACAACATCATCGAGCGTAAGACCACGTGACCATATGTGATGGTATCTTTCTGACTAAATTTTCAGACGATACTTTGTCTCTGAGACGGAGCTCAACGATGAGACGGAGCTCCAAAGCCTGACCAGATCTTCATCCTGACTTTTTTGAGTTTTTTTGGTTGGCATTGATTGGCAAGGGCAAGGCCTTCCCGGTGTGATCGCTCCCGAAATAAAGACAGGACGCAATGACACAGGTGGATCCCGTGAGGCAATGCCGACGCTGTCAAGAGCGGGTAGCCGACCACATCATCCGAAAAGATGCTCTGTGCAGGTGTGTTTTTCTCCTTCTGAACTCCAAGGGAAAGATACAACTAACAGCGTAGTGACTGCTTCTGCCGGTTCGTGGCCACAAAAACGGTGAAGCGGCTTGAGGTGCTGAATCGCGAGAGCAGGCGGCAGCGCAGCAGCAGTGGACAGAGCATCAGTCGGACGCTCTGTGCCGGCCTGTCATTTGGCCCTTCATCGGCTACCCTGGTGGATGTCTGCGAGCAGATCATCGCGGGCCAGCTGGCCAAAGGTCGCGACCCGGGATTTACGTTGCATGTCGTGCACGTGGACACCGATCTCGAGTACCTTGAGGAGCTACCATCACGGTCGTCGGCGGCCGAGGGCCGACTCGAACGCTGGCGAGCACGATACCCCCGCTTTACCTTTGCGTGCGTTCCCTTGACGGACGCCTTGCGTCTCGACAGTATTGACTGGGCCGCTCTGTGGCCTGCTGGGGTGGTGGAAGACAGAGACACATCGACAAGACCACCACGGCCAACGACAGCGGCCGACCTGCGGCAGCTCCTGACCAGCCTGCCATCAGCCACATCTCGGCGGGACATTGTCGACATGCTTGTGCGGCGGCTGCTGATTGCACGGGCAGCGGCATCCACAAGAACAGGAAGGCCGTGCGATGCGCTGCTCCTTGGCTGCAGCACGACAGCCCTCGCCGAGCGCACCCTGACCGAGACGGCCAAGGGCCGCGGGTTCTCCCTGCCGTGGCAGATCAACGACGGACCAGTGAACATTGAGGCGCCCATCGATGATGACGACCTCAACAACGACGGGACCATCGCCCATCCGAAGGAGTTGCACGTCTACTACCCCCTGCGCGAGATGTTCCGCAGCGAGCTTGTCTTGTACACGGAGGTAACACAACCACTGCCGCTGAGCGACGGCGACCTCATCCTGTCCTCGTCGCTGCGTTCGACGGCCGCTTCAGCCGTCGTCTCCCACAGAGACCTCAGCATCGAGGAGGTCATGGCTCGCTACTTTGCTGAGGTGGAAGTCAACTACCCGTCGATTGTAGCCAACGTGGTGCGGACCACCGCCAAGCTGGAGCGGCGGCATGACCACAACCATCATGAGACCGACGCCAAGACGAGCTGCGGCGTGTGCGGCATGCCGCTCGACGAGGCAGGCAACGAGCGCTGGAGAGGCGAGATCGACCTTCCTGCGGGTCCCGAGGGGGATCGAGTAGACCGTCTCTGCTACGGGTGCGAGAGGTCAATACATGGATAGGAAGGTAGACTACACGAATGGACGCAACTGCTAAAACGCATCGACGCCCGTGCCTGATCAGTAGACATGAATGCTCTGTACAACATCTATTCTATACGACAAGCTTGACTGATTTATCTAGCAGGCGATCCAAAGAAAGGGCCGAGAAGACACCGAAAGGCCACAAGACACCGAAAGGCCACAATACACCGAAAGGCCACAATACACCGAAAGGCCACAATACACCGAAAGGCCACAATACAACCAAAGTCAAAACCCCTATCCCCCCTATAATGCCGCCTCCTTTGTGAACCACCGGTTCTCCACCTTGCGCACCAGCTTGTTTGTCTGCTCCGCCAGGCTCAGCGTCAGGATCGTATGCGGCAATATCCGGGCCAGGTGCGGCAAGAAGCCCTTGTAGATGGCCAGGAAGCCCTCAGTGCGCACCGTCTTGCCCAGGCAGTCGAAGACGCCCTTGTACAGGTTGCCGTTCTGGTTGTACATCCGCGACATGATGGTGTCTGGCGGGTGCATGAACACGCACACCACGAAGCCGCTGGCCGTGCTGCTCATCAGGTGCAGTGCCGGGCCCTCCTGTATGCCCAGATGCCGCTGCAGCCGCCGCTTGGCGAAAAAGTACGTCGGCAGCTGCACCGAGCTGCCGAAGCCCGTCCGGATGCACGCCGCGCCCACGCCCCGGTACAGGCCCCGCAGGCCCTCGCCCTGGTAGATCCGCCGCAGCCCGTCCACGGCGTTGCGATACTCGTGCTGCGTGCCCACCGGCAGCAGCGGCGAGTAGCTCTGCAGACGCGTCTTGACCAGGAAAAAGGGGCTGCCTGCCGCCGCGCCGATGATGCCCGAGCCAGCGCCGCAGAACATGTTGATGGGCAGGCTCTGGACCGCCTCGTTGCGGTAGAACAGGCCGGTCAGGCCCTGGCGCATCGGCTCGTAGAAGCCTAGCCGGCAGCCGTTAAGCAGCACCTGGTAGATGTACGCGCACCCCAGACCCCGGTAGATGCCCCGCACGCCCTCGTTGCGCACAATCACCGACACCCCGTGTAGCGGGCCGCGGTAGTAGTGCGGCTGGTGGCCCTTGGACTGCAGCTCGCCCTGCAGCTGCATGCGGATCTTGACCGTCTCGAACGGGTGCGTCGCCGTCACCGCCCCGCACGCCGCAATGCCACCGGCAATGAAAGCACTACCGCCGTTAGCTGCTGCTATGTATGGAGTACGGGAGACGGGACCCCGAGCCTACCCAGCAGTTGTTGCCATGTTTGTTCTGTCGTCACTTCTTCTCCTCCCGTGCCTTTGTTCCTCGGAGGCCGATACAACCCGATCGGTCTCGGTGATTCGGATAGCCCAGGTATGGGCAGAAGCAAGGCCTGCTGCAGTTTCCAAGCCGTATGGAGGCTCCCTTCGTTCTAGATGCCTAAATCGTGTCCCGGGTGTGTGGTCCGGGGTTCGGCTCTGGGAGAAAAAAGACCCCGGTTTCGGAGGGTCGGCCACAGACGTCAAAGGCCCAGAAAAGCGGAAAGAGGGTGTGGAAATTTGAGGCCAATGCTAAGGAGTTTTACGGTAGGCTGCCCTGTTGTGTCACCGCCGTCGTGAGCTTACCCGGGCCGTGCTGTGTGCGGTCAATTGTCGGGAAGAGAGGGAGGGAGAGAAAAGAAAAAAAAGACGGAAACCGGCACGGCAGTGAAGGCGCAATCTCCTCAAGGGGCACTTTTAGGCCGCTGTGTTTAAGCCGCTGTTAGTCGCGCGTTCGCTGTTCGCTGTCCGCATTCCCCGCGCCGCCGAGTGCAGCTTGCCCCAATGCGCTGGAAATTTTTATCCATAAGCATACTAGTTCGTAGGGCTGCGGAAGCATGTGCAAAATTGTGCTAGAGCTACTCGAGTTAGCGCTTTTTATAACCTGTATCGAGAGCCTCACACTTGCCATCACGACGAACGCATGCCCATCCGAGACGCTTTCCCTTTCAGCTGCCCAGGCTTGCTTGCGAACCCGAACTGTCTCTTCTAGATTGATTACCTACTCGCAGTCTGACTCTTGAGCTCGTGCTGGTCGCGTTCTCTGCTTCTCCACTCTCTCTTTCTCTTGCCCCTCTCCCCTTCCCCAACCTCCTCCTCCTCCTCCTCCTCCTCCTTGCGCTCTGCCCACCGAGCTGTGGCTATGCCTTCCGGTGCCATGGACATCGACTCGTCGGCACAGTCATCCGCCGGTGCTGGCGGACTCTCTCTCAACATATCTCGCTCTTTGCGGGATACGACAACCGAACTCAGCTCCATCATCTCTAGCTTCCGGCCAACAAAGCTGTTCGCGCGCGAGACCAAAGACAAATCACCTGCCTACATCCTGTCGCTCGACTTTGATGACCCGGGCGAGCTGTGCATGACCTCGGAAAGCGACGACACTATCCAGATCTACAACGTCAAGGAGGGCCGGCACGACAAGTCCCTGATCAGCAAGAAGTATGGCGCGAAGCTAGCTCGGTTCACACACTGGTCGTCGAGCATCGTGTACGCAAGCACGAAGCAAAATGGTATGCACGATGGGCTGGACACCTGTCACTGTAGTCGCTATCGTATACTGACTCCTTCCAGACGCTATCCGCTATCTGGCCACCCACGACAACTCGTTCATCCGCTACTTTGAGGGCCACGAGGGCCCCGTCACGGCCCTCTCCATGCACCCCGGCAGCGACAACTTTATCTCCTGCAGCCAGGACGGCACCGTACGCCTGTGGAATGTTGCCAGCAAGCAGTGGACTGGAATGTTGTACCTGAACAAGCCATACTTGTCGGCGTGGGACCCGTCCGGCAACGTGTTTGCCGTCGGCTCGCCCGCGGCCGGCAGTGTCCTGCTCTACGACCACCGCAACTACACGAAACCGCCCATCTCCGTCTTTGACGTGGTCGAGCAGTGTGCGGCCGTCGACCAACGCAACCTGCTGCGCGGCTGGACCAAACTTGATTTCTCCAACGACGGCAAGCACGTGCTTGTCGGCACCAGCGGCGCCGGCCACTTCTTGCTGGACGCTTTTGACGGCAGCCTCAAGGCGTTCCTTCAGAAGACGGAGGAGCCCACGCGCCGCGCAGCCGTCGGCGAGGGCGCCAGCTCCTCAGCGACAGCCATGCCTGGCGCGTCTTCGTCGTCGTCGCCGCCGCTCGACCCTACACGGCTCGAGAGCAGCGGTGACTGTTGCTTCACGCCCGACGGACGCTACGTCCTAGGTGGAGGCAAGCAGAATGTGATGGTCTGGGACACGCTGGCGGCCGTTGGCGCAAACAAGGTGCTGCCGCCCGCGTTTGTGCTCGAAGACAAGCGCGAGTCGGCCATCGTGGCGTTCAACCCGCGCTACAACTTCCTGGCCACAGCTGATCAGTCGCTCGTCTTCTGGCTGCCCGATCTAAATGCCTGAAAGGTGGCACGAACAGCCAGGCTTACATCACAACTACAATGCAACGCGCGGTCCAAGCTCTGAGCCGCGCAAGGATCGTCCGTCTCTGCCTACCTACCTTGGAATGCGAAAGGAGGGTCGGCGTCGGGTCTGCACCGCTCAACTGATGAGCCACGACCGTGAGATATGGGCCGCGGACCTGCGAGACTTGGCTTCCGGTCTGTTGTGTCGCCCACCATGTCGTTTCGGCGCTGGACGGCATCCTGTTGGCCAAGGCCACAACAGTCACACAACGAGCGTTTGGGATGGCTATTCCCCCAGGCCAAGACAATAAAAATGGAATGCTGTACCCTTGTTGAAACCAGCGCCGCGTTCCCACTGTAGCCACGCTACGTGCCGATGCGACAGGGAAGCGCCAACGTAGATTGAGACGGCAGGTCGGCGTAGAGTTCGCGCCGCGCATCGGCCGTCAGCGGACATGCCGTCAAGATATGTGCCGGCGTTTCCCGTCTGCCGCAGTGGCACCGAATAGGTTTAGTATAATAATAAACCCTGTTGCAAGGAAAGGAAAGCTGGTTTTGTTCTTCTCGATGCCAGGAGACAGATGTATAAAAGTATGTAACAAAGAGGCATATGTATTTATGAGACTGACGAGGGGCTAAAAAAAGTACTTGAGCTTGTATGTGAAAATGTATGGGGGAGTTGGTACTCCTGCCGACCACAACGTCTGGTGGGGTCGCTTCCGAGAGCTCAAATTTCGTGGTCGTCCCAAGAGCAGACACGGCTTGTCTCGAAAAGAAACACCATCACCACCACCCCGAAAATAGGCAAAGCACACACATGGCCACTCTCTCCACCAGCCAGCAATGGCTGCAGCAGAGCCTGCTTCTTCTTGAGGCCCGGCCCGATACGGTAGGTCCGGCGTCTTTCCTCTATTCTTTTCCGAGTCCTAGGAGACGGGAAGGCTAATATTTGGACACTCTCTCTAGACAAAAATCACCTTTCGGTACTCGGTCAAGCCCAAACCGGCACGACGCGTGACGAAGAACCAGCCAAAGGCGGAGCAGGAAGACGAGGCGCCTGCGCCGGTCAAGACGACCGGCTCGAGTCAAAACCCGCGTGCCCGGCTTGTGCTCAAGACGGTCGACCCTGCCAGCGGCGTGTGTCTCCGGTACAAGACGAACAAGGCGGCCGAGGTGTCGCGGCTCGTGCAGCTGCTGGGACAGCTGGGCCGGCGGCAGGCAGGACTGCAGGCCGCAGCAGCGCTGCAGGCGCCGCAAGGGGAGGACGTGGCCATGGCAGAGGCGGCAGATGCAACGGCGACGGCGACCACGGCTGCCAACCCGGCAGCATCAGCATCAGCACCAGCATCAGCACCAGCATCAGCATCGGCACAGACGCCGGCGCAGCCACCAGCACAGCAAGCTGGAGGGGGCGGCGGCGGCGGAAAGGGCAAGAAGAAGAAGGGCAAGCGGTGAGGCAGCGGAGGGGGAGAAGAACAGAGCGAAATCAACGGCTGGGGTTTTGTCAGGTCCAGAAAAAGCGGCACGGATGAGACGATCGTGGTTTACAAAGAAAGTCACAGGCGCGCATCCAAAATACCAAAGTCAATCCTCCATCGTCACGACGTCATCACCTCACAACAAATGCATCGCTTTCTCCAGACACTTCAGGATTGGATGGGATCATATATTGCAGCCGCAGCAGTAGTAGTACATCTTTCTTTGGTCTTTTTCTATTACACCGCGTACAAGTTCATACAGACAAGACGTCATGTCGTAGCAAACATGACGAGTCTGTGCCAAAATAATAAACACAATAAAACAGACCCGACGATTCCGAGAACGCCACTATACAAACAAAACGAAAAAGAGTTGGGAGTCGAATGGAAGTCAAAGAGTGGTGATGCACTGCGGAAGCAAAGCCATGACGACCCCCGTCTTTTCTCTCCCTCGGCTGTGAGGATGATAAAAAAACCAAGGAAACCAGGAAACAGAACATATGAAATAAATGGACATGCGCCTCTCCGGGGCGGGGGTATGATGAGCTAGGTACGGGGGAGAAGAGCAATTGTGGTTATGTGTGGCGGAAGGAAGAGGGAGGAAGGAAATGCGGCGAGGGCTTGGCTGCGGCCGTTCAAAAGTCGTCGTCGAAGTTGAAGTCGCCGCTGTCCTTCTTGTCGTCACCACCACCGTCCTTCTCCTCCTTCTTGGAGGTGCTGGCCATGACGCCGGCCTTTTGGTACTCGCCGACGCGCTTCTCGAAAAAGTTGGTCTTGCCGCCCAGGGAGATGTTCTCCATAAAGTCAAAGGGGTTGGAGACGCGGTACACCTTCTCGTTGCCGAGGGCGACCAGCAGGCGGTCGGCGACAAACTCAATGTACTGCTTCATGAGTGTCGAGTTCATGCCAAGCAGGGCGCATGGCAGAGCCTCAGTCAAAAACTCCTGCTCAATCTTGACGGCATCCACAATAATGTCCTGGATCACCTGCTTGCTGGGGCGGTTGTTCAGGTGGGAGAACAGCAGGCAGGCGAAGTCGGTGTGCAGACCCTCATCACGCGAGATCAGCTCGTTGGAGAAGGTCAGGCCGGGCATGAGGCCGCGCTTCTTGAGCCAAAAGATGGACGAGAAGGCGCCGCTGAAGAAGATGCCCTCGACAGCAGCAAAGGCAACGAGGCGCTGGGCGAATGTGGACTCCTTGTCGGTAATCCAGCGGAGGGCCCAGTCGGCCTTTTTGCGGATGCAAGGGACTAGATTGTCAGATTGTGGAAAAGAGCGAAAGCAAAGAAGAAAAGAAAAAAAACGTACTCGTGTCAACCGCGTTGAACAGGTGGGTGCGCTGGGCAGGGTCCTTGATGTAGGTGTCAATCAGGAGCGAGTAGGTCTCGGAGTGGATGTTCTCCATCATGATCTGGAAGCCGTAGAAGCAGCGAGCCTCTGGAACCTGGACCTCGCCGCTGAAGCGCTCAACCAGGTTTTCGTTGACAATGCCGTCCGAGGCGGCAAAGAAAGCTAGAATGTGCGACACAAAGTACCGCTCGTCGTCGGTCAGACGGTTGTTCCAATCGTGCAGGTCCTTGGACAGGTCGATCTCCTCGGCGGTCCAGAAGGAAGCCTCGGCCTTCTTGTACATCTGCCAGATCTTGTATGCGTTAGTAGATTGTTCATGGGGGTCTGTCTTGTAAATGTCCCAATGCGAGACGCGTCGAGACGCGACTGGACGCGACGGGACGCGACAACTCACCTCATGGTACTTGATGGGGAACAGCACGAAGCGCTGCGGGTTCTCCTGAAGAAGCGGCTCGTCGGCTTCGAAGGGCTTGATGGTCGAAGCGACCACGGGCTTAACCTCCTGGACAATGCTCTTCTTGACCTCCTCCTTCACAAGCTCAGTCTTGGTGGCATCCTTGGCGGGAACGTTCTCCTTGTTGGCATCGCCAAAGTCGAGCTTCTTAACGGGCGAGTCGATCTTGAAGGACTCAATGGCAGAGGCAGCCTTGACGCGGTTAGCATTAAAACGAGTCAAGGGACGGGAGAGGAAAGACGCGACGTACTGCCTTGGACGGTGTCACGTTGGTGGCCATGGCGAGAAGTGGAATTGAGAGGAAGGAGACAATGGGAGGATAGAAATGCGTTGCAAGAGTTGATGCAGTAGATGGATGCACAAGAAAACGAGAAGAGAGAAAGAGCGCGCGAAAAGAATGGACTGGGAACGCGTTGAAATTGAAGGGAAGAGAGAAAGAGGCAAAAGAGAAAAAATAAACTGGCGCCGTCATCTTGTTAAGTACGCACGACGCCAAGTCACGTGAAAGTTTCGCGCCAAAAATCCTGGGGCGGGCGCGCGATGCACAACGCGTCGTCGCGTCTTTGTTATGTTTCTCGCTCCATAGCTGCCACTCGCTTATGAGGGGCTTTGTTGACGGCTGAAGGTCCGCGCCAAGCATTGCGACGAACATGCCGATCCGCTGTGCCCAGTGTGTAATCTGCATTCAGAGCCACAGAGGACAGCTCTTCCAGGAAGCTGTGGTAAAACGAAAGACATTGCCAGGATGCCGTGAGAGGCACATTTTTGGTGCCTCCTGGCTGCCGTGCTGCGAATTTACGGACAGATTCACCGCACAACGTACGATACGAGCACTCGTCTGCTGATGCTTTTGCTTTCGCCGAGAATGTCTAGACATCTCCGAGGCCGGCGGACCTTTGCCAAAGGAGAGCTGCGATGGCGGGAATCCACGCGACAAGTCGCCTCATATATTGTTCCTCATATCGTGCCATTGGCTGCTGCTGTTCAGGCTTCAGCCAAGACCAAGGTCCAAGGCGCTTATTATGGGGCAAGCTTGGTCAGGGGGGTCAAAGCAAGAACGACAGGAAATGAAGAGCAGCGACGCGTCTCCTGGCGTCGATCTAATCTAATCAATCAGCGTCTCCAGACAGAGATCAGGCTACATACCAGAAGGCGAGAGTGCACTTGTTCTTTCCAAGACCATCATGTCTCTTTGACTAATGCTGACTATTAGATTATTCCCGAGGTATCGTTCTGGCTCCATTCCTAAATTGCAATAATAACAGCACGACCGAAAGACGCACTTCCGAGGCATGTCCCCAGTCCAGTCCGACCCCGGCGGCCTGGCTTTCTTGACAAATTGTTGTTTCAGTCAGGTCTGCGTGGATGCACAAAAAAGGACGCTGCTGCCTAGAAAAGTACTGAGTCTTGCTTCCCATCCATGCATCCGTTGCGTTCCTCGCATCTGGTCTTTCTTCACAACGTCGACTGCCCCGGTTACCTGTCCACACTGCGCAGCTCGTGGTCGCCCTCGCCACCGCGGGACCAGAAGCTCTTCTTAGAAGGCGGAGCATTTCCGGTGCTGTTTGGACCCGGCCCAACGCCGGGACCATAGCTCGGAACGGCGTCGCCTCCAATGGTGCCGCTGCCGCTGCCTTTGACGCCACCATAAGAACCGCCTAGGGGTGTTTTCGAAGCCAGCGCCGGCTGGCCACCCTGTTGCTTGTCGTATAGGCCAGGTCTACGCTCGGCTTCGGCCTTCTTGATGAGATACTCTTCGAGGATCCAGGCGTTGCGTGTGTTGGCGCGGAAGACGGCATCGGCCACGTCACCGAGGAAGGGCACGAGTCCCAACCCAAAGTCGAGCATGATATTGAAGTACATGCGGTACTGGATGGGGGACGGCAGGCCACCGTCGATTTGGCTGCAGGCTCGGACGACGAACCAGGCGAGTAAGAGGTCTATTGCGTCGCCGATACTAAGGGAGACAGTTTTGTTAGTTGGCTTTTACTTGGGGCAGTGACACAACGGGGGCGCGTCACATTGGCGCGGGTCGGCGAAGAAAACAGAATGACGTCAAGGAAGCCAAAATAGCGGCAAACGAAAAAGAGATAAAACAAATGAGGAAGAAAGAAACCTACATCGGAATGAAACCGACGACGCTGCTCCAACCAAAGCGAATGCCGCAGCAGTTGAAAAGCGACATGTCCAGGCGATATGCCTGCTTGCGCACGCGCTTCAGCACCTTGCTGTCGTTGGGCGACAGGCCGTTGGGAATGCCCTTTTTCTGCTTCCGGACCTTGCCCGTAGGCCGGCCGTCGCGGCCGTAGACCTTGACTTCTTCGAAATAGGGATCCTGCGACACGTTAGTAGAGATCGTCGATTGGAGAGTTGGAAGAAGAACAAACAAAAACGTACCTTGGAGTTGATGTTTTTCTTTGCCGTGTCCTTGAGGGCATGCTTGGCGACCAGGTTCAAAAGCTGTGCGGACATGGCGAATTATGGACGGCCAAGCAGGAGATCAAACAGAAATCGAGAGAGATAGAAGAAATCAAGAGATAGAAAAAATCAAGAGAGATAGCAAAAATAAGAGAGATAGAAAGAAAGAAGCGTGCTTGGACGATGTGAGGAGATGGTCAGACGTTAGGGTCGGTCAAGCGCTGTAAACGTCGGCCGGGTTGCCCACTTTATCTGCCCGCGGGTTTGGAGTTGCTGCTATTTCGAGCACAATGTCTCTCTGGGTCGTCGACTGAAGAGAAAGGTCTGGCCGAAAGCGTTGGGAGAGGGATTGGTGGACGCGGTGTTGTGGTTGGTTTCAGGAGGCGCCACCGAAAAGAATGGCCCAAAAGGGGCTTGCTGAATGATGACGTTTCTTTGACGAAGAGCTGAAAGCCGTGCAGCAAAAGGTACTGCGAGAGTTAACAGAGAAGAAGAAAGAGGATCCGTGGTTGTCAGAAGCAAGATAAAACCAGAGGTCTTTATATTGCTGTTTCTTTCTCATGCGCCCCTTGGCGCAATGGGAGGCCTGAGCTGGGCCCTGACGTAATGAGACGAAATTGGGAACTGGTCCGGACACTGGTCTGGACAGTATTTATGTACAGTGTTTGATAAATATACCGTACAAGCTAAAAGTGGTGCTAGTACCTATGCAGCAGTGTCGCACTGTTAATTGGCACCCCCTACCTATTCTGTGCTTGATATTGTAGGATGTGTTATGTATATACAGTGCCGATAAAACGCAATAACTTTCGCCTGGGGCTCTGTCTAACAAACATACTTCGTTCGCACTCCATGTCACGTTGGTTTGTTTTCATCGCGAAACCAGCCATGCGTCGCTAACAAACAAGCTGCGACTTTCCACCAAGTGATCAAATGCACTCGTCATTACTGCTGCTTATGCCTCAACGAGTGTCCAACGAGACGTCGTCTTCAACTCGAGGCGATTCTCGGTCACGGCATTGGCTATCAGCAAATTACGGCCGAAAGGTTATTTGATGGCTAGAATTGCATAGGTATTTAAAAGACGCATCCTAGGTTGCTCGTGAACAGATATGCTTTGCGTAGATGACTCCACATGCTGAACCGAATATGTTTCTGCCAGCGCTCCCTATCCCTTCTCAAGTCTGGACCATTCCTACGGTCAGCGTTCTCTTTCACTGTCGATATTTCGTACATGAGCCCGAGAAACGACAGGACGCCGTCAGTCTCCCTCCATGCCGAGTACGACCTGCGCATTGTGACACTTGCTTCATTCCAGGAATTTGCAACAAAGTCCATGGGAAACCCGGTCGGCGCGTCCTGTGGGTGAAGGAGATAGCTGACGAAGTTGTTTTTTCGTTCAATGTTAAGACCGATGTCACTGATATGGTCGATGAGCGTCTCCACCACCTCATCTTTTGTCTTGGCGGACGGTCCCAGCAGCAGCTTGGCCGAGAGCGGGCTCCGCAGCACGTCCTGCTTGATCAAAATCTGCAGCTCCGGGGGCAGGAGGCGTGCGGAGGCGATGCCGGTCCTGAGGAAGATCTCGTCAACGATGGAGGCGTTGCTCATGTCTATAAGCAGCTTCAGCTTCAGCAGCAGCATTGCCCCCAAGAAATCCGTAGACGGATAGTCGCTGAAAAGCATCTCTTGCGTCTCCAAGACATCGGCGCCATGGAAGTCGAAAAAGGTCGGGTACTTCTTGCGAAATTTGCCTTTTTTCTCGCGTGCCATCGTCTCCCAATACCTGATAAAGTCGTAGCACTCCTGGTCGCAGTCGAGGCGCAGCAGCACGACCGGTAACTCGTCCCGCAGCCCTGGGTAGTTCACCGGATCTTTCCGCAACATGTCCAGCATGTGGTCCCGGGCTTCGCTGACGCTGCCCAGCGTCCCCAGGTCCTGCAGGCGGGTGGTTAGCTGAAACCGCTCGCTCATCCCCCGATCGCCCGTCTGTTCAATGTGCATGTCGCTGAACGCCGATGTGAACGCCTGGCTCCAACTCTGCATCTCGTGGGTTTCCTTGACGACCACGGCTCGTTGCTTCTTGACCCGGTTGCACATCGTCTTGTGGCGAGCGCGATCCTCGGCCTGGTGCTCACGGCAGCAGTACCGCACGCCGTGGCAGCCAGCACAGACCATCAGTCGCTTGGTGGTGGTGTTGCATTTCTGGCACTGGTGGCGCAATGGCCCGACAGGGCCCCGGTACGCGGTATAAGGCGTGCTCATTTTCGCTGTTGTCCTTGGTCGACTTCCGCAAGTAAAGGGAAAACGCGAAAGAAGAGAAACGAGATCGAGAAAAAGGGGCACTCTCTTTAAGTACTGCACTCTACGCGTATGGAGTACACTCTACGCGTATGGAGTACGCTTGTGGAGTACATGTATTATGGAATATGGAGTACGCTCCTATTGGTCCAAAGCCTAATAACTCCACGTCTCTCGCAAAACCACTCCTCACGGAATAAACAGTTCCTTCCTTCTGGTATCAACACAAGTTTCGCGCTTGATCCCTCGTTAATCGGCCATCAGCATTTTCCCCGGCTTTTCTGACTCAGCTTTCCGGCAACCTGCCGACGGTCGAATCAACTACAATAAATCCGATATGCCTCAGACGAGAGGCAAGACCCTGGCCGAAACGGCCGACCCCACAGAGGCCAACGCACCTGCTCCGGTTCCGCCGACAAATGCCGAGGACGCGCCACCTAAGGAGACTACAGCCGGGACAATCCGAGCGCCAATCCAGAGCCCGGCACGGCATGAAGGCGAAACAAAGCTTTCGTCATACCAAGTCCAGATCTCACCGAACCTGGATCATCAACTCCCTGCGAAAGGTTCACCACGAGCAGGAGGCTATCGTCATGCACAACATGGAGAAGCTCGTGCCCATAGGGATGACCATCGCGGAAGATGTGGGCGAGACGGGATGAAGAAAGCGAAGATCTCGAATCAAAGCTTGAGTATCGAGGTGCCAGGTCAACGACCACCCTTTACCGCAGCATCCTCATGGAAGCGGGAGGACTAAGCTGCTGTCTGGTTCGTGGCAAAGCATCCTCTCCGCCGTCTGGGACGCCCTGCTTTACCCTCTTTGCCCTCTTGGTATGCTCTGCACCCTGGTCATCTGTTACCCGCAGACTGCCCCCCAGATCAAATGCCGAGATATGTCGCCTTGCCAA
This sequence comes from Ophiostoma angusticollis, assembly GCA_019925545.1. Classification (NCBI taxonomy): domain Eukaryota; kingdom Fungi; phylum Ascomycota; class Sordariomycetes; order Ophiostomatales; family Ophiostomataceae; genus Ophiostoma; species Ophiostoma angusticollis. The sequence continues at coordinate 123,684 of JADHKL010000014.1, forward strand.
GGCAGTTGTGCGGTAGATGGTTTTGTCTGGAGCAGGCCTCTTGACCTCTGGGAGGCACTGATGATGGCTTGCAACGGTGGGAATACACTCGTCTCATGCTGCTGAAAGTGCCCTGTATGAGACGTACGCCTGTTTTTTTGCCATCCGCAACGCGAGCTCTTGCATCTTACCGTAATTTCACAGCTCTGGCAGCGCTGTTTTCGTGGCAGCCGGGCCATGGTTGGTATACCGTCAGTTCTTGACGATGGTCAACGACCACAAGCCGTCTCTCTCTCTGCTGATGAGAGGCGTGCCGACCACTGGCAATCAACCTTTGATGTAGTCACGCTGCGGATTGTCTGTGTTGGGGTCCCCCTCCTGCATTTGGCGCGAATCAGATCGACCCGTCAGCAAGCCATTCTTCTTCTATGGCATACCTACTCAAGATCTATTAGCTAAGCTGGCAGAAGAGTTCTCTCTTGTCACTTTGGCCAAGTGGTTATTAGTAGACATGATACATCAAGCATCTTCGAGCCATCGGTGAGGTCCAAGGTACTCTCTCGACCTATCCCTTCCCGCTTGTTTGAACAAGTTGCCTGATCGTTTGCACAATGCATCCAAGCCCACGCTTTTCGCCTATTCCTTGACCGCGGTCCCAGACTGCGCCAGGGACTCGTAGACAGAGCCGGTTACCAGCCAGTATTCAGGCCAGGGAGGTAGCTCGAGATTCGATAGGCCAATATTCGGAAGGGAGTTGAGCGTGATGATATTGGACGGGTCGGGTAAGATTCTCGGGGAGTCAGGCAAAATCGTCGGTGAATGTATCGACATCATGGCAACTAACCGGTTAGAATGGAAAACAAGCAGGAAGAGACAGGTAGAGAGGAAAGACTCTGAGAGTACCTTGGACTTCACCGACGGCTTGAAGATGCATGATGTACTAATAGCCACTTGGCCAAAGTGACAAAAGAGAACTCTTCTACCAGCTTAGCTAATAGATCTTGAGTAGGTATACCACAGAAGAAGAACAAAAGAGGACGTGTTCGTCCGTGTGTCCATGCCGCCTATGCCTGGTCTTTGAATTGTCCTTAGCCACACCCTCGGCCCTTCGGTTTGTTCCCAGTTCTCAAGGAAAGTGTCCATTGCTGTTCCAGGCCTTTAGGCAACCGATTCCTAAGCGTCACTGTCACACTGTTCCGACCTGTTCATCCAGAGATACCATCGAGTGACTCCGGGGTCCGTGCCGAGGTAGAGGGCTGGCCAACGGCAGCCGAATTTGAATGGCGATAACGGCCTTCTGTAATGACAGCACTGACAGTCACTGTGAACAAAGCAGGTCACGGTCACGCCGTGTATGAGAGAGTGGCCAGGCAGATTTCGACTTGAACTCCACCGACGTCGTGCGCATAGTCTGTCCTCTCAGAGGGAAACGACTCTGACCGATGATCACAACCTCCTCGCTTCGGAGTGATAGGGCCGCCAGAAATGTCCGGGTTCCACCTCTGTCCTCCCGACACGTGCCCAAGCGGAAATCGTCCGTTCGGCGAGCCCGTCGGTCGCGGGGTGGTAAGCTGTATTGTGCAGGAGCTTTGCACCCGAGTGTTGCCACAACTGTTGCCACATCGCGGAGAGGAACTTCGGGTCATGATCCGACAGGATGATCTTCGGGAGTCCCCAGTTTGCCGACAACAACGCGCGTACAGCGGGAGCGGTGGAAGTCGGCTGTAGAATTCATGCGCCTCTGTTTCATTTGGGGGTTGCGGATTGGAAGTATCGTCTCGTGGCGGTCTTCCTGGTGATGGGTTTGGAACAATGTATGTACTATCTCATCACTGATTTGTCCGGGGCGCCGACTCGTCCTAGCAAGTCCAATGGAGAAGGAACAGTGAGTAAGACATCAGAGAGAGATAAGAGTACGTCCATTGGTGTGCGTAAAGTGCTGTCTGGTGACAGGAAGAAAACAGAGGACGATTAGAGGACAAACGCGATGCTGTGGTTGGGGGAGCCTTGTCTCTTAAATAGTGCTGCACTGCTGCTACTGTTGGGCTGTAGTTGTCGAACTTTAACACTTTGTCACGTCAAGCCTTGTCATCGTTCGTGGGGTACTACCTACTGAGTAGGTACTGACAACAAACGGTCGGTGTGACACGTAAGGCGAGCCTAATACAATAAAATTGGTGCAACTAAACTGCTTCGCTTTATCAGATTGCAAAAGATACACACGCAAATAGACACTGTCGTCTTTTTGTCCATTACCACTCATACTGCCTCGGGCAGCTTCTCGGACTTTGCCAGTGACATGTAGACGTCCGGGTCTCCCAAGTAGTACAGATCTAGATATATCGTCATCAGATTATTCCACATGCCGAGACGAGCGTGGGTATCCCAGAGCTCCGAACCTCCTTCCCATGTCAGACGCTCTCTGCCATATTGCTTTGTCGTAATTCCAAACGCTTTTTTGAGAAACGGCAGGACGCGCTCAGTCTCAATCAATGTCTTGTGCAGCCTGGACACGACAGAATATGCATCGTCGATGACACCGTAATGATAGGACTTGGGCAACACGGTGGGTTTGTCGGCCAGCTGGAGGACTAAGTGGAAAAATTCGCAGCTGTCTTCCTCCATGTAGATACCAAGGTCAGTGATGTGGTTGATGAGCGTCTTCGCCACCTGGCGGGCCGGCTTGGCGGACGATGCCAGCAACAGCTTGGCCGAGAGCGGGCTCCGCATCATGGCCCGCTTGATCATAAACTGCATCTCCAAGGGTAGAGCGCGGGCGGCAGCGATGTCGGTATGGCGAAAGATCTGGTCAACGAGGTCGGCGTAGCCCACATCCATGAGTAGCTTCACCTTCAGCAACAACACCGCCCCCCAGAAGTCCGCCATTGGTTCTTTGGAAGGGAATAGAGCATCTAGCGGCTCCAAGACATCGGCGCCATGGAAGCTGCGGAACGTCGGGTGCTCCGTGAAAAACTCGCTGTTGTTGTCGCAGTCCAGCATCTCCCAGTATCTGATATAGTCGTAGCACTCCTGGTCGCAGTCGAGGCGCAGCAGCATGGTCGGCAACTCGTTAAGCCGCGTCGTCCAATTCCTCGAATGCCATCGCAACATCTCCATCAGGTGGTACCGGGCTTCACTAACGCTATCCAGCGTGCCCAGGTCCCGCTGCATGACGGCCATCTCAATCTGCAGCCTATTCAGCTTGAAAATGTAGAAGGGCATGGATTTGGGAGTAGTATGGTCGGTGTGGCTGAGCGCCAGTATGGGGTCCCATAGCTCACTTCGGCTCTGCTTGACTTTCTCCGCGATCTTGGATCGATGTCTCTTCAGCTGGTTGCAGATATCCCTGTGGTCTTTACGGTCCTGGGCCCGGTGCTTGTCGCTACAGTATCGGACGTTTTGGCATTTGGCGCAGAGCATCAGTTGCTTGGTGGTGGTTTTGCATTTTTGGCACCGATGGCGCAGCGGATTAGCGTCGCCCACGTCCACGACGAAATACCCGTCCATCTTTTCGTTGTCCTCGTGCCATGCGTTGTCTTCGTTGAGTGCAAGCAAACGGATGAGTTCTTTCCCATCCATAATAAAGGAGCATCAACAAACATGGTGGTGCACACCACATACCTGTACCTGTGTGGAACACCCACATTACTAATCTCATAGTATGGGGAAACACGTGATTTTATATGATGTAAGCAGCCTGCCATTTCCTTTTTCTCCCCTCCAAACGGAAATGCTGCCAGACGCCAGATGCCAGACGCCAACCGCCAACGCATCACCTTTCTAAATTGATATCGAACATCGTGCAACGACAGCCACCCCTCCGTTTCCCAATCCCGTCTGCCCTCTTCCCGTGTCCCACAAAGCTCGCCAGCCTTCAAATTTCCATCCGCTCCAGCACCTGCGTTTGACCTCCGACCCTTGCTCAGGGCTTGTCGCAGCTCTTCTTGGACTCCTTTGTCGGCCGTTGGGCCCAAACCTCGCTTCAACCTCCTCTTCAATCTTCTCCCCACGCCAGTCACGCGTTTCCCACAGCTCGCGCTCCTGCATTGGGCTCTGAATCGTTGCCTGACTTGCTTGCTTTCGCCGCGACTCCTACTTCACGTCTGCCCGGTGTTTGGACACTTCCCCTCTTATCCTCTTCTCCTCGACCCTACCAGCTGTTTGGATATGCTGCCGTCACTCCGTTACAATGGCAAACCAAAAAATGACTTTCGAAGATTGTGCGGACCTCCCTCCTTCTTCTGCCCGGCCGCGTGCTGTTGTTTTACTGACCTTTCTCCTTCTCGTCTTCCAGGGCTGGACGACCTCTGCGTCCGCTTCATCATGAATCTGCCCCAGGCCGACCTTACGTCCATGGCGCGGATCTGCTTCCTTGTTGAAGAGGCCCACTGGTTCTACGAAGACTTTATCCGTCCGCTCGACGCCTCGCTGCCCTCCATGTCACTGCGCAAGTTCTGCCTGGCCATGTTCAAGCGCTGTCCGCTGCTCGCGCCGTTCCCCATCCAAGACCACATCCGTGCCTTTGAGGAGTTTCTCAAGTACAAGACCAGCGTGCCTGTGCGCGGCGCCATCCTGCTCGATGAGACAATGGACTGGGCCCTGCTCGTCAAGGGCTGGAAGAAGGGGGCCAACTGGAGCTTTCCCAAAGGCAAGATCAACATGGACGAGGACGACCTGGACTGCGCCATCCGCGAGGTCGACGAAGAAACCGGCTTTGACATCCGTGCCGCCGGCCTCGTGCCACCGCCTGCGGACGTGTTCTATATTGACAACACGTTTCGCGACCAGCAGATCCGTCTCTATGTCTTCCGCAACGTGCCCATGGAAACGCACTTCGAGCCCAAGACGCGCAAGGAGATTGGCGGCATCCAGTGGTACCGCATTGCCGACCTGCCCACGCAACGAAAGAAGTTTGCCAAAACCAATAACAGCGCCTCCGGGCATCAACACACTGGCCATGAAACCGACGACGCGGGGGCAACGGCGGCAACGGTAACAACCACCAGTAGCTTGCCCAACTCCAGGTTCTACATGGTGAACCCCTTTGTCGGGCCACTCAAGAAGTGGGTGTCACTGCAGCGGAAGAAGGATGCGCGGCGCGCCGGCCACGGTGGCCAGGCGGCGCCACAGCTGTCTCTGCCCGACGACGTGTACACGGAAGACGAGCTGTCAGCTGCACCGCAGGAACCGGAGCCCATGCCCGTACCCATGGCTGAGCGACCGAGTAACCCGGAGGCCATTTTGGCCAATGCTTCCAGAGAGCTGCAACGGTTGCTTAACATGCAGCCTCTGCAGAAAGAGCCAGGAGCGGCAGCAGCGGCAGCAGTAGCGCCGGAAGTCATTCCAGTTGCTGCTTCCAGCAGCTATGTCGATCCCAACCAGAACAAGGCCAACGCTCTGCTGGCCGTCCTGCGGAAAGGAGGCAGTCGTGATGGCAACTCCGGTCTCCTGCCCCGTCCGTATCCACAACCGGACGGGCAACCGCACACGCCTCTCGACAACATCTACAGCCAAGTACCGCAGCCCACAACGCCACACCATCCACACTACGCCACGCAGCAATCGGTGTATGCGCAGCAGCAAGTACCGCCGCCGTCCTTCCACCAACTGACGCCAGGCGCACAGCAATACCAACAGTTCCAGCAATTTCATCAGGGCCAGCAGCAGCAGCAGCAGCCGCCTCCTCACCCACCCCCACTGTACTACGATTACCAGCAGCCGCTGCCGCCGGTCCATGCGCAGCAGCCACCGGTCCACGCGCAGCAGCCACTGGTCCACGCGCAGCAGCAACCGGTTCCACAAGGTCAGAACGGCAACCCGTTTGCTCCGCAACCGCACGGCGCGCCGCCTCCGTATGTACAACAACAGCGCCACCGGCAGCACCAACTGCCAGTGGCGCCTCCGGTTCCTCTGCTACACCCGCAGCCTCTACCGCCGACGGTGCAAAAGGCACTCTTTGCGCGCGAGTCACTGGCGTCGCCAGACTCGTCGCTCGTGGGCGCCTACATGGCCGGCCGCCAGGGCAACATGATGATCCCCCCCCCACCACCGCCTCAGCAACCACAGCTGAGCAGCCACGCTGCATCTTTGCTGAGTGCTTTCAAAAAAGACGACGACACCGCACGTCCTGGACAGGGTGTAACCGGTGGGGCAGTTTCTGGATGGACTGCTCAGATGGTTCAACAAACTCAACAGATTGAACAACCTCGGCAGGCCCCGCATGTCCATCCTCTTGGCCCGCGGCAACAACCCGTGCCCCAACATGGTGGCGGTGGCGGCGGCGGCGATGGTGATGGTGGTGGTGGTGCTGCAAACAACAGCAGCGTCTACCTACACCAAAACAACAACGGCGATACCGGCAGGAACCCGTTCCTTCAGATCAATGCGCAGGCGCCACTGCCGGTCGGGCCAGGCAACCGACAGTCTCAACACACGGAGCAGCACCGCAGTGCGCTGCTGGGTATGTTCAAGCAGGGGCCAGCCGGCGCGCCGTCGCTGCCGCAGACCCAGACACAGGCGCAGACGCCGGCAGCAGCAGCAGCAGCAGCAGCAGCAGCAGTAGTTGCACAGAAACAAGGGGGTGGTGGCCCGCTCGGGGCCTCGACGCAACGAACTGTCCTGTCCACGACAACATTGTCGAGACCGGCAGGGCAGGGCCAAGGGCAGGCACAGGCAATCGAAGAAGCCGCCCGTACCAATGGCGGACCCGTGCAGATGAACGCGGAGCTGAACCTTCCGTTTGGTGCCATGTCCCTGCTCACGCGGCCCAAAGCGGAGAAGCCACAGCAGGCGCAGCCGCCGACGTACTCGACGCCGATTGCCGAACTGCCGGCCGGAGCGACGCCAATGAAGCAGACGCAGCCGAGCAGGCCGTACCGGGCGAGCCCGCATCGCTACAATGGATGCAGCACTGGTGCCGCCGCCGCCGCCGCCGCCCCTGTGCCAAGCCCTCGCTATGCATCATCACCGGCATCGGGATCCATCCGTGGCGGCGTTGGGCCGTATGGCCCGATGCCGACGACCTCTGCGATCACCACCACCGCCGCCGGCGTCGCTGCCAGCACGACGACGCAGGAACAGAAGCAGAAACTACTGTCGCTGTTTGGCAAGCAGCAGCAGTCACCGGCGACGGCAGCAGCCGTAGCAGCAGTCGTAACGGGTGGCGGAACGGGCCTGCAGCGGGGCTCGGTGAGCTCGCGCGGCAGTGCGGATGTTGGGGGTGGTGCCGGGGGCGCCGTTGGGGGTGCTGTGGGGGACGGCGGTTCGCGACGTGGCAGCCAGACGCCGATTTCGCCGGCAAACCGGAGTTTTCTGCTGGGCTACCTTGCATCGGTGTCGGGGACGCAGTGAAAGGGGGGAGCTATGGGTGGTTGCGACTTTTGTTATACAGTTTTTTTGTGTTTTTGCTGCTTTCCTGCTCCCCATAGCCTTTTTAAGCATCGCTAATTTCTTGGACTTCTTGACAAAGATGACTGATGATTACCGTGCATTGCAGCAGCGCGGCAGCGCGGTCATAGCGAAGGAGCCGGTTGTGAGAGTTTTTTTATTTTATTTTCCTAGACAGGTTGTTTTAGTGAATCAGGACGGATGACTCTCAAAGCTGGATGTTCGTACTTCGTACCGATCGTCTATTCCTCGCTTCTTGCTATCTTCATGTGATGTTACTTGACGCCGCCACCAGTGGCCTGATCTCTCTGCCCGACGACCAGAGAACGCCTCTTCCTATAAAGTGGTGTGGTTTTCTTTTCTCCCACCTTTCTATTTCTCGGCCGACCCCGCGTATTAGACCGCCTTTCCTCTTTACCTCCCCCCCTTCACATCTCATGCCATCATTTCTCATGCAGCCGCAAACGTCATGGTTCTAGAGCGTCGGCCACCCCAGATGAGGGTTTTCTGGCCTGGGTCGCTTTGGATCATCCCACTTTTCCCTTCTCTTTTCTGTCTCTGAAAGGCGGGAAAGGATATATGCAAATCTGGAGATGTTGATTGTTGCATCGTAGCCAGTTCGTCCTCCTTTTTGCTCCTCTCACCTCGTCTATATAGCTCACCATAGTCCGCTGTAAATATCAATACATTGTCATTCAAGTAACCCTTCTTCCTCTCTTCCACCTTCCACCCCCCCAATGCTCTACAACACTACACCCGACCAGCTCTACGAGCCGCGCTCGGCCGTCGTCGACCCCATCGGCTACGGCCGTGTCGCCATCGTCACCGGCTGCGCGTCCGGCATCGGCCTCGCCTGCACTCAGCTGCTGCTCGCGCATCAGTTCGCCGTCTGGGGCGTCGACCGCGCCGCCTTTGACTATACCCTGCTGCGTGTCGCTGACCATGGCCGTTTCCACTTCCACCAGGCCGACCTCACCACGTCGTCATCGTCATCGTCATCGTCGTCGTCGTCGTCGTCTGAAATCAGTAACGCGTGTGAAGACGCCGTCCGCATTTGCCTCAACAGCGCCGATGGCACCCGCCGCGTCGATGTGCTCGTCAACGTCGCCGGCATGCTCGACAACTTTGCCAGCGCCGACGCCGTCTCCGACGCCCTCTGGGACCGCGTCCTCGCCGTCAACCTCACCGTCCCCGTCCGCATGATGCGCGCCGTCTTGCGGCCTATGCTCGACCAGCAAGCCCATGCGGCGGCCGGCGCCATGGGCGGCGTCATCATAAACGTCGCCAGCACCGCTGGTCTCAGCGGCGCCGTCGCCGGCATTGCCTACACGGCCTCAAAGCATGGTCTTGTACGTTCTTCTTTCCTTTTGAGAGCTTTCTTTTGTCTCCTGCTAAACGCTCCCTCCCTCCCAGATCGGCGCGACCAAAAATGTCGCCTGGCGCTTCCGCAACGAGGGCATCCGCTGTAACGCCGTCCTGCCCGGCGCCGTCGATAGTAGCATCGGTCAGGCCATTGCCACCCGCGTCACTGAGGGCCTCGATGCTCCCGGCTTTGCCCAGGCTGCACCCGTGCACGCCCTGCAGGCGACGCACAGTAGTAGCAGCAACTCCGTCGTTACCGACATTACGGCGCTCGATGTCGCTAAGGCGATCCTGTTCCTGCTTAGCGACCAGGCACGCGCCATAAACGGCGTGTGTTTGCCAGTCGACAAGGGCTGGGGTGTGATGTGATCGGCGTTCGTGTCGTTTGTGTCCTGTGTATTGTTGGCGTGCTGTTGGCGTCGGCGTGAACATATCTTGCGTATGTTTCTTTTTTCCTTCAGATACTTCCATTGCAACGGAGCCACGAACCAGTCATGCCATTTCAATATAAGTAAACACTCAACATAAAGGCAAAAAGGAAGGAGAAAGAGGAGAGAAAAGAGAAAGAGAAAAGAGAAAAGGGTGAAAGATAGGAAAAAAAAGAAAGCCAAGGTGTCGCTGTTTCAGGCCAAGCGCAAAGATAAAAAACGTTGTGATTGATCCTACCCCGGATTCACTCGTCCTCCAGGAACATAGCCTTGGCCATTCGCATCCGTCTCTGCTACAGTACGGCTGTCGACGCGCTGCCCGACCCGTACAAGCCGGTGCTGGTGTCGTCGCCGCTGTCACCGCCGTAATCGTCGTCATCGTCGTCATTGTCATTATCATGGTCTTCATTTTCGCCATTGCCACTCTTGCTGTCGTCCATGTTCAGCAGTTGGAAGCGATTTGGCACCACAAACACAGGCGCCTTCTTGGCAACCGGCACAGCTTTCATCTGCCTAGGGCTGATAACGGTGGGCGTGTACGGCTGTGCACATTCGTCCGGCAGCCACTCGATCCTAGAGCCTCTGTAAATCCTGCCCACGGTCAGCTTCCATTCCCTCTCCTCGTCCTTTCGTAGCCTGGGGACTTACGACCGGCTCATCATGCAATTGCGCGCAAACACGGCATTGTGGATCGAGTTTGTGCTGATGTAGCAGTTGCCACTCGTAAACCTGACCGATACTACCGCCAGGTTATGGATGTGGTCAAGATCCTCGCGGACGACTTCCTCCGTGATCCGGGGGTCACATTGACGAATCATCACATTGCGCGTGGCGCCAACGTTGATTTGGTAGGCAACATGACCTGGCAGCACAAACTGCCGCTCGCTCCAGCGGATGTCTACCTGGGTTGGGCCGTCAGTAAGAGAAGTAACTCACTCATTGCGCCATCCTCCCTCTCCTCAACTTACTCTCTTTCCCTTGACATAGAGATCGTGCTTGCGCACATGGTCGAAGAAGGCTCGCGCATCTGGCTCGCGAACAAAAGACAAAACAGTCACCCGGTCGTGCGCACGAATGTAGAAGTCGAGCAGCTGCCCGCCTCGCACAACCGCCGCCACATCAGCCAACGTGGCACTCATTGGCACGCCTGTCAGATGAACAGTGCGGAGACAGCTTCGGGCGAGTCCAGAGTGTTCATCGACGGCGGCAGCAGCGTTAACTTTCTGCTGCCGAGGCGAGGCCGTGGCGCTGGCCATGCCGTTTTCCGTGTCCGCCCCCAGGCCCGTCTTGCCGCTCGGACTATGTCCACCGCCATTGCCGTCGCCTGAGCACTCGGTGACTTCATTGTTCCAGCCTGGTCCGCGGTTTTGGTTCACATCAATATCCTCCCTGGAACCACCAACATGGCCTGACGATTTAGTGCCCGGGATCTTTGTTAAGCGCACACCGCCATGATCGTCATGAAGGTCTTCGTTGTCGCGATTGTCTTCATCGCGGTGGTAGCCAAGGGGTTGGAATGTTGAGGACCGAGGTGTGAAGCCGCTGTCTGTGTGGCTGGTACCGTTCGTGCCATTCGTACCGTTTGTATCTTGACCCTGAGTGATGGGTCTCCAGGAAGCGGCGGAGCTGTCGTATTTTGTGTTCGAAGCATAGGAATTTTCTGTCTGCGAGTCCAGGGGAATGGGATCCGGGCTTGCCTCGCCGTCGCCACTCAGGACCTGTCGTCTTTGTGTGAGGCCATAGCAAAGAAATGAAGAGAGGACGATAAAGCCGGCATGGGAAACATACCGCCAGAGTGGCCTCGTCGACGCCCCCAAGGATCAGATTTTGACATAGCGCGGCTATAGAAAGGGTTGATGGGCGAGCGTTAGCCTGGTCGAGCCGGCCGAGAAAGGGAAAGGTGGAGGTTGGACCCCTATGCTTTGAGGGCCGCACTACAGGTCTTACCGTACTGCCGTGTTATGCGCAGCAAGCCATCATACTCGTCCCGTGAGATGACAACTGGGTCTGGGACCAGAGAACGGCTGCTGCTGTCTGAGCGGGTCGTGGGCTTTGTGTTCTGGAGTGGGCACGACGACAAGGCTGGTTAACAGAGACAGATGACCTCCTGGTTCCACAGGACGTGTGGGATGCAAGGGAGGACATACAAAGTCCGCTCTGTATAGAATATGTTAGCCGGCAAGGAGTACGAAAGGTGCATAGGACTAAATGAAGAGATCGTCGTACCTGCGTGAAAGAGTCTGAGGATACTGGCGGTCGACGAGGACGGTGCTGCTTAAAGGGGCCATCGTGAAGCTGAGACGCAAGGTTGAGGAGAGAGAGTGCAAGAGAGAGAGAGGGGGAAGAGAGAAAGGAATCGTCCAGCTACAATAGATAGTGGGAGATTACCACCCAACAGACTGGACAGGCCAAACGCCCTGCGCAGTACTAGATGGGCAGGGACTGTCGTTGTTGGTGAAGGAAAGCGTGATTGGCTGTCCATCGCACTTTCCTGTGCTGACACGCTCCGTATTTACTTTCACGGGCCAACGACAGCGCTTTGCTTCCCCAGGATAGCTAGCCCCCACCCCTGAAGGCGATCTGGTGGGTGGCTCGGCACGGGCGCTTAGCGCAACTTTGTAATAAAGTGAGTGTTGGGCACCGTTTTGCAGCGCTTTGTTGGCGTGTGTTGGCGTGCAAGGCTGAGAGCAGTTCATTCACAAATACCTAGGTACCTACCTATCTTACAAGACAAACAGAAAGATGTTACGGAATAACCGAAAACAGCACACCAGAGCTGACGTCGGGGGAGGTCAAGCCAGGAAGGACTATGCTGGTCAGCGGCACTGTCTGCTGGAGTATGTTTTTGGTTGGCTGAAGACTTTGTCGTTGGCTGAGGCTCTTTTGGCGGGCACTTGTCGCATTCACCCTGAAAGGGACATATCTTACGAGACGGGGAATAATTGGTAGTTGATGCGAGGGGACGAAGAACCGAGAAAGAAACAGACAGAAGAGGAAGACTTGCTTGTCTCGTGGCTTGAATTGCGAGGCTGTATCGACCAGGTCATTAATATTGTAGGTACGGAGTACTCCGAGGTTGAAATACCTTGTGCGTGTTTGGCGGACGGAATAAGACGAACATATGCTTATTCGCAGGGAGCAGCAGTGCGGGGACCAAGAAAATTCAGTTGGCTGGCATCAGGCTGGTTGAGAGTATGCCTGGTGATAGTCTTTTACTTGTGGCGTTGGATACGAGGCAAAGCTGAAGCATAGCGCATCTATTTACGAGAAAGTCACGCTTTGTATGGTACTTCTGTGGACTTGGGCTCGCGCCCCGTTTTTTGCTGCACGGCATAGAAACGGGCCCCTAAAACTTGCCTTTTTAGCGGCAATTCCAAGCGTTGTTCTATTTTTTGTCTCCTCATGGTGACCACTCCATTCCAGTCCATCCACTCCTTCCATTCAGTTCTCTTCCTCTTCGTCTCCATCAACGACCGCAACAACCACGCTCGCTTCGTCTTCTAGTTTTTCCTCTCGTCATCTTTTCATCGTCTTCTGCGTATTACCTCCGCGTCCACTCGTTCGATTCAACAAACGGCCTTGTTCTTCTTCTTCCCCCGGTTTCCCTCCATCGTGTTTTTGTTGTCGGTCTTACTTTTGCATTCCTCAACCTTTTTGGCCTCACCCGCATTCGTTGCCCAACGGCCAGACGGACTACGGCCAGACTCTGCTCTGCTGCGACACAACCGGACCCACGAGACCACTCGAGCCACGCAGCTGCATCGGTCGTGCTACCGAACAAGACCGTTTCCTTCGTCGACTTCCACGTAACCATCCGTTTGCTGTCGCCTCCTGCAGCTGCAACGCTGCCCCTTTCGGTTCTCGGATCCTGCGTGTGTCTGGCAGCTGCATTTCGGCCTTTTCTGGTCTTTCTGGTCTTTCTGTCCTTTTGTTTCTTGGATAATCCTGGCACTCTTGGAAACGTGGCTGTCTAGAGCGTCTGCTTTTCTCTCTTCACCATTGTCACCATCTCATCGTTCTTCTCCTTCCCGTCCGGATTACCGCCTCCACATTACCAGGATGAAGCCATCACAGCCACTCGGCCACTTGGCCGTTGCCGTCCTGTCCATGGCATCCGTCTCAAACGCATGGCGCTGGTCGTGGTCTCTCCCCGATCTCGATGCCTTTGTTGTTCGCCGGGCAGACGCAACGACGACTTGTGCGTATACCAGCTACCTATGTTGCCCCTTTCAAAACATCTACTAACCCAGTCTACAGCTGCGGCATCGGCACCGGAAAAGACTACCGCCGCCAAGGCCGACAACACATTCAACCTCAACACAGGCACAGTAGCCGTGTCGACAGATACCGATGCAGACCAAACCACCGTGACTGGCACCGCCACGACCACGGGCACAGGCAAGACCACCGGGAAGGCCACCACCACCGGCAAGACGAACAAGTCCAAGACGCCGACACACACAACGTTCAATGTTCAGGACCCTGCTGGTGGTGTGGTCATGGTGACGCCGGCGTCGACGGCCCCTTTCCAGCTGTACAAGATCGGCGACCACGTGACCTGGGGATGGAACTACACCAACCTGCAGGCGACACCGACCGCCATCGATGTGCTGGCGTCGTGCAGCCTGGCCTCGCGCACCTACACGCTGACCCAGAACATGACGTTTGCGACGCCGGGCGCCTTCACCTGGGACACCGGCGCCTACCAGAGCGACAATCCGGGTGCGCCGTTGCCCATGGCGCAGTATACGCTGATCATCTATGATGCCGAGAGCAGCGTCAGTGCCACGGCGGAGGCGGGCTACCTGGGCACGTATGAGGGTTTCACATTTGGCATGTACCCGCCGCAGCCGTACACGCCGCTGGCCGATGGCTGGACGTGTGCCACCTGCAGTGGTGCCATGTCGGACACGGAGAAGCGGGCGCTCGGGTTTGTCCTGAGCATGAGCGTCATCACTTTCCTGAGCTTTACCTGGTTTGTGACCGGCATGCGTATAACTCTGTAGCGGCGCTGTTTTCTTCTCTCTTTCTCTTTTCCTTTTTCTCGAATGTCTCAACGGCAAAATCTAATCACGAGCACGAAGACGACGACACATTCCTTTCATTTCCGAGCTTCATGCGCGTTCTTGTCCTATATCACCGTTGCCTTCCTCTACATAATCATTTGCGTTCGGCGTTGTTTGTTTTGATATTTTGTGGCGGCTTGGATCTTCTGGAACTCATGGAGGACGAAGGACGAGGACTGAGGTCTTCTATTGGTTTTTTCTTTGTATGCAGGATGGTTTGGTGGTTGATATGTGTCTATATAAACTCTAGCTAAAGAGACTGAACTTGCATCGTCATACCATGCGTAGCGAGAAGCCAGCGCCACGCTCTTCGCGGTCGCGGCCGCCAAAGATGCCGGCAAAATCGACAGCCCCGAGCTCGGCGGCGGCGGCCCCGCGCTGCGGCGCGTTGGGCGTGTCACGCCGTCGCCGCCGCTCCTGGCCAGCCTTGCTGGGGAAGGTCGGGAACAGCGCCTCGGGCTTGGCGCGCGGGTCCTGGCTAAAGTACTCGTGGTCCAGCATGGCCTGCGCCGTCGGCCGCTTGGCGGGGTCCAGCGCCAGCAGCGACGCCAGCAGGCCGCAGCCGGCGGCGGTCAGCAGAGGAAATTTTGTACGGATGGATGAGAGCGTAGATGTGGCGCCACTGGTAGGCGGCAACGGCAGGCGGAGGGCGCGGGCGTGGGGCAGACGGCGGAAGCCCGGCCAGGAGGCGTCGGTGGGCACGCCGCAGAGGTCAAAGATACGGGCGACCTCGTCGGCCTCGTTCTTGCCCTGCAGCAGCGGCTCGCGTGTCAGCAGCTCGCCAAAGATGCAGCCGACGCTCCAGAGGTCGACGGCACGGCCGTAGCGGCGCGCGCCGAGCAGCAGCTCGGGCGCTCGGTACCAGAGGGTGACCACGAGCGCGGTGAGGGGGGCAGACGTCGACGTCGTCGTCTCGTTGGTGGTGGTGGTGGTGGTGGTCTCGTTCTCATCTCCATCATAGTACCGAGCCATGCCAAAGTCGGCAATCTTGAGCTGGCCGCGGTTGTTGAGCAGTAGGTTGGACGTCTTGAGGTCGCGGTGCAGGATCCAGCGGCCGTGCAGGTAGGCCACACCGGCAGCCAGCTGCCGCAGCAGCGTCTTGACTTCAGACGCCAGGAACGGCTGCGGCATGTCCTGCAGAACGGTCTTCAAGTCGTGCTCGACAAACTCGAGAACGAGGAGGATGCTGCACGGTTAGTTTTTCCCATTCTTTCCTCGTCTCTCCGAATCATCCCCCCACTCACTTGTCAATCGGCCGCCGGTCACCCACGACAACCTCGCGCAGCTCCACCACATTGCGGTGCGAACAGTCGCGCAGTAGCTGGATTTCCCTCAGTCCCGTCACCGGCACGCCGCTGCGGTCGGTCGCGTCCAGCTTGAGGCGCTTGAGCGCCACCACCTCGTGCGTGGTCCGGTCGCGCGCCCGCGCCACCCAGCCGTACGCGCCCTCCTCGATGTCGTTGAGCTTGTCGTACTGCTCGACGCTGCGACTGGGTGCCAGCAGCGGGCCGCTCGTTAGCCGTAGGAGGTTTCCTTCGAGGACGGCCGGTCGTCGTTGTGGTGACGCTGGTGCTGGTGCTGGTGCTGGTGCTGGCGAGGGTGCGTCGTGTTGCCCGTCTGGCGTCAATTTTCTTCGTTTCGACGGTCGGTCGTCTACTCGGTCTGCTTCTCCTGCTGCTGGCGTCCTTGCTTTCGCTTCTTCTGCCGCCGCCGCCGCCGCCTTTCTCGCTTTCTCGGCCGCCTTCAGCCGCCGCTTCTCCTCCCTTTCTTTCCGCCGCTTCGCCTCAAACGCGGCATCCTCCTCGCTGTCGGCCCAGCGCGACTTGGGCGCGCTCGCCATCGGTGCTGAGGGCGAGGTGTATCGAGGGGTGGGAGGGAGGTCGTGGGGCAAGGAGTTGTGTAGGATGTCAGTTTTAGTGGAGGACGTTGAAGAGAGGCCTAGTATTTTGCAGAAGCAGCACCTGGCCAATCAGAGCTGGCGCTGGACAGCGATACACAGCCTTTTTTCCCGTAGCCTCGCCAAACCAACGTCAACGGGGAAAATAGCCGTGACATTCGCAGCCATGAAGCCAATGCGACACACGGCGTCTTCACGGGGGCTGTTTGCCCAGCCAATACGTGCATGCAGGAGACCACGTCCCCGAGCGGTGCCATCATCAACGCCAGCAGCAGCGCGGCCTTCCGTCCATGCAGCTCGGCCTCGATTTTTGCCTGCTTTCTCTCCGAGCGCCTCTCGACCGGAAGTCTGCACCGCCCAGACATGCCAGCGCCGGCTGTTCTCTTCGTCTGCCACACGACAGCTTAGCGGCGACGACACCGCCGACCGCAAATGGTCCACACCGCTGGCCAAGCAGCTGGCCGAGGCCATTGCCACGACGGGCCCCGTGCCGCTGGCCAGCTATATGCGCATGTGCCTGACGTCGGACCTGGGCGGCTACTACACGGGCGCTCTGGACCGCGACGGCACGACGGGCCGGGATCCGTTTGGCCGCACGGGTGACTTTGTGACGTCGCCGGAGGTGTCGCAGGTGTTTGGCGAGCTGGTGGGCATCTGGTTCGTGGCCGAGTGGATGGCCCAGGGGCGACCAGCCAAGGGCGTCGAGCTGATGGAGGTTGGACCAGGGCGCGGCACGCTGATGGAAGATATTCTGAGGGTAGGTGGACCAGAAAGGAGATGAGAGATGAAAAGAGAAGATGCTAACAAACGAGACCATCCGCCACTTTGGACTCGGAAAAAGCGTCGACGTCGTGTACATGGTCGAGGCCAGTACGCAGCTACGGGCGACGCAGGCGAAACTGCTGTGCGGACCGGATGCCGAGCTGACCAAGTCGGAGATCGGCTACCGCGGCGTCAGCAAGCTCGGCGGACTGCCGATCATGTGGGCGGAGAGTATCCAGTCCGTTCCAAAGAGTGAGCTTCCTTGAGATTCCGTCGTCGATCCCGTCCATCTACCCGCAGACTTACGTGGCTGACAACGACCTAGACCCCGACAGCATGCCCCTGATCGTGGCGCACGAGTTCTTTGACGCGCTGCCCATCCACGCCTTCCAGTCGGTGGTCGTGCCACCCGCCGCCGATGCACCGCCGTCGCCGCCAGACTCCCCAGCGGCCAAGGTAGTCGTCTCCACAGGCCGCTCGTCTGCGTCGTCCTCGGCGCCGAACCTCCAATGGCGCGAATTGGTTGTCACCCCGACGCCGCCGGGCTCCACCCACGAAAGCCTCGGCACGCCGCGCTCCCAGCGGCCCCAGGCGACGGACAGCTGCAGTGGCAGCAGTAGCTCTGGCAGCACTGGCAGCGACGTATTTCCCGTCCCCGACTTCCAGCTGACCATCTCGCCCGGTCCGACGCGCCACTCACGCTACCTGCCCGACGCCTCGCCGAGATATCGTCGCCTGCTGCAGGCCGTTCCCCAGGGCGGTGCCATCATTGAGGTCTGCCCGGACGCAGCGCTCTACGCTGCCGACTTTGCCGTCCGCATCGGCGGCTCTGCGGGCGACTCTGCGGGCGGCTCCGGCCACTCGAACAAGAGACCTGCCGGCGCCGCGCTGATCCTCGACTACGGCCCCGGCGACGGCTCTGTGCCCATCAACTCGCTGCGCGGCATCCGGCGGCACCAGCACGTCAGCCCGTTTGCCGAGCCGGGACTCACCGACCTCAGCGCCGACGTCGACTTTGAGGCGATTGCAGAGGCCGCGATGCAGGCCAGCGACGGCGTGGAGGTGCACGGGCCGGTGACACAGGCAGACTTTATGCTGAGCATGGGCATTCGCGAACGCGCCGAGGCGCTGGCAGCAAAGGCAGTGAAGGCGGCAGCAAAAGACGCTGGCGGCGGCCGTGAGCTTGGCGAGCAGATTACACGGTCGTGGAAGCGGCTGGTGGACCGGGGCCCGAACGGCATGGGCAAGGTGTACAAGGCGCTGGCGATTGTGCCGGAGAACGGCGGGCGGCGGCGGCCGGTCGGGTTCGGCGGCGACGTAATTGAGTAAGAGAAGGGACAGGATATCAGAGAGGCGTATAGAATTTTCTTTCCAAACGAAAACGAGCAAACGCAAATAAAAGTCAAACCGGGAAAAAGCTCAAAACAAAAGCTGCATCATGCATCCTGCCGCCTGGCATCTACCATCTTCTTCAGTCTCTGGCCTATTACGTCCCCTATGCCAGGGTCGTCGTCTGTTCGTTGACCCTGCCCAGTCTATCTCATCTATCTCTTGTTTTTTACCAGCCCGGTCTCCTCGCCCGACCCCTCGTCGTCGTCGTCGTCGTCGTCCTCGCCCACGGCAAAGATGGTTTCGCCGTCGAGCGAGTCGCGCCGGACGCCGCCGGGCGGTGCTGTCTTGTTGGCTGGCGTTGACGCTGTCCTGACAGAGAGCGGGTTCGGCTTTGGTATTGCCTGGGGCGGGCGTGCCGGGCGGCTCGACGAGCTGCTGGGGGTGGCGGCGGCGACATTGCCTTGGCTGCTGCTGCTGCTGCCGTTGCTGTTGCCGTCGCCCGAGGCTGCCGGCGCCCTCTTGCTGTTACCATCTTCATCCTCGTCGTCCTCGTCAAAGTCATCCGGCACGCCAATGTCCATGTTGGCAATCTCAAAAGTGCCGTCGTCGTCCTGCGCAATCTCGTCGCTCATGGCGAAGCGGCGGTTGTTAGCAGTCGGGCGCCAGACATAGGCGACAAAGGCGACGTCGGCAAAGTAGATGAGGTTCATCCAGCCGTCGAGCACGAACCAGCGCGTCTTCCAGTGGAAGGGCACAAAGTCCGGGTCGCCGGACGAGGCAAAGGAGAAGCTGTTGAAGAAGAAGAAGGAGAAGAGGGTGATGATGCTGATGAGAATACACCACCACAGCTTCTTGTACATGGCCTCCTTGGCGTGCTGCTTGCGCTCGCGCAGGTCCTTGAGCGTCAGGTTGAGCGAGTTGAGCGTCCACACGTAAAAGGCCGTCAGCGTGCCTGCCAGCGGCAGGATGATCAGCAGCACGTACGGGCCGGCGGCGTCGGGCGTCACCAGCAAGCTCGTGATGGCGTAGACCAGTCCAAAGACAAAGTGTGCCACCGCCAGGATGCGCACGTACAGCATGACGCGGCCCAGCGATGCCTTGACCACGCCGTAGCCCATGCACACGATGAGCAGCAGGAAGAAGGAGAAGGAGTTGCGGAACGCGTTGAGGATGGCCACGACGACCAGCAGCACGCGCGAGCCCAGGTTGGACCCGTGGCGGTTCAAAAAGTCGTAGAAGCCCCAGGTCATGAGCATCTCGACCACCAAGAAGATCAGGATGGCCGTGATGTAGTTCTGCACGGCCAGGATATCGGCGCGGTGCTGGTAGTACAGGAAACCCCAGAAGACGGCCACCAGCGCATACAGAATGGTGACGCCGCCGTAAAAGGGCAGCTTGGGGATCTGCGTGGCCGGCAGCTCGCCGTAGGCGTTGCGGAACTCGATGACCGCGCCGTAGTCGGTTGCCTCGAAGGGGTTCGTGACCACGCAGTAGTAGCCCGTCTTTTTGATGGCGTATCTGATGGGGCCAGCGGCTTTGAGGTGCACGGCCGACGTGTAGACGAGGTTCTGCGACAGGTCGGTCGTGTTGGGCTGCAGCATGAACTCGCCGAGGTTGGTGACGTTGCAGTAGCCCATCCGGACGTATTGGGTCTCGCAGATGATGATTTTCTGGAGGTCAGCCAAAGCAGAAACAACAAAGCGTCGTCAGGAAGAACCTACCGGCCGTTCCGGGTCGGGCTGCGTGCCGATGAAACCCTCGTCCTTCCATTCAAAGATCACCAGGCTGACGACGGGGTCAACAGGGCCGTCGTACTTGTCGAACTTGATGAGAATGAACGGGTCGACCGGGCCACCCCATGACGAGCGACTGTACATGCCTGAGGTTGTGTCAGTTCCTGTCAAGTCTCCTTCTCTGCCCCATCCATCAACATACCAGCACATCGTTGCCGGTTTTCGTCCTTTTGGTCCTGCTCAGGTCATGGCCGTTAGCATCCTGTAAGAAACCAGCCAGACGACGCCATCGCCAACGCACAATTCGCTCCTCAAATGCCTCGGCCACGCCTGCAGCCCACAGAGCCAGTGCCAGCAGCGCCAGCGCCTTCGATAGCCAGCGAGCCATCGTCGTGTGTGAGGAGAGTTAAAGGGGGAGTCTGGAAACCTCAGGTAGGCTGAAGCTGCCAATGGCCAATGTCGCCGGGATGGAACAGCTCCTGGGAGGGCGTGTCAAACTCGGCTGGCTTGAAGATGCGAATCTGTCGAGAGGAAAAGACTGCAGAACTTGCTTAGGGCGACCGGGTTTTGCGCCTGGGCGCTCGTCGGCGGATGATGCTGAGCATTGGGGAGCTTGGCGGAAAAGTGGCTACCTGGCATAAGACACGCGGAATGTGCTCAGCAGTCCCACTGTTCGGAAACGCTCAGAGACTAGCGCGGTCTGATAAGATAACGGGAGCGAACGCGCTAACCTACTTGGACAACAACTGGAGCCTCAGGAAGCTTTCACTTTTTTCTTTCTCTTTTCTTTCCTCCAACACCCCTCAAAGACGTCCTCTCCACCGCAATGGGGAAAGGTACTGACAAGCTGTACATTACCCACTCCGAGTGGGCGTCGGCTGATGCCTTCTCCGCCAGCAAGGGCGCGGCCGGCCGCTCGAGTGCGCGTGACGACGGCACGTCGTCCTTCCGCCGCCTGCCTTTCAACTACTGCGCGGCCAGCCTGCAGCCGTTTGTGCACCCAGTCTGCACACCCGACGGCACCATCTTCGACGCCGAGGCCATTGCCGCCTGGCTCGACAAGCAGAAGCCCAAGGCCGGCACCAACCCGGTCACGGGCGCGCCGCTCAAGGCGGCCGACCTGATCCGGCTCAACTTTGCGCGCAACGATGCCGACGGCTCGGGCGACCTGATCGACCCGGTCACCTACAAGGTGTTCACCGACAACACACACATTGTGGCGCTGCGCCACGGCACGTACGCCAACGTCTTTGCCTGGGACACGATCGAGCGCATGAACATCAAGCCCAAGATGTGGCGCGACCTGGTCGACGACGCCGAGTTCAGCCGCAAGGACATTATCACGCTGCAGGACCCGCAGGACATGGCCGGCCGCGACCTCAGCCAGTTCAAATTTGTCAAGGAGGGCATGCCAGCGGCGGTGCCTGCGTCGGCTGCAGGCAACGGCGGCGGTGGCAGTAATGGCGACGGCAGCGGCGACGTAAATGTCGCTGCTCTGGGCCGCATGGGCGAGAAGGTGCTGCGGGCCAAGGAAGCCGTCGAGAAGGCGCGGCGCGAACGCGGTGCGGCGGGCGGCGATGTGAACCGCACAGCGGGGCGTGGCACGGCTGTACAGAAGCTGGCGTCGGCAACCTCCACACCATTACCAACACAGGCCAAGAAGCCGGCGTACAACGCCGCCAACTATACGACGGGCCGGGCGGCGGCCAGCTTCACAAGCACGGGCCTAACGCCCGAGACAAGCGGCGAGCGGGCGGTGCTGAGCGACGAGGAGTGGATGCTGAAGCAGCCGCGACGCATCAAGATCAAGGGCTACGCGCGGCTGGAGACGAGCCTGGGCAGCGTGAACATTGAGCTGCACACGGAGACGGCGCCCAAGGCGGTGTGGAACTTTGTGCGGCTGGCGCAGCAGGGCTACTACCGCGGCGTCGTCTTCCACCGCAGCATCCGCAACTTTATGATCCAGGGCGGCGACCCCACGGGCACGGGCCGCGGCGGCACCAGCATTTGGGGCAAGAACTTTGCCGATGAGCTCGAGGGCCCGCTGACGCACAGCGGGCGCGGCGTCGTCAGCATGGCCAACAAGGGCAAGGACAGCAACTCGAGCCAGTTTTTCATTACCTACCGCGCGGCCAAGCACCTCGACCGCAAGCACACCATCTTTGGCCAGGTGGTCGGCGGCCTCGACGTGCTGGACCGGATGGAGGCGGCGCCGACGAAAAACGACCGGCCGGTCGACGACATTGTCATCCACGACGTCGTCGTCTACCTCGACCCCTTTGCCGAGTTCCTGGCCGAGAAGCGCAAACAAGACCGCGCGGCCGAGCAGCGCGCCGAGATCCAGCGCCAGGGCGGCACCGACGACGACAAGGTCACCTGGACGGGCAAACGCTTGCGTGGGCAAGATGGGAGTACTTCCTTGGGTGGCAGCACTGCCGCCGCCGCCGCCGGCAGTGTCGGCAAGTACTTGAAGGAGGCACTAAAGCAGCAGCAAGATCAAAAACAAGAAGACGAACAAGACGGCGAAAGGACGCGCCAGGATGAGAATGGCGATGGCTCCAGAGGACTTCCGCCACCCGAGGCTTGGGAGGAGCCAGCACGGAAAAAGGTCAAGTCGGGCGGCGGATTTGGCAATTTTGACAATTGGTAGTCCCGATCTTCGGGACGGCGTTGTGGATCACGGGAATAAGGACGGAGGTATGTGTACTATATGGCGTTGCTATTTTCAGACTATATACCAGGCGATTTGCAAGAGATCAACAAGAGAAGAGAAGAGACGAGAATAAGAGGGGAAAGAAAACCGTCATCTGCCTGCACCACGTAAGTTCATCACTGTCGTTCCTCGTCATTGCACTTTGCCCCCCTCCAGCGCCGTCCCGGTCGGCCGTCTGCTGGCCGCGAACGGCTTGCGCGTTGTCGTCCCTGACTGGCTGCTGGCCGCCACTGCCGACACTGCCGCCACTGTCGCTGCCGGTCGCTGGAACCGCCGCCGCCACGCCGACGCGGCCAGCGCGCGGTTGCGGACAATGGCTGCGGCCGTGCGCGCCTGGCCGAGCCCCGTCTCGTCAAAGATGGCCGTCAGCCGCGAGACCACGTACGCCTTGAGCGCCGGGCTGCACGCCGAGCTGAGGCCGACGGCGACCAGCGGCCACATGGCGGCATTTGTCGCCGACGCCAGCAGCATGAAGCGCTCTGCCTCTTCTTCGGGGTTGCGCGCCCGCGTTGGGTTGTCGAGGGTAGGCCCGCTGTCGTCGAGAAGGGTGCCGTCCTCGTCATCAGCAGCCCCGCCGCTGCGAATGTCATCCGACGGCGTCTGCACGACCGACCCGGCTGACGAGATGGGCGACTGCGCGGGTGGCGTCGGCGGCTCGCGCACTTCGGTCGTCGACAGCGGCGCCGCCACCGTCGGCATGGGCTTGAGCGAGTCAAAGTACGAGTTGACCGGGTTGAGCAGGCCAAAGTGCTGCGGCACGCTGGCCACGATGGCGGCGTTGACGCGCTCGATCTTTGCCAGCGTCTGGCGGTAGGCCAGCATGTACTTTTGCGGGACGTCGTCGTTGTCGCGGTCGCGGTCGTCGCCGTCACCATCGCTGTCGACGCCATCGCTGCCGTCACCTCTACCGCCACCCCCTGGGAAGTGCTGCTGGATGGCGGCCAGAGCGGTCTCCAACAACAGCACCCGCGCAGCGCGCAGCGAGTTCCACACGGATGCCGTCGCGATGCTCGGATACACGTGGCACACGTCGCGGAAGACGGCCTTGTGCGCGCGCGTCACTTTGAAGACACGGTAGTAGCAGTCGGTCGGGAAGGCCGAGATGGTGCGGTCGAACTCGGCCTCGATGTCGTCCATGCGCGCCAGCAGCTCGTCGAGCCGCGCCAGCAGACCGGCCTCCATCACGTCGTGCCGCGCCTGCAGCAGCATGTGCATGGGCGTGAAGATGTCGATGCCGATGAAGCCGCCGGGTTCGTGCTCAATCACCGTGTTCGCCAGCAGCTGCCGCTGCAGCACCACCAGCTCCGGCGGCATGGGCGTGTGCCGCTGTAGGCACGAGATGGTCACGCTCTCGCACAGCATGTTGAACATGCGGATGCCTGCGCGCGTACGGAACTGTGTCAGGCCGCGCAGCTTGGCCAGCTCCACGGCGCCGTTGATGTGGTTGTGCCACGTGTGCATGGTCTTGATGCCCGGCTCGGCCATCATCTCAAAGACGCCCAGGATCAGAATGGATAGCATGGTCTTGTCTTTGAGCGCCTCCACGGGATCGCGCAACGCTGCATTCGTCAGACAGAGGGCGGTGCCGTAGCTCTTGCGCGCGCTGTCGATGATCTCCTCCGAGCGCGTCAGCTGCGAAATACCCACGAGTCCCACGGCAGTCATGCTGGCCATGACGCCGTCCAGCTGGCGGTCGGCCGCCGGTAGGCCGGGCTTCCAGATGTCGTAGAGGAAGTCGAAGCGCTGGTGGGTTGCATTCTCGTCCATGGTGACGTAGCGGGAGAAGAAAAAGGCCGTGCCGCGTTCCTGCAGGCTGGGCTCCAGTGTGTACATGCGCGCGATCATCGGTGTCTCGGGCCAGCTGCCGTCCGGCGACGGGAGGAGCGTCTCGTCACACGTCCATATCAACTGTTGCTGCTCTAGTTGCTGCTCTAGTTGCTGCTCCTGCTTCTGCTTCTGCTGCTCTAGTTGCTGCTCTAGTTGCTGCTCCTGCTTCTGCTTCTGCTGCTGCTCGTCACTGCACAGCACCGGTGCCTGTGGCCTTCGTGCTTGTTGCCGTCCTTGCTGGTGCTGCTGCCGATGTATAGATTCGGGTTGCAGGAACGTCAATGAGATGGGTGTGTGTCGGCCCTCGCTGGTGTCTGCATGATGTGGTCCAGGCGTCCGTATCGTGAGGATCTTTTCTGGTCGAGATTGGCTCGCTGACGGTGGTACTAATGTTGGCGTGGGCGTTGCCGGTAGCTGGACTTGCTGAGGCGGTGCTGATGACGGCCGCGTAGAAAGGGAACTCGAACTCTCGGCATCTGGCGAACGGGCCGGCTCAGGTGTCCGCGCGTTGGCTGTTTTTCGACGGTTCTTTGCTTGTGCCTTCTTGATGACGTGGGAGCTCTCGTCGCGGAACATGAGATCGACCATGTTCCTGTAGCCTGGACATTTTTGCTGGCGTCTCTCGCACTGGCCGCAGCCAGACTCCTTCTGGTCACACTGTTGTCATCATTGTTAGAGTTTGGGGGTGGCGATGCAGACGCTCTCTTGATGGAGGGAATCTGGTACAAGTACGAGGGGCACAAAAGGACAAGATGGATACTCACTCGGACCTTGCGGTCTCTGCAGTTGCTGCAGCCTTTTGATGGCGGGCCGCAGTAGACCATATTGAGAAACTGTATGCAGTGGTATCGGATAAAAAGGGAAAGGGGAATCGTGAGGAGATAGGCTCAAGGCTGATGCAGGCGCTGGGCAGTTGGCAGGTCATGCATACGCCTATGTCGTGCGTCAGCAGCTCGTCCAGAGGACAGGCACTATCCCACTTTGCCGGGTTGTGTGTGCCTGTGGCGTCTGTCAACCTTGTCTGTGGGCGGTGCCTTCAGTGGCTGCGTGGCTTGTCGATACAGAGCACGGCTTGTCCCGTGTTGAGCCTCAGGGGGCATTGATGTCTTCGACAGGCTCGGTCAGGTGTGCCAGCGTGCCGGTGAGCAGCGTGTTCCAGCGTGTGCCTGTGTTTGCCACAAAAGTTTGTGTCCCGGTGTCCCACCCCCTACTATTCAGTCTCGGGCAGTAAACCAACGACACGCTGAGTGGCCACACCGTCGTGCCCTCGTGCTCAGATAAGACGCTATGTTGTTGGGATAGAGTTGGGCTGATTCCAGAAGGCGCTGGCTTCCCAGGCTCCTAGTGTCTCTTTATACGGTTTCCGGTGGCTCGCAGCTGAAGACGGTAGGTCCCGCTACATGGGACGTCTACTGCCTTGCCGAGCCGATGCTGTTAAGAATAAACACAAAGAGTCTGATCGTGAGGCGCAGGGCCTTGTGGTCTGACGCTCAGAGCTCCGCCAACCGGTGCAACTGAAGCTGCTAGGTCGACTTCTCTTGTGTCTCCCGCTGGCGGTGAGGAGAACGGCCGAACGCTTGGCGTGTCAATGGAAGACTCAGGCTCGTATATGTAGGGCTGCTATGACCACCGCTGCGGACGAGAGGGCCAAGCTTTCTAGAAGAAACGGACGACGAGCTAGAGCCGCTATCTGTTGGAAGCTGAAGGCACCACAGGCGCCGATTCGTCCGTTTAGCGAGAGTCTCTGGTCCGGTGCCAGAGGCCGAAAATAGAGACAATGGCCAGCCACGATCGATGGATGAGAAAGGAAAAGGGGACTTGGCGAGCGCGGGAAGAGGAGATAGAACGGGGAGCACTGCCACAGACACATCGGAAGTCTGCAGCACTTGCGGAGTGTTGTCGGCGCTATTCCTGAGAGACTTCAGGAAAGGGCATCGGCTAGGAATGCATTTTAGTAGCATCAGCTCCATCTCTGAGTGTGGATGAGTACTCCGTAATGTGGTGATGCCGAGTCTCTCCAGACTGTGTCCTATTGGATGGTCAGCTCTTTCCGAATCGGGCTACCTGTGCGAGACCAATGACGGCAAAGGGTAACGCAGATTACTCTCAACGTTTCGTAGCAATGGCGTGCCGCTGCGCTACAAAATTCACAGCAAACGGAGACAGCGCAAGCATACTTCGCAGTCCGAACATGTCAGACCTCGAACTGGTACTCCATCGTACGTGGACTACGAAGACAAAGGAGACAGACGAACCCTCAGGACTCAGAATGCTTATCGGTACCTTTTGCTTCTGTCATCTACAATCTTCAAGCAACATCGATTGTCCTGAATGTAAGTGCTGCCCGTATTCCAACGTCCATTTAGCCACACTAACAGTGACAGCTTGACGATGGATTGCATGCTGTGCGTCGAGTCGGAGGGCGAAGACGCCATCTACAGAATACGGCGATCCGACGGACCCTGCCCCTGCGAAAGAGTGTCTGCTAGAGTGTCTGCTTGATCAGTACCCTCTTTACGACATCGAAAGGTCTTTGTTTAGGGATACAAGTCACGGACAACAAAAGGTGCTCTTGGGGTACAGGATTACTTTCTCAAGAAGGGTTCGATGCTCTCGAAGCTTGCAAGAAAGCTCTCGACCAGCTACCCATACTTCATTCACGGCGACCTTGTTCGGTATAACATCATTGGCAGGTCAGGGGCCCAAGTTTATTGATTTTGTGAAGCAGAACTGGCAAAAAATCTCGGCCACAAGTCGGCCGGCCGTCCTTGGCAACCATGTACTTTGAATACACGCCCTTCGAGTCCGTGTGGGTTGTCACCTCCTCCCGCCGCTACGGCGTCTAGACGGCACGCTACACATGTCGACGATAATTCGGAGATCCTCTCCCGCCGCTTTTTCTCGACCCCGATGCCGGGACACCTCCACTACCGCCAGAATCGCCGCTTTGCTCTATCTTCATAAGCCAAGATATCTCCTTGAACGAGGTCTCGGCCAGTCCACCGCACATCCCCGGGAGAAGCCCCTGGGCCGTACCGAAAATCAATCTCGGAACGTCCGGCAAACAAAACGCCACCTCACAACGCAAAGCCACGCTCTCACGAGACTACAGGGAAGCCGTTGGGCTGCACGCTCTCACGAGACTACAGGGAAGCCGTTGGGCTGCACGCTCTCGTGGGCCCGCACAATCTTAGGCAGTACTCTGGAGTACAACAGCATACGGCACGAATGTCTTCCTCGCGAAAATGGTGACCCCTGGCCGACGACCTCCCTCGACACTATCTTCCACGGCTACCTCCGTAATATCCTCGGGGCCTATCGATCCACGCCTATCTGCCTCCTCCACTCAAGCCCAAGCCATCCGGGAGTGGTCCGCCGCCCCCGACCGTCCACTAGACACTACGCGTCTATCCCCGCCCCGCCACCGCCGCCCACCGCCGAGATTGCCCAGCTTTGGTTGAGCTGCAGCAACGGGAAAGCGACTTGGAAAGCAAACCGACAATCGGTAAAAGTTTTTACCTTGTCGCATGCCTAGGGAGGGCAAACCGAAACATGATCAATCTTCCAGACTCACGTCACGTACCAGTTTTGTTTTGTCTTTGCTCAAAAACTCTCCTTCTGCGTATGTCGTCGATGCGGTCCTCTCGTGTTTCAAAAAGACCATTGCTGCTCAAGTACATATCTGGCCCTGCGATGCGGTGACAGCCATAGCAGCTACAATACATCAGTCATAGAAAACAAATGCCCGCACCTCGATGCTCTCGCGTGGCCCTGCATCGTCATACGCCGGGTCGCGGAACGCTGAGTGCGGCACGCGCCGTGCCACGGACCCGTCGGAGATGGAGTCGAAGCACGTGATCAACATTACCTCGTCGGGCGTGTGAGCGTGCTTGTAGTACCAGCGGTGTCCGGTCTCTTGCCCGGTCTCCTGCCGATTTCCCTGGCCGTCCTTTGCAGCTGCCTTGACCGTCCACGTCTGCCGCACGTGGTCGCTGTAGATGACGCGCGCCTCGACCAGATCCTCCTCGGGCACCGAGCGCGCATCCGCCACGGCCAATGGGTCCTTGTAGACCGTTCGAATGGGACGCCAAACCTGTCGAGTTAGATCTTCTTCGTCGTTCTGTCTTTTCTTTCCCCTTTCGTCTCTCTCCCCTCATCTCTCTTCTCCACCCCCCCCTTCTCCACCTACGTTGATGATCTGCCAGCGCTTGGCCAGCAGAGCGTCCGCCTCGGCCGGCAAGTACCAGCGCACCAGAAAGGCAGCGCCAGCGTAGGACTGGTCGACGTGCACGCGGTGCAGCGGGCCGCGCTGCGCCGCGTTGCCCTCGCCGAGCCTGTGCCAATCGGTAGGCCCGCGGCGAACCTTGTGGTCGAAGACAATGGCGCGCGAAGCGCCCGTGCTTTTTTGTCAGTGTCGTCAGCAGGACAAAGTATGGACAAATGGCCTACATGTCTGTGAGCAACCGCTCGCAGTCGACAAAGTAATCTGTCTTGATGAGGTCTTCGTCGTGGTAGCCGTCGTCGCGGCACGCAGCAGCGCCGGTGGTGTGGCCGAGTAGCTGGAAGCCACAGCTGGCCAGCGAGAAGGCGTGCTCTTGGCCGGTCAAATCATGAACGACAACAGGCGTGGCGACCATCCTGCGCTCGTTCGTCACGGTTTTCCTTGCCGGTCAGCGAGCGGCCAGCGGCCACGGCCTGTCGGGAGTACCTACGCGCCAATGACGACGGGCGTGGGCTCGGTGCCATCGCCGGGGTCATCGTAGTAGTTGAGCATGGTTGCCACGTCATGGCGGACGGGTGCGAATGCTTTAGACATCTCTTGTGTGGTTGTCCAACCTTGTGTTGTCAGGGAAGAAGAGTCTCCAAGGATCTCCGTACTCGGGACGGCACCCCGCACACGGCACGGCACACGACACCCCATTGGGAGGACCACGACAGGCAAAGACAAGAACATGCTTGGCAGTCGGTCGAACGCCGAATCAGTAGTTCTATCAAGGTATCAAGGTATAGTCTAGACTTCTCGAGGCTTGTAGGAGTTAGCTTCACGGGTCCCGACGTCCACTGGTGGTCAAGGAGCTCAAAGAAGAACACGCAATTCACTCAAAATCAAAATTGAGTACTTGCTCAGCAGAAGACCACGCTTCAAAATGCTGGCAAATTCTCGTTGGCATGGTGCTACTCGTAGTTCTCTGTACGTTGACCCAAGATTGGCCATGCTTGTTAGCAAAAGAGATGTCGGCCTCACGCTTCACCTTGATCATCTCAATCGCCTGCGTTTTCAGCTTCCCAGCTTTCTCCCACTAGCTCGGCTCCAAAATGTCGATGCAAGGCTGCCCATGCTCGTGAGAGTAAAGATACCGGTCCCATACATCATCTTTCTCGGTCTCGTCCCACCAGTCATGTTCCCAGTACATGGTCTTGAGTACGTCAATGCAAGTACTCACGCTCATCAGTGCGTCCGGGTGGTCGGCCTCGAGCTTCGACTCGCGACTCTCCATCACATGCCCTTCCAGCTTCGTTGATATTAGCCCGGGCTGACATACTGCAGCAACCTCTCACATTTCTTTATTTCTCTTTTGATTTTTTCGTTCTTCCTTTTCTTTTTTCTGCCTCAATCCCTTCGCTTTCGCCTCTGCCATGAGATGCATCAATCATGCAAGAAAAAGGGACATCTTTCAAAAGAGGGAAGGCTACACCGCGCAGCACAGCCCAGGTACTTTGCGCTGGGCATGCCGGGTACATAGGTAGGTAGTGTTGTTAGTGCTCAAGTAGCTACCACGAACAAGATGTGCAGCTTTTCACCTATTCCCCCTCCATGTTAGCTTCGCCGCCATTTGCTTTAGCGAATGCATTTCAGATACTCCGTACAGGTGCCTTACGCAGCTGTCAGGCGGACGAAATTTTGGCGAAAGTTTACATTTGGAGGCTCTCGCTTTCGCATCTGCAAGAGGGGGGTGGAAATCACAGCCACGCCTGTCCCCGCTTGCTGATCTCTCCGTCGCAAGCCCAATAACTGGCGGAAAGGCCGATATGGCCCAAATCCCCGGGAACGGAAGCTCGCTTTCGCATTTAAAATGTGGGCCTGGTGTCATCACTAACACAACCCGTTAAGCTGTTGCCTTCGATGACTCTTCTTCGCGCGTTGTTGCCCGATGCAGTATTGCCCAATGTGGTTATTTCCCAAAACCCCCGTCATAACGCCGACCGCCGAAGTGGCTACGGCCGCTTTCCAGAGCATTTCAACCTCTCCACAGCCACGAGATTGGCTGCGGGATGGCGAGTTTCGATTGTGGGGAGCACTCCGATTGAGGCGGGAGCCAAGCCACGGAACGCGGTGCCGATTTAGAAAGGCTGCCGGACTGGGCGAGAGGCGACTTCCATCGGCTGTCCTCCGACTCCTCTGTGCCTGCCGGTTGCCTGTTCTGTTCGCTGAAATGAACCCAAACCGGATTAGCGCACCATCGTGACTGTCAGATTGAGGTGACTCTTTTTGTGAGAGTGACGAAGCATCGCGGCTGCGGAACACAGGGCCGCAGCGTGAGGGTGGCGTTGCAGATGACTGGGACTGTTCCTGTGTTGCCGTAAGTGTATATAGAGGGCGAAAGGTTTGCGAAGTCCATGTCTTGGCCGTTCCTTCATCTTCAGCCTGTCTCTTCAACACTGTCCTCCGACTCCTCCCACCGCCACCATGACTCTCACGATCTACAACAAGATCTCCATTGTTAATCTTTGTTTCTTTATCCCTGCCCTGCCCATTGGTCTTCTTCTTGGCTACCGCCATGGCTTCCGCCGCAGCTACGGCTGGGTTTACCTGGCCATCCTCTCGCTGATGCGCATTGTCGGCAGCAGCCTGGAGCTTGCCAGCATCAACCAGCCCAACAACGTCGGTCTGCGGATCGGCTCCCAGATCCTGCAGAACATTGGCCTCTCGCCGCTGCTGCTCATGCTTCTCGGTCTCGTCACGCGCTCCTACCTGGCCCTGGCCGAGCGCGACCGCCCCCTGCTGCCCAACGACAAGGTCCTGCGTATCCTGCATCTGGTCGTGCTCGTGGGCCTGATTCTCAGCATCGTCGGCGGCGTGGACCTAGGCGACCAGATCAGCGACGACCTGCAGGCCATGAGCGACAGTCAATCCCCTTCCTCCCTCACCTACGCCATCCCCACCACCACAAAGGCCGGCGTCGGCTTGAGCACAGCCGGCTACGTGCTGTTGGCATTGTCGGCGGCCGCGCTGGTGCTATGCCTGGGCGCGCTACCCCGGGGCGAAAAACGGCTGCTGCTGGCCGTGTGCGCAGTGCTGCCCTTTGTGCTGGTGCGCCTGGTCTACGCCATCGTGGCCACGTTCGATCCGGCCAACCACAACTTTAGCCAGTTCGCCGGCGGTCCCAATGCCGGCTACTACGTGCTGGGAATGTGCACCGCCATGGAGATTATCTGCGTTCTCATCGTCGAGGCCGTCGGCCTGACGCTGCCACAGGCTGCTGCCAAAGACTACAGCACCGGCAGGAACGTCGACTACACGGCCAACAGTGATAGGTACATGATGTCGCCCGCCGCCGGGCGGGAGCAGTACACGGAGGGCTACAGTGCACGGGGTAGACGGCAGGAGTACACGGAGGGCTACAGCGGGCGGGGTAGACGGGAGCAGTACACGGAGGGCTACAGCGCGCGGGGTAGACGGGAGCACGTCTAACAAAAAGAGGGACTGTCTAGAGGAATGCTTTGTTTGTGGCCTTGTTCGGCGTTGGGGTTTTTTCTTCGGTCCTCACAGCAAGAAACGAGTCATTCTGTTGTGGTAACCAAGTAGTAATACAGTTGCTTCTGCAGCACATTCTATATTATGGTACTGCATCCTCAAAACGCCTGCTGGTCGCATTATGGCACCAAGTCATTCTCATCTAAACTTCCATCGAGAACTATTAACCGCCTAACTTCGATAGAGAGGTGTATGTGACAGCTGGAAGAAGCACGGTGCGCCAATGTGGCCTGAAGGTTTGGACTTGACACAACCAAACAAAAGCGGCACTACGAGAGCACGAAGGGAGAGACAATGTTGACATCCAGACTGCCTGGAGGCTGGCAGTGGTGCGCAGGTCGTAGTTGTTACGTCATCTGAAGTCGGTTTTGATGGGCAGTTTCTGGCCAATCACAGGCTCTTAAGCAACTGCCTTTTTGCACCGAGAAGTCTCAAGCTACCTCTACCTGGCTCGTTGTCTACAACAGCGTCATGCCGGTAGGTTGTCCCTGCACATCATGTATTGTCTTCACAGCTGACCCCACCGCAGCTCGTCATCCTTGCCGGCCTGCCGACGTCCGGCAAGTCGACGCGCGCCCAGCAGCTCTACGACTACCTGGCCGAGCGCATCGAGCAAGACGCGAAAACGACGGCAACCGCAGGCCCCAACTACCGCCTGCATCTGGTCTCCGACGACAGCCTCGGCATTGCCCGCTCCGTCTACGACCTGTCTACACTGCCGGCCCATACGCGCTCGGCCAACGCCTCCGAGAAGGATGCGCGCGCCACCATTTACGGTGCCGTCAAGCGCGTGCTCTCGCCGCGCGACATTGTCGTGCTTGACGGGCTCAACTACATCAAGGGCTGGCGCTACCAGCTGGCCTGCGAGGCCAAGAACGTGCGCACGCCCAGCGTTGTGCTGCAGATCGGCTGCCCCGTCGACGTGGCCCGGCAGAACAATGCGAAGCGGCTGGCCGACGCTTCACCCACTTCGACACCCTCCTCCTGCTACTCCCCGGCCAACTGGGACAACCTAGTCTTCCGCTACGAAGAGCCCAACCCGATGACGCGCTGGGATAGCCCGCTGTTTGCGTTGACCTGGGACGACGACGCTGCGCAGACGCGTGCCGTCTTTGGCAAGCTGTGGGACGCCATTGCCGGCGAGGGCCGCAAGGAGGTGCGGCCAAACCTAGTCACTGTGCAGCGCGGCAACGACAGCGGCGGCGACTTCCTCTACATGCTCGACCGCGAGACGCAGGATGTGGTGCGGCGGATCCTGGACGCGCAGAAGGAGCCGGGACTGGCCGGGGGTGGTGGCGAGGTGCGTATACCGAGAAGCGGCGGTGTCGCCGCCCAGGGAGGAAGGGTAGTCCAGGGGGGGCAGGGGGGGCAGGGGGGGCAGGGGGGGCAGGGAGGACAGGACGACCTCGTGGTCGAGCTGCCCGGAAAGACGGTGGGCTTGGCGCAGCTGCAACGGCTGCGGCGAGCCTTTGTCAGCCTGAACCGCGGCGGCATCGGGCTGGAGGGGGCAGGCAAGTTCACGGGGGCACGCATTCAAGAGATCTTTGTCGGGTATTTAAACGACGCATTCGAAAAGGAGGGCTGAGCTGTGGGAGCACGAAGAGTTAGCTGCGTGGAGATTGGCGCACAGTAGACAATGATACCCAGGATTTAGCCTTTAAGTCGGAGTTCTTTACAATGGTGGACTGTCCCACTGGACGTAAATTTAGCACGTGAATTTCAGCCCACGGTGCTAGCGCCACAGCTACAGGACAGCTTGCACGTCTACAACAGCACAGCAGCATCAACGCAGTTGCACGGAACAACTTCACCATCGCCAATCCTCACATCCTTCTCCCAAGCGTCCGCTCTCTCGATTGACTTGCACCACGAGGATGGTCCGGACGGACCCCCTGCCACCTTTCTCCTCGCCGACGGCATTGTCCTCGACAGCCGCTTCTGCCGTCGTCGCCTCCGACCCCTTTTTCGACCTCGGCCGACTGCTCGCCCGCCTCGAGAAGAACGTGTTGCGCGCCGACAGTGACCAGCGGCGGCGGCTTGTGGCCGATGAGTTCCAGCGACTGCAGGTGCGGTACGACGTCGCGGCAGCGCGCAAGCTGCTGACGCACGCGGAGCAGAATGCGCTCGCCATCAAGGTGCACGCGCGGCGGCAGGAGATCCAGGCAGAGCTGAACCGGCGGCGAGTGCTGGTAGAGCAGCTACAGGAGCGACTGGATGATCTGGATGAAGAGGCACGAGCAGCGGCAGTAGTGTTGGAGGAGGACGAAGTGGGGGGCAATGCATTTGGCGACGATCGAGAGCAAGACGACGACGACGACGACGTTCTGGCGAGCATCACCCGAGAGACAAGGAGGCGACATACAAGCCAGCGAGGCCCAATACAGACAGAAAGCGGGCCTGACCGATCACGATCGCCTGGCAAGACGGATATGGAAACAAGTGTTGCGTCGCTGGCGACGACAACGACGACGATGACGACGACGGCTACAACGTCTACATCCAGTGTGAAACCAGAACGGCGCGCAAAGACAAGGCGGAAACGGGCGGCCAGGGGACGAGCAGCAGCAGAAGCAGATACAGAAACAGCAACGACGACGTCCGCGGCGACACGGTTGCGGAAAGGAAACCGCCGGGGGGCCTCGTCGACGCAGCAGGACGCGGCGCGCAGCACGTCGGCGCAGTGGGTGGAGGACAACAACAGCAACAACAATGACGAGAACGAGAAGCTGTCGTTGTTTGGCCAGCGGCGCCGCAGCCACAACGGTAGCCCCGACGGCGGGGCGGCCGACGTCGGTACGGAAGAGGCCATGCTCGACCACCACCGACGGGAACAGGAGGCGCTATCGGAAGACATTCTGCGGCTGGCGCAGGCGCTCAAGGAAAAGTCGCTGGTGACGTCGCGGCTGCTGGAGGACGACAAGGACGTGGTGGACCGCGTGGGCGAGGGTCTGAATACGACGACGGACAGTCTGACGGCGGCGAGCCGCAGCATGGCGCTGCTGACGCGGCTGACCGAGGGCAAAGGCTGGTGGGGGCGCATGGTGCTGCTGGCGACGGTGTACGGACTGATGGCGGTGCTGGTACTGCTTTTCCTGTTCCTGCCAAAGCTCAGACTGTAGAGAAGAGACGCAGCGATCGATTGCCTTCGGCAGGGCCTGATTCGAGACGAGGGTGACGAGGGAATGGCACGCAGTCTCTGTCGGGTGGAAGAAGGATGGGCAACGAGCAGCGGGGATCAACAACATATGCACGCTGCAGGAATACAAATCGACGCTTCTATTTTGGCTCATGCAAGATGTAAGATTGAACGAGTGCTTCTTTTTCTCTGATTGGCTCCACGACACGAGAGACCTACTGTCCAAACGCCTTGGCCGCCTGCACGAATGCCCGGATCTTGGCCAGGTCCTGCTTCCCGTCCGTCTCGACGCCGCTGCTCGTGTCCACGCCCAAGATGCGCTGGCCGGCGTCGTCGCCCAAGGCCGCCAGCACGTCTGCCAGGTTAGCTGGCGTCAGGCCGCCGGCAAGGAGCACGGCCAGCGCCGGGTCGCGCGCCAGCTCGGCCTGCACGGAGGCCACCTCCAGCCGCGCACCAGAGCCCGCCCCGGAGTCCAGCAGGCTGGCCACGTGGTAGCCGCGCTGGCTCACGCCCGGCTCGCCTGGCGCAAACTTGTGCACGACGGGCACCGGGATCAGGCGCGCCCATTCGACGGGCTCGCGCCCGTGCAGCTGCACCACGTCCAGGCTGTACTGCGCCTGTTTGGCCAGCACGTGCGCCAGCGGCTGGTTCTGGAACACGCCGACCAGCAGCGGACGCCGCCGCTGCGGCCGTCGCGAGAGCGTGTCGCGGGCAAGGCTGAAAAAGTCGGAAGCCAAGCCGGGGGTGCTTGCGCTGGCAATGATCTCTTCTTCCACCTCCTCCCCATTCACCTCCTCCTCCTTGTATCCATGCACCGCCTTGGAAATGGCCAGAGCCGTCTCGTCCGACACAAAGCGCTTCGTGCCCGGAACCAGGATCATGCCGACCAGGTCCGCTCCGCTGCGGGCCGCCTCCAGCGCGGCCTCGGCACTACGCATGCCGCAGATCTTGACGAGTAAGGGTTGTGTTCTTTGCGGGACCAGAGAAGAAGAAGGGGAGGAGGACGTCGCACCTGAGCAGAGTTGGCGGATGAACTGGGCCGGGTCGGCGGCGCGCATGAGGGCCTCGCCGACGAGCACTGCGTTGACGCCATCCTGTTCGTTGGCGACGACATCGGCACGCGTGTTGATGCCGCTGAGCGCGCACAGCAACGTGTCGGCGGGCACCATGCTGCGCAGACGGCTGGTGGTCTTGAGGTCGACCTCGAAGCTCTCGAGGTTGCGGTTGTTGACGCCGATGACCTTGGCGCCCAGCTGGCCCACGGCGCGTGCCATCTCGGCCGCGTTTTGCACCTCCACCAGCGGCTCCATGCCCAGCGACTGGCTGTAGCGGTACAGCCGCGCCAGCGTAGCGTCGTCGAGCATCTTGACAATCAGCAGCACTGTGTCGGCACCCGCCAGCCGCGCCTCCAGGATCTGGTACTCGTCAAAGATAAACTCCTTGCGCAGCAGGGCCGGCCGGTTCGGCATCGCCTGAAGAACCTGCCGCACCGCCCGCAGGTCCTCGATGCTACCCTTGAACCAGTCGGGTTCTGTCAACACCGAGATCACGCTGGCGCCCGCCTGCGCGTAAGCCCGCGCCTGCTCCGGCGCCCGGATGTCCAGCGCAAACACGCCTTTGGACGGCGATGCCCGCTTGATCTCTGCCATGAGCGCCACCGGGAACGTCGACTGCCGCAGCCGGTCGACCAGAGACACCACCGGTGGTGCTGCACCTGCATCGTATGCTGCCTGCAGGTCCTCGAAACGCTGCGACGGAATCTGCCGCTGCGCGGCCACGAGCTCCTTTCGTCGGGCGTAAATGCGCTGCAGGATGTTGTTGCTGCTAGGGGCAGGGGTAGCCGTTTTGGAGGACGACGACGTCACTGTGGTCGCCTGCAACTTCTCGTTCTCCTCCCAGGTGCCGCCGCGCAGCAGCAGAAAATTGCGCACCATGGCGCGGCCCTCGGCCGAGAGGATGCTCTCCGGGTGGAACTGCACGCCCTCGACCGTGTGCTGCTTGTGGCGCACGCCCATGATGACGCCGCGCGAGCCGTCTGGCCGTGCAATCCACGACGTCACCTCCAGCTCGGCCGGCAGGCTGCCGTACGTGCCCGCCAGCGAGTGGTAACGCGTCACCGGCAGGTTCTGAGCAAGTCCTGCGTACACGCCGCGCCCGTCGTGTGTCAGCAGCGACGTCTTGCCGTGCAGGATCTCGCCGGCCGAGTCGACAGTGCCACCGTACACGTCAAAGATGCACTGCTGGCCCATGCATACGCCAAAGATGGGAATCTTGCCGGCAAAGTACCGGATGGCGTCGCGGCTGACGCCCGAGTCCGTGGCCGGGTGGCCGGGGCCGGGGCTGACCACCAGCTGCGTCGGCTGCAGCGCAATCAGCTCGTCCAGCGTGATCTTGTCATTGCGGATCACCCTCGCCGTGGCGCCCTCGAGCACCAGGTACTGGTACACGTTCCACGTGAACGAGTCGTAATTGTCGATCAGCACCACGTTCGAGGCCGTCGCGATTGGCGGCGCTGCCTCGGGGTGGTGTGGCGAGTGGTCGATAATGTCCAGTGCGGACGGCATAGTGGGCAGCGGTGACCAGACAGCCGGAGGGCGAGGGTGTACGGGAAGCTGTCTGTGTCTGTGGGTTGTAAAGTGATGCGAGGTGAGGAGGCTCAGAGGAGTCATTCAAATTCAGCGCCGAACTCGCACTAGCGAAAGTCCGGGGTGTTGGATTTTTTCTGGGTCGTTAACCGTTTGCCAGATTACGTGATCTGACTCACCCCCCCGAAGACTGCTTCGACCAGGCTGTACGTACTCAACAAGGCGCTTCTACATGTAGATTTGCCACAGGAGCTGCTCAGCCAGGATTTAGCTTGAGAAGGTCGCTGCTGAACAATGCTGGAGCAACATGACGATAACGCTGCTCGAGGATTCGTTGGCCTGTCGGCATACCTCTGAACTGTCTTACTACAGGATAACGCAATATCGTGGAAGGACTTGCCGGAGCCTTCCCTGTTCCGGTACGGCCCTTTGACAGCGCGGCCTTACGCTACTCCAGGGTTGTCAACGTGCGGAAAGAAATGGCCGAGGGTCCTGATGCCGCCCGCCTCCGACAACTTGTGCCTGGCCTCTCCCGGCAGCTTCGGGACCTGCATACGAGCTTCAGCATGTCAGACACCCGCCACGCGACTACGCTTGCAGCGCTCGAGACGAGGGTCTCGGCGTTTGAGGCCGGGCAGGCTGAACTTGTGGCCGGGCAGGCTGAACTTGTGGCTCAGATGGGGGCCGGATTTGCGGCCTTGACTACAGAGCTGAGGGCCATGAAAGCTGAGCAAAATAACCCAGAAGCAACAAGGTTGGCAATGGTGAGGCTCCTGATTGCCAACAGCGGAGCCGCCATGTCTGGGCAAGAAGGTATGATCTCATATTTGCTCGCTCCTTATGCATAAGGCACAGAAGTTAACAACTCGAAGCAGGCGAACCACATGCAGTCCGACGCGAAGCTGGGCCGGCGGCCGACCAGGCGAGTGAGCGGCGTGGCCAACAGCAGCCAGCAAGTGAATTGCCGGCGCCGGCAGGTGAGTATTCATCAAGACCGAGAACGGCTTTCAAACAACACACTAAACACTTCATAGCTTCTGGACAGCCGCTATTTGCCATGTCCCGATTTCTCACCACCGTCCAGGATGCTTGGGACGAGTGGCATACTGGCCTGGATGGCCTGCCAAGCGTCCTGGGCATGGACGAAGCTCACGGCACGTCCTGGCGCCTAAGCCACAAGGAGCGCAAGTTCCACTCAACTCGCAAGATCATCATAAAGGAGGTCGAAGCCCTGGCTGAGAATGAACATATGACTACTAGCGAGGCGATTGCAAGGCTCGAGCAGCAACGTGGAAACCGCAGCCTGGCTTCCCTTGTGAAGTCCATCATGGCAAACAGGAAACGCCGTGCTGATGGTGATCGTGGCGCCGACGGTGACAGTGCCGATAATGACCGTGGCCAGGAAGGCCAGGAGTCCAAACGACGCTGCCTATGATCTCGGGCAGTGTGTCTTTATCCGACCCCTCTGCTGTCCTTGTATTCAAATTTCGCGGCCTCTCTCTGTATTATTAGACACTTTTGTCATCCGTTCTTAATCATACCTTGCTCTGTTGATAATATTCTCTCAGGCAGATTCTCTCAGGCAGACGTCGCGCAAGTATCCCTCCTACATTCCTGCAAAAGTCCCATTTCTTTTTGCCATTTATTTTATCTATTTCATGCGACGATGACTTGAGAAACTGCTCGCCGGTCGTCCTTGCGGTATGTAGGCTTAGATGGTCCTGCATCGTGTGCCGGTCTCCTCTCGATGGGCCGTCCATCAGGCTAAAGAGCATCCATCAAGAACCGATGGCCCTTCCTATCGTAATCTCCCCTCCTTTAGACCGGGATGAGCAGCGGGTGGCGCTCGTGTGTCATGGAAGGGAAGGCTATGGAGGAGTTTCCAGCTCCTCTTTTTCTGCTTGCTTCACAACGACACCATGCTCACTTCGGCCCTCGTTTTGGTCCTGACCTGGCTGATCCAGCTGGCCAACCTGCCGGCTGCTGCTGCATTGGCCGCAAATACGCCGCCCGGCCAGGGGCCTTTCTTCGCAAACCAAACACACCCGGTGCGGCAGCGGCTCAGCCTCAACAAGGGCTGGCGCTTTGCACGCTTCACAAGCAACCCGGACGACCTGTCGTACAGCACGCTGAAGCCATGGATGCTGGTGTCGGCGGCCAAGTTTATGCTCCCCACCTCCACGATCAAGCCGGTACCCCCGTCGGCCACGCCGGACGCCATTGCCAACGCCAGGTACGCGCAAGCCGGCTTCGACGACAGCACCTGGGAGGCGGTCAATGTGCCGCATGACTGGGCTATCAAGGGTCCCTTCAATGCGCCGGGTGTCAGCGGCGGTATGGGTCGGCTGCCGTCGAACGGCGTCGGTTGGTACCGGCGCAACTTTTCCGTTGCGGCCGAGGATACGGATAAGTCCGTCTTCCTCGACGTCGACGGCGCCATGTCGTATGCCGCTGTCTGGCTGAATGGCCACCTCGTCGGCGGCTGGCCGTATGGCTATGCCTCGTTCCGCCTCGACCTCACGCCGTACGTCAAGGCCGGTGGCGGCGACGCCAACCATCTGGCCATCCGCGTCGACAACGCCGTGCAGAACTCGCGCTGGTACCCCGGCGCCGGCATCTACCGCAACATCTGGCTCGTCCTTGTCGACACCGTCCACGTCGACCAGTTCGGCACGTACATCACGACGCCCGTTGTGTCCGTGAACGCAGCCACCGCCAACCTCGTCGTGCAGGTCGAGAACAAGGGCACTGCCAGCCGCCAGGTCGACGTTCTCACTGAGGTGCATGTCGTCGACCCAGAAACAGGCGCCGCCGCCAAGGACAAGGACGTGGTAGCCACCTTTCCAAAGGCGACCGTCACCGTCGCCGCAGGCGCAACGGTCTCTGTCAACAATTCCGTCACCATCGCCAGCCCGCGGCTCTGGGGACCACTGCCGGACCAGACACCCAACCTGTACGTCGCTGTGACGACGCTGCGATCGGCATCGACGGCGGCTGCCAACGCCACCATCATCGACGCATACGAGACACGCTTCGGCATCCGCACAGTGACATACGACGCCAACAAGGGCCTGTCCGTCAACGGCAAGCATGTGCGCGTGCAGGGCACCAACAACCACCACGACCTGGGCGCTCTGGGCGCCGCCTTCCATCGTCGCGCGGCCGAGCGGCAGCTGGACATGCTGCAGGACATGGGCAGCAACGCACTGCGCACATCGCACAACCCGCCAGCGCCGGAGCTGCTGGACCTGGCCGACGAGCGCGGGTTTCTGGTGCTCGACGAGATCTTTGACTGCTGGAACAACCGCAAGACGGCCAACGACTTCCACCTGGTCTTTGCCGACTGGCACGAGGCCGACCTGCGGGCCTTTGTGCGCCGCGACCGCAACCACGCGTCCGTGGTAGCGTGGAGCTACGGCAACGAGATCGGCGAGCAGAGCAGCGCGTCGGTGCGTACGCTGGCGCAGGCGATGCACGACATTGTGCGC
The DNA here is from genome assembly GCA_019925545.1 of Ophiostoma angusticollis. NCBI lineage: Eukaryota > Fungi > Ascomycota > Sordariomycetes > Ophiostomatales > Ophiostomataceae > Ophiostoma > Ophiostoma angusticollis. The sequence goes on from JADHKL010000014.1 coordinate 165,134, forward strand.
AGCGAGGACCCGACACGGCCGACGACGGCGTCGATGAATGCCGCCTCGGCCGGCAGCGCGTTTGCCGACGTCATGGACGTCGAGAGCCTCAACTACCAGGGCGAGGGCCAGGGCACGTCGACGCAGTCGTCCTTCCCCAGCTTCCACCAGACGTACCCGGACAAGATGCTGTGGACGACCGAGAGCGCGTCGACGCTGAGCACGCGCGGCACCTATCTCTTTCCCGTCACCCGCGACAACAGCGCCACTGCGGGCCGTGGCAGCGCTGGCGACAACGCCGGCGGCAGCGACGACGCCCGCCTGTACGTCAGCGCGTACGAGCTGTACGCGCCCAGCTGGGGAGCGTCGCCCGACAAGGTCTTTGCCGCGCAGGACAGCCACCCGTACGTCGCCGGTGAGTTTGTCTGGACCGGCTTCGACTACCTCGGCGAGCCCACGCCGTACGACGGCAACGGCGGCGCTCGCAGCTCGTACTTTGGCATCATCGACCTGGCCGGCTTCCGCAAGGACCGCTTCTACCTGTACCAGGCGCGCTGGCGCCCCGACTTGCCGGTCGCCCACATCCTGCCACACTGGACCTGGCCCAACCGCACGGGTCTCGTGACGCCCGTGCACGTCTTTGCCGCCGCCGACGAGGCCGAGCTGTTTGTCAACGGCCAGTCCGCCGGCCGCCAGACCAAGAAGTCGCCGTCGTCGTACCGTTTCCGCTGGGACAACGTCACGTATGCCGCCGGCGACCTGCGCGTCGTCACCTATCGCGGCGGCCTGCCCTGGGCCAACGACACGGTCAGGACCGTCGGTGCTGCGGCCCGCATCCACTTGGCGGCTGACCGCACGACCATCCGCGGCGATGGCGAGGACCTGTCGTACCTCACGGCAGCCGTCGTCGACGCCAACGGCGACACGGTACCGGACGCCGCCCACCCGGTGACCTTTGTCGTGGCTGCCGGTGCCAACAACGGCGAGATCGTTGCCACCGACAACGGTGACCCGACCGACATGACGCCCTTCCCAGTGACGACGCGTAGAGCGTTCAGCGGCCTGGCCCTTGGCATTGTCCGGTCCAAGGCCGCGGCGGCAGGAGGGAACATCACGGTGTCGGTCAGCTCGCCGGGGCTTACTGGAGCACAGGTGACGTTGACGCTGGCGTGAGTTGAAAGGGAGACAAGGAAAGTCATTTTGGAGTAGAACTTTCGTAGGTACAGGTGGTAGGTAAAATAAAGTTGTTGTCGAAAGTGTTCAAGTGTGCAGTACAAATAGCGCGTGAATGAGACTGCCCCACAAAACAACGCCTGCCGCCAGCCGCGCTACTCTGCACACGCCAGAGCTCTTGCCGCGTCTTTTCAAGTCAATTTTTAGGTGCCCAAAGCTCTCGCGATACCTCAAAACCTGAGCTTGAAGCAAACAAAGGAGCCGCCATCTGCTGCCACACGCACGCTCGCCGCGTCTGTCTCCTACAGCACGCGCCCTACACCGAGCGCCCTTGACCTGTGGCAGATGCTTCCGTCTGTTGTCTAGCCCTGTCCACGATGGCGCCGCTCTCCGATCACGTCTATTTCCCACCCCTGGGGGGTCTCCTCGAGGGCCAGACGGCTTTGCTGTGCGTTCCAACAGAGCTCCCGTTTCTCGTGCTCTGACACCTGCTAACCCGTCTCTGCAGATCCTGGAAACTCGTCGCCTCCACCTTCCTCGACACCGCCGGAGACCGCCTCGCATCGCCCGCCGTGGCCGAGTTCCTCAGAGACCCGCTGGTCTTGGACCTCCTGCGGGCGCCTGCGACTGTCTTTTCGCCGGCCACGGCCCAGACGTCGTCGGCCTTTGAGACCCGGACGGCCGCCATCAACGTCACGCCCGCCCCGACCGGCCGCTACGACATCAAGGCCGTCCAGGCCGACGCCCAGTGGCTCAGCAAGGCCGCCGGCATTAACGAGGTCGCGGCCCTCCGCATCGTCGTCGTCGAGCTGCAGAGCCGTCCGCACGCGTTTCTGACGTCGCCGCTCTCACTGCAGGATGCATCCAACATCCGCAAGGCCGCTGCCGGCTGCACCCTGGCCGTGGCCGCCGAAGGCGCGGGCGACGCCGACGAGCTCTGGGCCAACTTTGGCTCGCAGCAGAGCAAGCGCCGCCGGCTGCTGACCACGTACCTGTCTGAGCGGCGCTACTTTGCCATGTCGGCCGACTATATCACATCGCTCATGCAAAAGGGCGTGCCGCCGTTTGCCGACGCCGCTGCGTCCCAGCCGCCCACTCAGCCGCCGTCGCTATCGGCCTATATTGCCGAGCTGAGTGCATGCTTCTCGCGCGCCCAGACCGGCATCCAGGAGACCATGAAGGTCGCAGGAGACGGCATCCTGACCGAGGACCTGGCTCTGGAATGGGTGCGCACCGCCCTGAACGAGGCCATCCACTACATGTCGGTCATCTTCGTGCTGCTGCAAAGCCACCGAGGCGCCTTTCTCTCCGCTTCCGTCACGGCCGAATGGTTCCGTTTTGTCGGCGAGTTCGGCTTCTTGGACGGTATTAAACCGGTACGTCTCATCGTTGGACAGTCTGCTTCCATGTTTTACTGACTCTGGCTTTCTACAGGACGACGATGCCATGGCCGAGCTCATTCTGCCGCTCAAGACGCTGACCTGCGCCAACTCGCTCGTTTTCCTCAACCTCAACCGCGCCATTGGCTACCTGGACCACGACCTCGAGCTCGAGGGTGATGAGGAACCGTACGTCAACGATGCAGATGCCCTCGACGCGATTCACTCCGCCATTGTCAGCGCAGCCGATGCCGGCCTGCCCACGGCCAGTCCGGTCCTTCTTTCGTGGTCTCTCATTCTCTACCGCATGGACGTCTCCTTCCAGGAGCGCGCCGAGCGACGCGATCTCGCGCAGAACCAGCGCGCCCAGGACGGCTTCGAGCTCGAAAACCAGCCCTTTAACGTCCAGCAGGCCTTGCGGCCGCGCGGCCGCCGCAGCTCCGTCGGCAGCATCGTCTCCATCGAGGCTGCTCGGTACGACGCATTCCTCAGCGAGCACGTCCTAGCCCACGCAACCGATGGCGATCCGCTGATTCCACGCCTGGCCAGGACGGCGACCGACCAGTGCCATGTGTACGACGTGATCACGGCCATGGCCGGCGCCGCTGGCACCGGCGCAGACGCCGCGTTCCGGCTTGATCTGGGCGCCAGCATCCGCCTCGTCTTTCTCGACGTGCTAAAAGCCAGCTTCCCCATCATCGGCTACCAGGCGGACCCGCTCAGCGCGCTGCTGGCCGTCCTGTCCGGCGGTCTCGAGCCGTGGAACGAGCCCGTCGGCGACGACGACAAGGCCGTCGCGACAGCAGTCCTCGGCGATAGCCAACTCCGACAATACTACGTGAACAGCGCACTGGGCCGCTTCCCGTACGAGTTCACGCCCTTTGCGTCCATGGCACGCTTCCTTGCCGCCGCCACATCCGCGCCTGGCGGCGTCTCCGACCTTGTCATTGACACCCTCCTCCAAACGCCGACGTTGACCTTTACGCTCCCTGCCGGCTTCGAGGGCTACGTGATGGTTGACGACATTGACCATGCTACGGCTACAATGCAAACGCTCCAAGACATCCCGCTGTTTTTGTCGCCCGCCTCTCGACGGCGGCTCGCCTACTACAACGACAAGCAGGCCGCCGCCGTCATCCCGGCCGGCTCGTACGGCCGTTTCATGATCGACGGCAGCGGCATCGTCAACATCGACTACCAGCACTCGACCATTGCCCTGCTCGGCAAGTGGCTGGACGCCAATCTTTCCGACGACATCCACGAGGCCGTTCTAGGCCCGCTGCAAATGCCCGAGGTCGCCGAAGCCATCAGCCTGTTGACGGCCCTGGTGCGCTCCGAGGTCCGCAAGGCATCGCTCAAGAGTCTGGCCGACACGGCAGCCTCCTCTGCGGCTGGCCTGGCTGTGCTCGAGGAGGCCAGTCGTGATCTGGAGCAGGCCAAGGACATTGTGTCGGTCATCACGGACACGCTCGACACCCTTATCCAGGACGGTCCAGCCGAGACCGACGACGCACGCATGGCCGTCCTCACGGCCTGCACCGACTTCTTACTCGCCATCCTTCCGCTTTGTCCGGGCCGTATCTGGTCCTACATGGCGCGATGCCAGCTGCTCAACACCGAGTCGAGCGCTGGCCGGCTGTGCATTCTGACGGGCACGTCGGACGTTGTCTCGGAACGGTTCAACTTCTTGGCCGTGTCTGTCCGCTTCCTCTCGGGTCTCATGCAGAACGCCTTGGCGGGTGCTGTGCAGCGCAAGGTGGCGAGCAAGCCAAGCGGGCGCGGTGCTGGCGCGCACGCAGGCCCAAAGGGAGATGACAATGTCTGGTTGGGCGCGTCGGACAAGACGCTGACGCAGGTTTCCTTGGCGATTGCGCAGACAGTGGTCGACGTCTGCGAAAATACGAGCACATGGAAGTTTGCCTCGGAGGTGCACCAGTCCAGTCTCGTCGCCGGCGTGGTGGGCATTCTACGGGATATTGTGGTCTTTGCGTCCAGTCTCGAGGCCGCGTCCTCCGACCGCGAAAGCCTCGTCGCCAGCTTCGAACCGGCGGCGCAGTTTGTGCTGAACAGCTTTCTTTCCTCCTCGTCCTCGTCGCTTCGCTTCCAACCCCTCCTTACCACCCTCCTTTTCGGGCTTGAGCTTCCCGCGTCCACGTCCACTCTGTATCCGCGGCGGCATAGACTGGCGGTCGACCGCGTCGTCGTCGTGCTGGAGCTGGCGGCGGCGCTCCTCAAGGTGGCTTATCATGCCGACACCTCTGCAGAGAAGGCGCCGCCGCTAGAGACACAGCTCTTCCAGGTCGCCTCCCTGCCGGCGCGGCTGTGCGCGTCGAGCGCGACACTGCGGCCGGCCCTGAATCTATTGACGGACCTTGTTATTGCGGCGGCGACGCGTGCCAGCGAGCCACCGTCACTGCTGGGCTATCTTGGGCCGCAAATTGCGCGGTCCTTTTTGGGGGTCTTGCTGGCGATGGACAAGCCGTTCCGGCGGCCGACGGACGCGGCGCGGATCTGGAAGTTCTTCTCGACCATCCTGCGGCACCGGCAGCAGTGGATGGCCAACTGCCTGCTCACGGGCAAGACACCGCGGGAGGCACTGCAAGCAGACAACGGCAATGTCACCACCAAGCTGTCGTCCGACTCGGCGCTGGCCAAGGCCAAGGACGCGCTACGGGCCATCTCGTCGCTGCCGCACGTGGAGGCGATGGCGATCCTGGACTTCTTTGCCGCGGCCCAGAACTACTGGCCGTGGACCATTTTCGCCATCCGCAGCGAGGACGACTACCTGGCGAGCATGCGCGGCTATGTGCGCGGCCTGGCACCAGCCGCAACGACGGCCAAGACCGATGCCCAGGCGGCGTGCAGCGAGGCGCGCATTGCGGCATACATTGCAGAGAGCTTTGCCATGCAGCTCTACCACATGCGGCAGATGGGGGCGGAGGAGGCCTTTGCCTCCGACGTCGTGCAAGACATTGACTACTACCTGCGCGACGGCGTGAACGTGTCGGGCTACAACGCATCGCTGCACGCCAACTTCCAGCGCAACTTTGCCAGCCGGTACCCCGGCTTTACGCTGGACCAGTTCAAGCGGTCGCTGCTGCAGCGGCGGGATCTCGGCCCGCAGTTCTACTACGCGCTCGACCTGGCCGACCGGATGCTCGCGTTTGACGGGGCCTGGTCGGGCGTGCGCGACAGCAACAAGGGCTTCCAGAGGGAGATGCAGACGGCCAACCTGAACCTGTCGCTGGTCGACGCGCAGATTGCGCTGTTCCATGCGTGGGAGGTGCTGCTGCTGGAGCTGAGCGTGTGCCTGCTGCCGCAAAACGGGCGGCTGCGCGTCGTGATGCTGCAGTTGGCGGAGCAGTGCCTGACAGCCAACCAGACGGTGCAGGGCCCAGAGCTCATCTTTGACAAGATTGCCCAGAGCCGGGCGAACCTGGCGCTGCTGCTGCTGCAGCGGCTGGCCGAGTACGCGCTGCTGCCCAAGGACGTGTCGCCGCTGCTGCTGACGGTGTGGACGAACATTAGCAGCGTTGAGAACCCCTGGGTACCGGAGCGGTTGGCCTACTACCGAACGCTCCTGCGCATCCTGTTCGTTGTGCTGCGCGGGCCGCGCCAGAGCGAGCAGAACGACAATGACAAAGGCAAAGGCAAAGCCGCAAGTACAGGTACACGGTCAGTGGCAGAAGACAACAGCAGCAGCGGCGCCATCGTTGTGTCGACGACGCAGACAGTGCTGAACGTTCTGGACCGGGTAGTGGCGCACGGGTTCCGGACGCTTGTCAGCAATGTGCACGACAAGGATGCGGAGGCGCGGCCGGAGGACCTGGCGCTGCTGACGGCGGTGCTGCAGGCGTGCCTGAGCACGCCGGGCTTGAGCGAGTGCCAGACGCAGGTGCTCAACATTATGGCGGCGCACGACGTGCTGCACGTGGCCACGTCGCTGTTCTCGTGGTCGGACAAGCTGCTGGTGGAGGAGCGCGACCCCGTGTACGGCGAGCTGAGCCTGCTCTTTCTGCTGGAGCTGTCGACGCTGCCCGTGGTGGCGGAGCAGCTGGCGTGCGACGGCTTCCTGAGCCACCTGACGTCGGCGGGGCTGGCGACACACATGCGGCGGGCGGGGGTGTCGCCGTTCTCGGAGGTGGCGACGTCGCAGCGCTGCTACAGCATCTGGAGCAAGGCGGTGCTGCCGCTGCTGGTGAACCTGCTGATTGCGCTGGGGACGAGCGTCGCGCCGGAGATTGCCTACGTGCTGAACCAGTTCCCGAACCTGCTGGCGTCGAGCGTGCAGCGGTTTGAGGCGCCAGGGCTGAGCCGGACGTCGGTGGGCGGAGGTGGTGGAGGCGACGATGGCGGGAAGACGGGGCCTTCCGGAGCCAAAGGAGCAGGGAACACCGGCGGTGGCGCGCACCTGACGCTGCTTTCCGTCAACGAGGTGCACTCGCTGGCACTGCTGACACGGGTGCTGGAGGCGCTGCGGGTGAACCACGCGCGCGAGATCCCCGCGGTGTCGTGGGACGCGGCGCTGGTGCTAGAGAGCATTGACTTTTGGCTGTCGCGGCCGAAGCTGCTGCGGGAGCGGCTGGTGCCACTGGGGACGCGGGAGTCGGAGTGGCGGACGGTGGAGGCGCAGCGCTACAAGGGCGTGGCCGAGAACCGGCTAGAGGAGAAGGTTGTGCAGCTGATGGGGGCGGTCCGGACGATTCTGGGCGACGACGAGGGCGAGTAGGGGGATTGCCTATGTTATGGAGAATATAGAACCGGGGCGACGGCGTCTTGGGAACTGAAAAAAAGATGCGATTTTTCCTTTCTTTTCTACCTCTTCACCTGCTGGCCTCCTTGACGTTCTCTTGAAGCTTTTTTGCCTTGCCCGTCACCACTTTGCCTGTCACCAAACCAAGAATATAATACATGCACAACCTGCACCCGCCGCCATCTGCTGCCTCCTCCAGCTACCCCTACCGCTGCTGCTGCTGCTGGTTCATCTCTGCAGTGTGCTCCTGGAACCGCTCCGACAGGCGCTGCTGCGTGGACAGGGCCTTTTGCACGCAGCGCGACACGCAGCCGTTCTCGCGGTTGGAGACCGACTTGGACGTGAAGTCGTCGATGCACGACGTGAAGCAGTGGTCGACCAATGTGGAGAAGAACTGGGGACGTGTCTTGTGTCAGCGGTGTCCTGTGTTCTGGGGAGGGACGAACGGAAAAGGGCTCCGAGAAGAAAAGAAAGAAGAAAAACGCACCCCGATAAACTCCTTCACTTGGCGCTTCTGCAGGCGCTGCTCGAGCTCGCGTGTCTCTGTAGCGGTGAGGCTGGAGAGAAGGGGTCATTAGCATGTGGTTCTGGTGGGAGTGGCTCTTCGCCGAGGTGGTGGCAAGCCTACCCGTCCATTGTTGCTGTAGTCGGAGAAGGTCACCAGGTCGAGGGTTGTCGTCACTCAAGAAGCTGTCCAAGAAAATCCTTGACGTCGACAGGGAGAAGGGAAATGTGGGGCTGTCTTGTTTGCTTAGTCATTTGTCCAGGCCAATAACCGCACTGCTCTTCGAGGGTTTCCCCACGGTCGGGCACAGAGGTCGGAAGGAGCCAGGCTGTGTTGCTGTTTGAGATCTAATTATGGAAACAGCCTCTTGAGGCTGTCTTGGTAGACGTCTCGGTTGGCGGGGGTCCTCTGAGAGTGAGAAATGGGGATACGAGACACAGGGACACGGACATGGACACAGAGACGCACACAGAGAGAGAGGTAGATAAAGACAATGTCTCACAGACTCTGGCTGCCTCACATCCGACAACGCCGGGTTTCGCAGCGGCACATGATCAAAGGCGCTGTCCGGCATGCAGAGAAGAGCCTCAGAAGGAGGCGAAGCAGCTTCCCCGCGCCATCGATAATGAGGAGGCGAGATGCTGGAAGAGTCTGGCATCTCGTCACAACCTGGTTTGGCCGAGGGTCTTGGCGGCAACCTACTCCGTACTATTACGACATGTATATACAGTCCCAAGAAGCGACAAGTGCTCTTCCAGATGAGTCGCAAACCGCCCTCCGCACCTTCCTGCCTTGTCGCTTTTTCGCCCTCGTCTTGCGGCCCAAAACAGATCGACATTAGCTTTTGGCAATCTGACGATCGCCGTAGATTGCTGCCCCTCTGCCGCCCTCTGGGCGCCTCCTGCTGCAGACAGCAACATGGCCAATATATGCTAGAAACAATACGGAGTAGTGATGTAAGAGAAAGCTGGGCTGTGTGTCTCCCACACCCCTGTCTCTGCTGAAACGCAGGCAGCTGCCCAGCCGCACCCACGCCTATTGGCTCCTGATCTTCTCTTCTCCGTTCCCCATTCTTCATATAATTTTCTCTTTCTTTTCGCTTCTCTCTTCTCTTCTCTTCTTTCCCCTGCTCGTTATTTTTTCTTTTCGAGCTCCTTTGTCTTGCTCGTCTTGACCAAGGCGTCTTCGTATTGCTGACGCGCGTGGGCCTGGTAAATGACCGGAGAAGGCCACTGGAAAGACATGAGTACGGAGTACCTGTCTCCAGACCGTTCTTCAACGAGCTTTGCTGTCAACAAAGAAGCGTCTTGCATCTCAAGATCTACTCCGTAGTAAGCATAGGTACTGGCGGAAAGACCACCAACAACGTTCTGCCGAATGCGGAATGCGACCCAGCAGTCTGCCAGCAAACGTTTCCGTACCTCTTATTTGGCCAAGACGCAAGGCACGGGGCCTGGACAGGACTGGCTGGCCAATCCAGGAGGGATCCAGGAGACTGAGTGAACAGGATTTTCGTTACTCTTTCTCTTCTGTCTTTCCTTTCCCATTCGTCTTGCAGCTGCCTTTGGCCTGGAATGCGCTAGCGCCCACTGAAAACCACGCTGTACCCAATGCCCCGACTCCCGCCCCACATCCCGCTGCCCAATCATGGGCAGCCTGGAACGCTGCGCTCTCTCCCCTGCATAGGTCCCCAAGAATAGCGACGCTGTCCACTGACTTGCGTCTCGCATCCTCTCGACTCTCTCATTTTTTACCTCGTTTCCCCCCCTTACCCCTTGGACCTTTGTCCTCACTCATCCGTACTTTTTCCTTCCATCTTTTCATTTCATTCCCCGTTTTCGCTTCATTTTCTTTTTCTCTCCTCCCCCCACACAAACCCCTCAACCATCGTCTTAGCTTACCGCCCTGCTGACGTCCTGACCGCCCACCCGAGTCATTATTGCTTCGATCCCGCCGCTTCATCCACGCGCTCTCGCAGAACCCCAACACGCTATTTTCCTTCGAGATCGACCTTCCATCTTTCTCCTCTGCCGTTTGGCTTCTTCGGTCGTCCGTTTTCCCGGGTAATACAAATCGAGCTTCGATCTCCGTCGCGTCCTTTTGGTCCCTCGTGTCGCTCCTCGAGAGAATCCCGCCCCAGGCAACCGGCAAAGCTTTCTCTTCCAACACGCTCCCATCCACCCGCGCGTATCATCCGACACCCGCAATTGTCTATGCCGTCAACAACTTTTTCCGATTGTTTTTTCACATCTGCCACGCTTCCTGTTCGCGACAGCTCTCTTTCGCATCACCGAACCGAGCCAAAAGAGCGGAACGAATCGAACTTGCGCGCCGCCACCGAGCTGGCAGCCTCTGCCTGGCCGACGCTCACACTCGTCGACGCACACCCTGCAGTTCGCTAGATCGCCTTTGAAGCAACAATCCGATCCCCTTGCTGGCCCGTCGAACGGCTCATCTTGGGCCTCCATTGATCTCGCGCTCCTCGCCTCCCCTCTCCTCTCGTCCGTTCCTCTCCCCCATCCCCCCTCGTCGCTACCGTCACCACACCATGGCGACGTCCGGCACTCCTCTCTCACACCCGGCGGCCTCGTCGCCCGCACCGCCCGGCTTTCCAGCTGTATCATACTCGCAACTTCAACCGCAACCGCAGACCCGCCTAGTGCAACCGCAACAGCTGGCACAACCCGCGCAATTTGCGCAACCACAACAACGATCGCACAACATCCCGGCGCCGCTTGGCCCCTTGCAGCCACTCACTCCGAATACTCTCCAGAAGCCAAGATCACCCGCATCTCCTCCTCTAGCCGCCACGCCAAACGCCGCCACACCCCCCACAAAGCGCGATCTGAAGTCCTGGTGGAAGAACTTCAAGCTACAGTCAAAAAACAATGACGTGCAAGGTAACTATGCAGCCTCCCCTGTCGAATACATGCACACGCTGGACGAGTATGCGCTGCTTTCTTGCTGGAAACCTGGTGCCAGCCCAAGCTGGTCGGTCGGCTGCAGTTCCAGTGACCTCCAAGACCCAACACCCTCTCCCCGAAAAACGCTGCTCTACGGAGTACGCTGCGGGCTGCGGCTACCCATGCAGCTGTGACTACCGGGCCGTTTTTCTTTATGGTCCGAAGGAGGGTTTGAGGTGGCACTTGCGCGCCACGCTGCCTGTCCTTCTGTGGAACAACGCAGGCCGACAAGGCTATGAAAGTCGCACAGCATCTTGTCAAGGCCTATTTCGAGGAGCCAAGGATTTCTGTTTGTTTGTATGGAAAAAGAACCGCGTTGACAGTCTTCCATCACAGAGGCACAACAGCCACGGGGCATCTTCGGCGTGCCGCTACGAGAAAGCATCATGTACGCAAACGTCGCCATATCTCTCGTCGACGAGAACGGCAGGAGTTACACCTATGGCTATGTACCAACTGTCGTTGCCAAGAGCGGCGTCTTCCTCAAGGAAAAAGGTGCGTCTTGTTTACTGTTGCTTTACCAGTATCCCGGTTTGCTAATTTTCTCGCTCGCAGCAACCGAGGTCGAGGGCATCTTCCGTCTCAGCGGTTCCGAGAAGCGGATCAAGGAGCTCAAGCTCGCTTTCGATTCTCCCGATCGCTACGGCAAGGGCTTGTCTTGGACAGGCTACACCGTCCACGACGCAGCCAACGTCCTTCGCCGCTACCTGAACGATCTGCCAGAACCCGTCGTGCCGCTCGCCTTCTACGATCGATTTCGGGAGCCTCTGCGTCACGCGGTCAAACAGGGTACAAGCGATGCCGAGGGCGGGCCGCAGTTTGTCGAAGGCTTTGATATGAGTGCCGCCATCGGCCAGTACCAAAGCTTGATCACAGAGCTTCCTCAGCTCAACCGCCAACTCCTGCTGTATATCTTGGATCTTTTGGCCGTCTTCGCAGCAAAAGCCGAGGTCAATCGCATGAATTCACAGAATCTCGCTGCCATCTTCCAACCCGGCATCTTGTCACACCCTACTCACGCCATGGCGCCCGGGGAATACCGACTCAACCAGACAGTGCTGATCTTCCTCATCGAAAACCAAGACCATTTTCTGATTGGCATGCGAGGCACCGCCGCGGACGAACGCACCGTCCAGGCCGTCCAGCGAGGAACGCCTCCGGTAACGCCGGGAGTTCCAAAGGACGGTGCCGATGTCGTTGGCGTTAGTCGTACCGCGTCAAATGCCAGTGCCGGCGCTGAAAGTGTTGCGCGCGATGGTAAAATTCGACGTAACCGGTCGACTTCATCGCGCCATTCGATCAATAACAACAGCAACAACATCGCTGGCAACAACCACGTCGGCCATCCGATCGCCTCGCCGCCCCGCAGCAGCAGCCCGGTCATCGCGACTACACCTACAGCCGCTGCGAGTCCCGGAAGCGGCGGGCTGTCCCGAAGCAACACCTTGCCGGCCAGGTCACCAGGCATCGGGCCCGGCCGGTTTTCTAAGCGCAACGACCCAAGCGCAAGCCCAGTCTCTCCGTTGACTCCGATTAATCCCCACCACAGTTCACTAGCAACGCCAAAAGTCATATCTGTTGCAGAAGTCGTGACGCCCGAGGATGATGAACCGGCGGCTAGCCCCTTTGACTCGGCTATTAACTCGCAACGTCAAACGCCAGTCCCTGGTTTGGGATTCTCGAGCCCTACGCCGCCGGCACTGGAGCGGCCTGGCCCAATACCTGCAGCTGCGGACGCAACTGGCTCCACAACGCCGCCCAGGGAGCGCCGTTTCCAGTTTTTCCAACGGTCGAGCAACATTGGTGAAGGCGCCAGTGACCTGCGCTCACAGCCTAAGAAGCTTAAGAAGAAAAGGTTGCCAGACAGCACAAACCCGAGCGCGCAGAGCTCGACAACATCTTTGCGCTCGGCCTCCGCACTTCCGTCGCCAAGCCACGAAGTACCTATCAACCCGCTCGAGCAGTACGTGACCGGGGTTGGTGCTAGTCAGGGAGGACTTGCCGACGATGAGTCTTGGTCCCATCGAAAGGAAAGCGGTGTTGCCTCGGGATCTGATGCGGGCCACGAGTCCACGCCTCGCGCCTCGCAGATCCCGTCTGCCGCAACAACAGCAACAACGACGCCGACTCCCAGTACTAATGTTCCTGCCGTTTCTGCTGCTGCTGCACCGACGGATAGCCACGACATTGGTGGCGATAGCAGCAGTAGTACAAACAACAGCAACAATCTCCGGGCCCAGAGAAACTCGCCTGCGACGTCACCAAGCGGCTCCTTTAATGAAGTGTCCGACCTTGACCAAATCGACGAGACCCCCGCGCCGGATGTGCCAGAGAATCACATTGAGCCTGCGGAAAGGACTAGGAAGCGGCTGTGGCGGTTGTCAAGGCGACGGGACGATACACTCTCGTCGTCGTCGCAAGGCGCGGCGCAAGCTGTTGTAGCCCAGCCTTCGACGAGCAACCTAAGTGTGACGTCGACGCCGCCTGGCCCAGGCTCAAGCCTGGGCTCGAATGCGCATGCGGGTATCAGCACGAGCTCTGTCGGGAGCGGCGGGTTCTCTCTAGCGGGTGCGGGAACACACTCGCTGACGGGCGCGAGCCAGTCGTCGGACTCGGCACTGGCACACGCAGAAGCCCAGGCTTCGCAAGAGCTTGGCAAAGGAGACCAGCAAAAGGATGAGCAGAATAGGGGCAAGCTTACCGGGTGGTTGAAGAGCAAGTACAGGGAAGCCAAGGAGACGGCGGAACAGCGACGAAATAAGTCACCGTCGCCAACGGACCCGTCGGCCTCGGCGTCAACATTATCTGGCATTGTTCGGGGCAAGAGCTTGGATCTGGACCGTGTCGCTGAAGAGAGGGAGAAGTAAGCATACGCGAAAGACAGAGCAGTATTCTTTGCTTTACGTTGTCGGTCTTCGCCCCCGAGATTCGAGAAAATGGGGCAAACGGCCGCAACCATCACGAACAAATGCCAACGCGACGAGAGACAACAAAACGAAACGACCGGACGGAGGATGGATTGGATACCACAGCCACGGCAGCTAGGGACGTTTATTTTTGGGAAAGGCTTTCATTTTCTAGAAAACAAGGGGAGGTTTTTATTCGTTTTTATTCACTTTGGTTCCCTTCTTCTTTCCTTCTTCTTCTCTGCTTTTTTTTCTTATATCATCACTTCACAGCATTTATATCCCTTCCCGCAGTTCACATATCACTCTTTCTCGTTCTTTACATTCTTTCTGGGCGGTGTCCCGCGTCAATGGATACCCCAAGGGACGTTTTTTCTTTTATTTTCGAGTTGGCCCCAACATGCTCAATTTTGGCTTCACGAGGAGAAGGAGTTGTATCCTTGACTGCTTTTACTTTTGCACATATAACTACATGTACCTAGGTAGGTACTTGGATACTTGCCAGGCCTTGATTCTGGCTTGCCGCCATTGTTTCTCATAGGAAGCCTCCGTTCTATGGAGTAGGTACGCTCCAGAAACGGTTTTCAACTTTGAAATGGTAGCGCTTTGTCAATACAGTGGGGACATGTATACTAGCGCTGCTGATAAGGAGCGTGTTGTCAATTGCACAAGGCATCGTGATGATTTGCTCTCGTCCTGTCAGATCGAAACACTGGGGCTCTAATGGCAAATGGTCGTGTCCGAAGCAGGGCAGTCCGGCCGGCTGGTCGGCACCAGGGCGAGAGCGCGCCAAACGTATGTTCAGACCATACGGAGTATGTACTCTTCACTGGGGTATTAGGGGTAATTTACTGGCTCCCGGTAGGGCTGACCAAAGCACCTTATTATTATGCCTGGTGATTTCCTTTTTTTCTCCTTAACTTTCCTTTTTGCTCTCCTTTTTTCCCTTTTTTCCCCCACATCTTCACTTTCTGACAGCTAATTTCCCTCTCTACCATGGAGACCACCTCTCCGTACGGAGTACGGAGTATTCCCGTTCCCAAAGCTCCAGGTTATCTCCGCCAGCTGACGTTGCATCAACGGCCAGGCCCTATGCTTCGAATAGGCTAGCCTCCACCGCAAGGAGAGAGTTGACAGGGCCAGGATATCAAAGGTTGGGCCCCGAAGGATCACTAGGAGCCGGCAGTGGAGACTCTCATGTATGGTAATATTGGTTGTCAACGGGGCGCAGAAGATAAGTGGGCGGAGGGTGAAAAAGGAGGCGTGATGAGCATCAGCCCAACTTATGAGCCGCATTTCCTTATTTTTTCTTCCTTCTTTTGAATTCTGGCAATTCTGTGTCTCTGGTCTCATCCATCCAACACCGCAACAGACACAAGAAAATCTCGCGGTATCGCGTGTCACGACAATACGTGTCTTGACCGAGAGCGAGGGAACAGAGAGAGGCAGGGCAACTCTCAAAAAGAAAAAAGAAAAAGAAAAAGCCGCAGCCATGGTCGCCGCCGGAGCCCCCGTTACCGCCACCAAGAAGTCGGGCACCCGAGTCGGGGCTCTGACAACCACCTTTAAGCCGGCGGAAGCGTGTACCGTCGACTTGTACAAATTCCCGTATCCGGAACTTCAGTGCTACCAGGGCACCAGCCCCGTGGCCTGCGCCTACTACCACCTGGGCACCGATGTGAGCACGGCGTCGTGCTTCCCCTCGGGCTGGGCGCCCGAGACGTCCGTCTACTTCTCACCCGCCGTCTGCCCGGCGGGTTACACTGAGGCCTGCTCCATCGTCGTCGGCAGCGAAACGCAAGCTACATGCTGTCCATCGTAAGAGAACCCCCTTCCGCCTGAATTCAGTCCTCCAGTCGTCCAGTCCTGACATCTTCCAGCGGCTACGAATGCCAGACTGACACGTACTGGCCGTGGTACTCGACAAACCCGTGCGTGAATGCCATGACGACGTCCCAGCTGTTTGTCTATACCTCCAGCATCATCGGCAAGGGCCAGCAGGTCTTCACCACCACCGACCAGCAGGGCCTCAACGCCTTTGGCATCCAGATCCGCTACCAGTCGACCGACTTCGCGTCCTCCACGTCCACTTCCGCCACCAGCACCACGACCGCCAAAACTAGCAAGACTGGCGCGGCTGGCACGACTGGCACGACTGGCACGACCGCCAAGACTGGCACGACCGCCAAGACTGGCACGACCGCCAAAACTGGCTCTCGGTCCTCCTCGTCTCCGTCTTCGACGTTGTCTTCGTCCTCCTCGTCTTCGTCCTCGTCTTCGTCCTCGTCCTCCTCGTCCGGCCTCAGCTCCGGTGCCAAGGCCGGCATCGGCATCGGCGTCACCTTGGCTGTTCTGGCCGTGCTGGCCTTGGTCTTGTTCATCATCCGGCGGCGCCGATGGGCAGAGGCTGAGGAAATGGGCTTCGGCGCGGATGTGGGCTTCGGTACAAGTGCCGGTGCAAGTGCAGGTGCGGGTACGGGTGCGGTTGCAGGTGCAGGCGAGCGCGGCGCATCGCCGTTGGCCGGCAAGGAGGCGGCAGCTGTAGGGGGGGTAGCGGCCACAGCAGGCGTTGCAGCAGCAGCAGCAGCAGGTGCCGGAGGCTTGGGAGGTGTAGCGGAGATGGAGGCAAAGCAGCAGGACGCGAAGTACCAGCAGCCGCAGCAGGACGCAAAATACCAGCAGCCGCAGCAGGACGCAATATACCAGCAGCCGCAGCCGGACACAAACTACCAGCAGCCGCAGCAGTCCTACTCGTACTACCAGGCGCCGCAATCCGTGTCACCGCCGCTGGCCGAGGCGCCCGACAACAGCGCGTACACGGGACCAGTGGAGCTGCCGGCCGGGCACGAGACGTTCTCGCCGTCGCCGATGCAGGGCTCGCCAGCTCCGCAGGCACCGCATGGGGGGGAATACCGGTGATTGGGGGGTGGAAGAGAGCAGAGGAGAGGGGGTGGTGCTTTGTGTCTTCATCTCGTTTTTGTGTTTTTATCATTAATTTGCCAGAATTGTTTGGAGCATTCTTGAAGGATCGAAAGTGCCTTTCAGTCCATTGCACTTGGCCTTGGTTTGTTCTTTCCATTGCCCTGTGTTCCGTACATGTACTCCGTAGTCCGTACCACTTTCCCATGTTCCTTTCTATCCTCATTTTATGCTTTTATTTCCCTTTTCGCCCTGTTCTGCGCCTTCTCTCCTTACGTGGGCTTAAAGCTGCTTGGCACGAAATCCTGAGGCTCTGCGGTTTATTGTTGCGCAAAGCTAAAAGGGGACTAGACTCTTAGCACTGAGTTAAATCTATCGTTGGACAGCACTCCTACGTAACGACGTCTATTGTTTATCAACATTTTTTTCAATCGTGGAGAAAAGGAGGTAAGAAAAGAAAATATCAAAATTCATTGAGAAAGGTCCGACTATCGGACGTGTCAGCCTGCGACCACGACACGATCCGCTGAGCCGGGAAAGAGCGACCCAAACAGAAAGTCTTGCTCGGTCCTTTTCCTAGCATCTCGCCAGTTGGATGGCAAGATACATATACGGAGTACATGTACGAGTCAGCTGTGGGGCCCCATGTCGAAGAAGGGACGAAGGAAGAGGGGAAGTGGGAGAGAAGACTGAGTTGCACGAGGAAAGGGGAGGAAGACAAGACGAGACGAGCCGAGCTGAGAGGGACGCCGTTTTCCCGCCCATGAACAACAGGGCGATCGACGGCTTCGGCAGGGCATCCCGTTGATCAAAAAGTTTCTGTGAACACCAGGATACTTCCTCACTCTCTACTACGCGGTCTTCTTCTACGAGTATGGAGTATGTGCTTGGCATTCTTCCCGTTCCTTCTTTCACCGTCCTTCTTGCTTCATACCATCTCTCTTCACTACTTCCTCGGCAACTTTTGGTATTTCTTCCTTTCCCCACGACAGATCGACGGATCGACACCACTTTTCCCTGTTCGGCACATAGCATCGTACGCTTATTTTTCTCTGTGCTCGTATTGCTCGCCCTTCTTGCGACCAACACTCAGTACCGTTTTTGTCTTTTGTGTCTTTCTTTTTCCTGTCTTTTTCTTTCCGTCTTTCGATTTTCGTCTTTTTCTTTCTGCCTTTCTCTTTTCTGTTTTCTGTCTTTTCTATTCTGTCTTCTCACTCTGTCTTTCTGTCTTTCGTTTGTTCCCTTGCGTCATTCGTACCTTCTTCCAACTCTTGGGCGTCTCTAGGCCTCTTCTTCCCGCTTTGGTCTTTTGATCCTTCGCGCCTCCCCGCACGGCGCCTCCTCGGCTCCGCTGTCTCGTGGTTCCTTCCCTCCGTCGGTAGAACCACCACTGCTGTTCACGGGTCTCGCGGAGTCTAGTATTATCTCTGCTTTCTCTTGCCACCCTCCTACCTCGTAAGCATTGTAATTGCCCCCATAGCCTCGACAATCTGGAAATATATATCTGCCATAATACTCCGTACTCTTTCTTCCTTCCATTTGGGCCCCCCTTGATTTTTTGTGTTACTTGTGCGAGCACTTTCTGCTCGCATTTCTTTACTGGTGTAACGTCCGGCCCTTGGCCGGCGCATATATCTTCTGTATTGTTTTTTTCTTTTCAGTATTGCGTTCTTTCTTCTCCTGATTGTCCTCTTGAGCAGCTTCAATTACTGCGAGGATGTTCTTCAAAAAGGGTGAGTCGCGTCTTCCATCTCCCGCCCTCGTCCACCTCTGACAACCCAAACGCAGCCCCGGCCGCGCCGGCAGGCAATGAGTTCGGCGGCATGAAGGAAGACGTGCCATCC
This sequence comes from Ophiostoma angusticollis, assembly GCA_019925545.1. NCBI lineage: Eukaryota > Fungi > Ascomycota > Sordariomycetes > Ophiostomatales > Ophiostomataceae > Ophiostoma > Ophiostoma angusticollis. The sequence goes on from JADHKL010000014.1 coordinate 183,555, forward strand.
GGTGCCGTCTTTCACGGGGATGACGTGGGCGACATCGCCCGGCTCGGTAGCAACGGCGAGTTTGACGAGCTCCATGTGCCGGTACCGCCGCACACTACCCACGCACGCCTGATGCGCCGTATCGATCTGCGCGTGGTGCCCTTCCTGGCCATCCTCTACCTGGTCGCCTTCCTGGACCGCATCAACATTGCAAATGCCAAGGGCTTCTACATGACACGCGATCTGCACCTGGACGGCAACAAGTACAACACGGCCCTAACCATCTTCTTCGTGCCCTACATCGTCTTCGAAATCGGCTCCAACATCCTGCTCAAGCGCTTTTCGCCGCGCATCTGGCTTAGCTGCTGCGGCATGCTCTTCGCCGCCGTCACCGTCTTCCAGGGTCTGACCCAGAACTACGCCGGCCTGCTGACCACCCGTTTCTTCCTCGGCCTGTTCGAGTGCGGCATGTTCCCCGGCTGCTTCTACCTCTTGGGCATGTGGTACCGCCGCGAGGACGCCCAGCGCCGCTACTCCTTCTTTTTCTCATCCACCTCCCTGGCCGGCGCCTTTGGTGGCCTGCTTGCCTCTGCCATTGGGAAGATGGACGGCATCCGCGGCTACAGCGGCTGGCGCTGGATCTTCATCCTCGAGGGTACCCTGTCTTTTGTTGTCTGCTTTATCTTCCTTTTCACCTTTCCGTCTTTGTAGGTTCACGTTTCTCACCTCTCGGTTTCGTTTTCTATTTTCTTCGCCTCATCCTAACGTTTCGTCTCTTCTTCTTCTCCCCCCAACAGCCCCGAACAGGCTAAGTGGCTGCGCGAGGACGAGCGCGAATATATCAAGGCACGCATCCGCGCTGACCAAGGCCGCAACGCGGCCGAGCGCAAAGTCACCTTCCGCGACATCCTCACCGTTATGCGCGACTACAAGATCATCCTGGGCGGCTTCATGTACCTCGGGCTCATTGTTCCCGCCTACAGCTATGCCTTCTTTGCCCCCACCATCATCGCCACCTACCATTACGGCACCATCCAGACCCAGCTGCACTCGGTGCCGCCGTGGGCCGCTGCTTTTGGCTTTTCCATGGTCGTCGCTTACCTGTCTGACAAGGCCCGTCACCGCTTCCTCTTCTGCGTCGGCCCAATTTGCCTGCCCATTACCGGCTTTGCCATGCTGCTGTCCATCCACGACAACCTGCACGCCGAGTACGCCGCGTTGTTTCTCATCTGCGCCGGCACCTACTCGGCCATGCCCGTCATTGTGTGCTGGTTCAGCATGAACCTGGGCGGCCACCACCGCCGAGCCATTGGCATCGCCTGGCAGATCGGCTTTGGCAACATTGGCGGCATCGTCGCCACCTATGCCTTTTTGGCGACCGATTCGCCGCGCTTCACCAAGGGCTATTCTATCTGCATTGGCTTTGTGTCGCTGAGCGCCGTCGCGTGCTGCCTGTACGCCATCGCGCTGACCATTGAGAACCGCCGTCGCGACAAGGCTGTGCGAAATGTCGGCCTGACCGAATATGAGAAGACGGAGTTGGGCGATCTGAACCCTGATTTTCGCTACATGTTGTAGAGGGAAGGGGTAAGTTCCAGGGAATAGAGAAAGAGGGGATACAAAATGGGGCTTTTGAATACCTACAACCTCTAGAATTTTTGACTGCCTGATATCCCCTGGCTGGGATGGGCCAATACGCTTAATGTCTTTTTCTTTCGCGCCAGGAAACGATACCCTGCAGCCCACGGAGAGGTCGAGAAGTCTATTTTTGATTATGCAATCAATACAAAAGTGTTTTCTATCTCATCAAGAGGCTTCGCCTTTCAATGGCGACGTCGCATCCGTTTCGTCTGCCCGCGCCTCGGCATCCGGGTGGCTAGCGTTGCTGTACACGCCCGTGTCCCACACCACCAGCGACCCGCGCCGCCGCCAGTCTTCGTTGAAGATCCCGTTGCGGCCAACCCAGGCCCGCCGCAGCGGCACCTGCACACGCGTTCGCGTGCCGTGGCCGCTGTCGCCCGACGCAGCAAAAAAGCCGTTGAGCACTTCCTCGAGGCCTTGGAAGCCGATAATGTAGCGCGGCAGCTCGCCGCCGCCGTCGCTCGACACTGTGGCCGTCACGCCTGGCCACATCTCGGCGGCCAGAAAGGCAACCGGATCGTCATAAAAGCGATCTGCCTCGTCGCGGTAGGCAGCGCGCGCGGGCGACCGCGGGGCCGAGTCGAGCGGAGGCTCGCAGGTGAGTGCGCGGGCCCGCAGGCCCGGATACACGAGGTGGGAGCGCCACGGCGTCGAGTGGCAGGGGAGCAAGAAGAGCGCAAAGAGCTCGCTGTTGTTGGTGTTATCGTTGGAAAATGAGGCCTTGGCGGCCGACGAAAAAAAAGAGTCCGGGTAGACGTCCGCAGTCTGGACGACGGTCTCGACCTGGTCGTGGTGGATGCGCTCGTACTCGGCGCGCAGAAAAGACAGCACGGTGAGAGGTGCTGGCTGGTGAAAGAGTGAGAGGTAGCCGGCCAGCAGGGCGTTGACGGCGAGGCTGGCGACGAGCAGCTTCTTGTGGCGGAGAGTTGTAGAAGGAGAGGGCGTCGCCGTCTTCAGAGTCGTAGAGTAGAATGAGGCCACGTGCGGCGATGCCAGCACCAGCAGGATGGGCAGTAGCGGGTACAGGAAGCGCACCTCCTTGTGGGCGGTGAGCGAGAGCGCCGACATTGAGGCCACGACGGTAAAAGCGAGGGCTCGGCAAACGGTCGCGGTGTCAACGGCGGCCGGGTCCGTTACGCTGACAATTCCGCGACGGCCACTACCCCCGTCCCGCCACAAAGCCGCGTACATCGCGTACAGCGCAAATGGCAGCGCCGTCGTCGTGAGAAGGGGCAGGCCCTGCGAAAGGTAGTAGTGCCAGGGATTGCGGCCGTAGAAGACGGCCACGTCGTGCGTCAGGTTCATGTCCAAGAACGTGTAGGCCGGGAGCGTCCAGACGCCATAGTACAGGCGATCGCAAGCAACCGACGCGGCCAGCACGAGACCGCCGCAGCCGGCAATCTCCACCAGCAGGCGCAAGAGCACGCCACGGCCGAGCGGTGCTCCCCGCCCGCCGGCCTCATCGGCCGAAGCCAGCCGCGTCACCGTCACCGTCAGCAGGGCCAGCCAAATGAGCAGGTTGGTCGGGCGTAGGACAACGGCGGTGGCGGCCAGAAGCAGCGAGATGCGAAGTCTGCGGATGCCGCCTCTGGTCTTGGAGAAGAAGGAGAAGAAGGCGTGTTTTGTTCCGGGCGGCGCTGGCGGCGCTGACGTTGCCGCCGCCATCGACAGCAGCTGCCACGGCCAATGTGCCAGCGCGGCAATGGTCAACGTCGCCTCGAGCCCGTTGGAAAAGGTACGCGCGCCGCAGTAGGCCAGCCACGGACTGGCGACGGCCAGCCAGAGCGCCGCCCAGGAAGCGGGTCCGGGGCCGTGCAGCTGTGCAGCCAGACGCCACACGTAGTAGTCGCCCAGCGCCGTAAGCGACGCCTGCACGAAGCGCGGCGCAGCAACCAGCACGATGGCGCGCAGCGGACCGACGACATGCAGTAGCGCAAGTAGGCGCTCAACGACCGCGTAGACGCCCGCGAAGAGCACGGGGTGGAGCGAAGTCCGCAGGCGATGTCGCCATTCCTATTCGGCGTGAGCAGGGCAAACGGGTTGGAGGAGGACAACTGCAGAGAGGGGGGGACAGACCCATGTCAGCCATGCGCCGCTCGCCGGCCCGTGGGCGAGCTGCCAGGCAGGCTCGAGGGCCTGGAAGTACTCGTCGGGTTGGAAAAAGGTGCGTACAACGAAAACACCACACCAACGCCAGAGCAACAGGAGCGTGCGGACGTCGGCGGCCTGCGCGTCAACGACCTCTGGGTGGGCCTGGAAGGGGGTGATTGTGGTGGCCGCCGCTTGGGTCTCGGACGAGTCACGGACCTGAGACGGGGATGCTGGCGATGCCATGGTGTGCCCAGGAGGACGCGGGGCAAAAAGAAGGAGGCCGTAGCAGAAAAAGCCCAATATCTTTAGTGCCCAATGTTAACCCATGTCTGCTTGCGTTTGGCGGAGAAAACTGCGTATATCACCAGCTTTGCCAGGTGTTGTCGTTCTTTAGCTCTACATGTACGGAGTAGCTGCCAGGAACTGAGTAGCTGCCAGGAACTCATATGTTTCATGCCCGGAATGCTAGGCCACTACACGTGCAACGCCCCTGAAATTCAGTCGATCACTAAAACTAGTAGGCCCACTTCTCCCAAAAGAGGAGTAGTACGGAGTCCGTAAGGAGTACCTATCATGCCCGCGCACAACATCCTCATCCTTTACGGAATACTTCCCTCAGTCTCTTGTCTCTCTCTCAATTGTTTATCTCTCGTCTGTCCGATCTGAAAGAGTCCGAAAGCGAACTGATTCTGGTGCTCAATTACTACTACCTGAGCAAGCGCACTACGATCCAACCGCTTTTCTCCAAAGTTATCTTCAAATCTTGTTGCTTTTACCCCTATTTCAACTCCCGACTTCATCTTTCCCCTTTTCCATTCATCTCTACCTACCAATGGCTTCCCTTCGCTACCTGGATCCATCTACGGGCTCTACTGCGTCTACAAGCCCTACCGCATCCTCCCCTTCCGCGGCACCGGCGCCAGCCCTCGCTGCTCAGGAGTCGGCCCCTGATCCGGCTGCACCTGTCAAGCCCGCGGCCGAGCCTTTCGACCCGGCGGCCCTCGTCTCCCTCGTCCAAGAGATGACCTTGGGCTACAACGAAGTTCGCGACGCGCTCCAGAAAATTGCCTCCGACCAAGACCGCATCGCCGCTACGGTGGAGCGTCTCGACAATAACCAGGAGCGCCTTCTTGCCATGCTCGAGGATAGCCGCCGCACCACTACACTGACTCCGGGAACGTCAATGGCAGACACCCGCTCGCGCGACCCTTCTCCGGTCGGTTCTAAGCAGGCTCGGAACCCATTTCCTCAAGCCGATGGGGACCGGGCTGCCGTCGTCCCTCCCCCTACCACCACCCTCCCGGAGACTCTTCCTACGACGCCTCCCGCGTCCTCAGGCCCCCCCGCAGTTGTCGGGCGAAGCCCAACGGCGCACGAGTACATGCGGATGCTCAAGGACTACAGAGACTCGAGAACTTGGTACGACTTGTCGACGGATGTCCATATTGACTTCGTAAAGGCTCTCTTTCCCCCCCTCGCCTTACAGGGACGGTATGAAAATGATCACTTCGACCCTAGTGGACTTCCTCCCAGAAAAATCGGCTTCCCCTCCTTCACCCCTCATTACGACGACGACCTCCCTACGAAGCTGTACAATGCTCAATCCGCCCTGTCTGACAGCTTCATTCCGTACCGGTACTGGTCCATTTATTTAGTTGCCTGCCTTGGCAGCGATTTCGATTGCCTCAAGTCCCAAGTTACGTACGGCACGCCCTGGCCACGCCTCGTCTTTGCACTGATCGCCACGCAAGATCTTGACATCTACATGGCGAACCGCCAATTCGCCTGCGGTCACCCCGAATTCATAGCTCCCGACTTCGACGCTCAGACCTTCTACGAAGATTGGCACAACCTCCTCGAAGCATACCGCTTCTGCCCCATCATCCTCGAAGATCCATACACCAAATTAGAATCTCTATGCGAGTTCGTCTTGCTGTTCGACAGTGCCTTGGGCCGAAAACTGCAAGAACTACTCGAGAAACGTGTTTCGGATCCGGACCAGCGCCTGACCCCATCCGAATATGTCCGCATCCTTCACCACATAGAAGGCATTGCTGGGTTGCATTGGCACAGACGACTCGCCGAGGCCACATGGTTCGACAAGCTTAGAAATTGCAAAGAGGACTCGACTACTTGATTGTCTGGAACTATCTCTACTCCGCATGTAGTTCGTACAGGTACATGTACTTCGCAGGTACGATCCCTAATTTATGGATGAGATACATAGATACGACGCCTGGTGGCCTAGAATTTCAGGCACAATACATGACAACTGAATTGTATTACTCTTCACCGCGGTTTCGGAACCGGACTTTTCCCCGCAAGTGGCCGCTTTCCGTCGGCATTGGCGGCAAGAAACGACGGACAGGAACGTTCCTTCTTCTCTTGTGATCTTTTCGTGTGGCCGTTTCAGTGGCGACTCCGGTTGCACCTGCACTTAGGGGTTTAGGTCCTTGCTTTAACGCCTGTTTCTATGTGTCAAGGTGCCGCAAATCGAAATCTGTTGGCACTAAGATTCTATCTGCCCCTCCCTTCGCACAGGTCATTTACAACATAAAGTCAGCATTGCCACCGTGTAATCCACTGACTATTCTTGCCCTTTCGACGACATCCCCTTCCTTTGCGGTCCGAACGCCCTTTATTCAAAGCATCTCGACCAACCCTCATCACTATGGCACCTCACGCAGACAACACGAGCTCGACAGCAGCGGCGGCAGCAGCCGGCCGCTTCCACGCCTCATCGACCAAGCAAGCGATCGCGACAGAGGACAAGTATGCGGCGCACAACTACCACCCGCTGCCGGTGGTGTTTGCGCGGGCGCAGGGCATCGACGTGTGGGACCCCGAGGGCAAGCACTACCTCGACTTCCTGTCGGCGTACAGCGCGGTCAACCAGGGCCACTGCCACCCGGAGCTGGTCAAGGCGCTGACGGAGCAGGCGGGGCGGCTGACGCTGAGCTCGCGGGCCTTTTACAACGACGTGTTCCCGGTGTGGGCAGAGACGATCCGGACAACGTTTGGGTACGAGCGGGTGCTGCCGATGAACACGGGGGCGGAGGCGGTGGAAACGGCCATCAAGATTGCGCGCAAATGGGCGTACAAGGTCAAGAAGGTGGCGGCGGGCCAGGCGCTGGTGTTTGGCGCGGCGGACAACTTTCACGGGCGCACGCTGACGGCCGTGTCACTGTCGACGGACCCGGAGTCGCGCGACAACTACGGGCCATACGTGCCCAACATCAGCGCCGTGGTGCCGTCGACGGGCCGGCCGATCCGGTACAACCACGTGGAGGACCTGGAGGAGGCGCTGGCGGCGCACGGCGCGGAGACGGCGGCGTTTATCGTGGAGCCGATCCAGGGCGAGGCGGGCGTGGTGGTGCCGGACGACGACTACCTGGCGCGGGTGCACGCGGTGTGCCGGCGGCACAACGTGCTGCTAATCTGCGACGAGATCCAGACGGGCATTGCGCGGACGGGCCGCATGCTCTGCAGCGAGTGGGCCGGCGTCCGGCCGGACATGGTGACGCTGGGCAAGGCCATCTCGGGCGGCATGTACCCGGTCAGCGCGGTGCTGGCGTCCAGCGAGATTATGTTGGTGGTGGAACCGGGCACACACGGCTCGACCTACGGCGGCAACCCCCTGGGCTGCGCGGTGTCGATCCGGGCGCTGGAGCTGGTGGCGGAGGGCGACCTGGTGGCGCGCTCTGAGCGGCTCGGCAACGTCTTCCGGGACGGCGTGGCGGCGCTGGCGTCGCCGCTGGTGCAGACGGTGCGCGGCAAGGGCCTGCTGAACGCGGTGGTGCTCGACGAGGCAGCGGCGCAGGGCCGCACGGCATGGGACCTGTGCCTACTGCTCAAGGACAAGGGCGTGTTAGCGAAGCCGACGCACGGCAACATCATCCGCTTTGCGCCGCCGCTGATCATCACGGACGAGCAGATGCAGACGGCGCTGGCGGCACTCGGCGAGGCGCTCAAGGAGCTGCCGACGGCGCCGAAGGCGGAGGGTCACTAGGGGGAGGATGGCGAAAGAAAAGGGGAAAAGCACTCGTTTGGCGTTATGTGGAAGCATACCAACACTTCAACAGGGAGCGAAAGACAGAACAGACCTAGAAATTGGATTACATGTCTCTCGTCAAAAGAAGACGGCACGGCACGGCAGAACTAGATGGTTGGGGACGGACGGGCGGGACAACCGCAGACGGGGTATTTCGTAGACACTGGGGAAACGGGGAGCCGGATTCATGGGCCACACTCGACAGGAAAACAGCGTCTGCAAGGAGGCCCTGCCCCGGATAGTCTCTGATTTTTTTGCCGCGGGATCGACCGCTCGGCTTTCGACTTTCGTGCTTGAAGCTGACTGCTACCTGTTGATTGGCGTCGACCAGGAAAACTGTATGCCGGACATCACCTTGGAGCCGAGAGAGTCTGTGAGTCTGCCACGTCTTCCCATATCGAAAGGGAATGCAACGGGCGATTGGACAAGAAAAAGGATGAACCATGGCTACCTTCTGTACATGTACGAAGAAAGGGATAGCCACACGGGGCGTGGGCTGCAGGCTGCAGACTGTGATGGCAGATAGACCAGTAGCGAATGATTTCTGTTCGCCTCGTTTTTCTCTTTCGTCTACTTTCTTCCAGTCTCGTGCACCTGTTACGTTCCGGCTATCGTGAGCCTGTGCTCTCACCCCTCAATTATCACTGTGCCTCCCATTGCGTTTCCCTTCTTAGTTCCCTAAGATACAAGATCTCCAGCTATGTCAATCGCATCGGCAGCATTACGTGGCTGGGCCAGAGCAAGAACTGCCAGCGGGCAAAGGAGGGCCCAAAGAGTTCTTCTATCTGCGAGTCCTGCCATCAACTACGAGATTATGCGCAGCTCGGAAGACTGGCACGAAGCATCTTCAACGTCTTTCTTGTCATTACCGCACTCGGAGTTGGCCAAAGACACCCTCCAGCGATCCCTGCAGCGTAAGAAGTCTGCAGCGGTATTGTCGATGACGTGGTTGGTGGAGTCGGGGACATGTGAGGCTCGGCAGGCGTTTTCAGCTTCTCAGAGTTCTTGGGCAGTCTGCCGCTGCTATTGGCTCCTCCAATCTGGGACGCTGATTGCTGGCACTCAATCAAGCCTGTTGACTCTTGACGTTTGACATTGAAACTAACTCAGGTCCTCGAGCACCCGCGAGAACGCAGCAAAGAAGCCGCGCAACATCTGGAAGACTGCAGTGTGCCGATCAGTGAAGAAAGTCTCCCCCTTCGTACTCCGTACACTCTCTGCTCGATCGAAGTTGAGATTCTGTGCTGGGCCGGGAAAGCCATGGAAGGATGATCGGAAGTCAAGCCATTAAAAGTTGGTGTACCAGACCACTTCTGTCACGTGAAATGGGCCTTGCGCCCGTGCTTGGCCTGTACTCCGTCATGTACGGAGTAAGGACGGCTCGTGAGTTGCATGGGCTTCCTAGATCCGGGGTGTCTTACAGACAAGGAATTCGCCAACAATCGTCGAGAAGCACAAGCACAAGACGAGGACGTGGGCGGATGCTTTGACGAGTCCAATCGGTCGCAGACAGTGCGGTTGGCACGTACACTGTATAGATAGTCTAGATAAGATCGAGCGGTCATGAGGCATCCCAGAACTTGCCTCTGTAGCGCTCGTCCCGTCATCTATTATGTTCCATGTTCCTTTTTTGTTCTCTTTTCTTTTTCGTATTTAGCCCTTTTCCCTCTTTTTCCTCTTTTTCCTCTTGTTGCCCTTTGTTTGCGTGCCGTCTTCGTCCCCAAATGTCACCTGGCCCAGTTGGCGTTTTAGGGCGGTTTGGCATCGTCCAGCGATCACGAGAGCCCCTTTTAACGGAACCGTCCACTGGAAACCTATCAGACACCTAGCGTGGGGTGTCCCACGCCCGGTCCTGCGCACTGTAGGCGCTGAATGACCTGGCTGGCGCCTTTCTTTCCCATCCGGCGGCGTCAGACGGCGCCAGTCGGCACAATCTGACAAAAGCCGCCTGCCAAATCCCGTCACTGCCGCTCGCCATCGGTTGCCTGCCTGCTATCATCCCTGTGCGATGTTGGCAAGATAGCAGATAGCTCCTCGCCCTATCTAACGCGCCTTTCGCCGTGATATGTTTCTCCCCTTTTCCTCTTCATACACACGACCATTTTCTTTCTCTTTTCTCCTTCCCTTATTCCCACCATCCCTACCGCTCTGAGTCATTCGTTTGCGCTTGGAAGCTCATTTTCTCTCACTCTCGTCACTTACGAGTCCACACAGTCCGCCTGCGGCTGCTGCTCTCACGCACGGTACGTCATCTCGTACTTCCGGTGTTGCTGCTTCACCGTGCCCCACCACAATCGCACTGCTGCAAGCACAAAGCACACGGCTGCAGCACCAACACGCCTCCACCTCAGCAACCGAGCATGACCTGCTGGGCCGCCTGTCTCCTGTCTCGATCTCAATTGCTGGTCCGGTGATCGTCACTAACAGCTCTGCTGCTCCTGCTAGGAACTTGTTGTCATCTCTGCCCTCTTCTTTCCGTCGTCTATCGGTTGTCTGTCGTCCTTCTCCGCGGCCACCCTCTTTCTCCTCCTCCTCCTCCTTCTTCTCGTTCTTTTTCTCGTTCTTTTTCTCGGTCCTCGACCGTCCTCCACACCCTCATCTTATTCCTCTCTCTTCTTGCCCCCTGTCACCTGCCCTCCTCTACTGTCCTTCAGTCCACCTCCTGGTCCTCCAAGCGTGCTCATCCATCGTTCATCGTCTATCGTCTACTTGTCGATAACGACTCCACTGTCTGGAACATTTGACAGCTCGGATTTCTGAAGCACAAAAGTCCTCCAACACGGCACCTGGTGCTCCACCCCGAACCTTCCTCTGCGCCCTGCAGGCTCCACTCACGGCTCGAGCACTATATCCTATATTCGGCCCCTGTCTGCGGTTGCATCTGCTACTGCTGCTGCTCATCTGCTGCTGCTGCTGCTTGCATCTCAGCTTGCTGCTGCAGCCTGAGAGCTGCTGCCTCGCCGACGCCACGGCCTATCGGATGCCCGCCGCCTCATTCGTCAGTGCCGTTTGAACGCTGTCTTTGGGGTCATTGTCCTTCGTTTCTTCCCTCGTTTTACTTTCTTCTTTTCTTTTCCCTCTATTCTTCCCTTCTTTTCCCTTTTCCTTTCCTCTGGTTTCCCTCCCATTCATCCACGTTTGTCATCCTTCCCATCTGCTCCGACTTCGCACTACTGTCAGCACCACGCTGGGCGACATTCATCCCAATCTCGCCCCCTATCTTTCTCGCCTTTCCTACTGCCGGCCGCCTAGACCTCGGGCCTAGCGCTGCATCTTATCGACCTGCCTTATCGATTGTACTGAACTGACCACCGCGCGTTCATGACTCCCGCCCTAGCTAGAGCTTCCATCGTCGCTTGAGCCCGTCCGGGTCTCTTTTCCTAACCTCTACTCTTTCCTTTCCCCTCCTCTTGGTCGAGTCTCTTTGGGAGACGACAGAAAAGTAAGAACCGGCAGATACAGAGAGAGAGACACGCACACAGTCGCCCGACATGGCGTCAAGTAGCAGCTCACATCGGCGACACCGGCTGGCCGAAGATGCCATCGTCGGCCAGTTCGTCATTGGCGGCGAGATTGGCAAGGGCAGTTTTGCCCAGGTCTTCATCGGCAAGCACAAGGTGAGTTCTTGGTTGGGACCCCGGGGTTCGGGACTGCAACTCGAAAAATGACACCTCGATTTTCTGACGCGTCTTCCCTTTGCTCTTCCCCAGGTTTCCGGTGCCGCCGTTGCCGTCAAGTCCGTCGAGTTGGGTCGCCTCAACAAGAAGCTCAAGGAGAATCTCTATGGCGAGATCAAGATCCTCAAGACCCTGCGCCATCCACACATCGTCGCGCTGCACGACTGCCTCGAGTCAGCAACACACATCAATCTCGTCATGGAGTACTGCGAGCTCGGTGACCTGTCAATGTTCATCAAGAAGCGCGAGAAGCTCGTCACCAACCCGGCCACACACGACATGGCCCGCAAATACCCCAGTGCACCAAACTCGGGCCTCAACGAGGTCATCACCCGACACTTCCTCAAGCAGCTGGCCAGTGCCCTCAAGTTCCTGCGCGAAGGCAACTTTGTCCACCGCGACGTCAAGCCGCAGAACCTGCTGCTCCTCCCATCTCCCGAATACCGCGACGCACACAGGAACGCCCGTCCTATACTAACGGCCAGCCAAGACTCGCTGATTCCCGTTTCCGGTCTGTCGTCGCTGCCCATGCTCAAGCTGGCCGACTTTGGCTTTGCCCGTGTTCTCCCCTCAACCACGCTCGCCGAGACCCTGTGCGGCTCGCCGTTATACATGGCCCCCGAGATCCTCCGCTACGAACGGTACGATGCCAAGGCGGATCTGTGGTCCGTTGGCACCGTGCTCTACGAAATGGTCTGCGGACGCCCGCCCTTCCGGGCGAGCAACCACGTCGAGCTGCTGCGTAAGATTGAGGCTGCCGAGGATCTCATCCGCTTTCCCCGCGACACCGTCGTCAGCGCCGAGGTCAAGAGTCTCATCCGAGCATTACTGAAGCGGAACCCGGTCGAGCGTCTCAGCTTCGAGAACTTTTTCAACCACGAAGTCATCACTGGCCCCATTCCCGGTCTTGTCGAAGACGACATCCCCCGCCCAGAACGTCGCCGGACACTGGAACGGGTTCCAGAGCACCGCCCATCATCACGAGACCATCGGCCTGCCGCACAACCTTTCTCGACTTCCTCGTCCTCCTCTTCAGACGAACGACCCGGCGATGCCGCCGCAGCACCATCGGCGAGGCAAGCAGCACCACCAGCAACGGCGGCGGCGGCCACAGCCGCCGCCACAGGAGCACCGTCTGGTGTTGCGACCGGCCGGAGGCAATCGTTTCGCCGATACATCCCGGAGAACGCGGCTGTCAGTGCGGGAGGTAGTCCGGAGATCGATCGTGACGTGCATGCGGCCGTATCGTCATCCCCACGGGACCCGTCAAGTCGCGGTGATGGAGTTGGACAACGATTAAGTCAGTCTCCTAGGTCTCGGCCTCATGAGGCTGGCGAGGGTCTCGGGATTCGCCGTCCACCGATCCAGCCTTCGACGTCGGCGCCAGGTCGACCGGTCGCATACGAAGACCGCAAGCAGCAACACCGGCTGTCCAATGCCTCTTTGAAGCAGTACCACCAAGGTCAGACAGCCCATCAACAGCACCAGCACCAGCAGCAAACAACACATCCAGAAAATCTTTCGCCTGCGCCGTCTCTTCGCAATGAGCTAACAAAAAATGACTTGATAGATACGAAAAGCAGCTCCGCACGTGGCAACAACGCCTTGTCCGACGAACAGGAAAGGGCCGCCCAAGACATTGCATTTGAGCGAGATTACGTTTTAGTTGAGAAGAAGCACGTCGAGGTGAATGCCTTTGCCGATGAAATGGCGGCCAACCCGCGGCTCGCCGCCCAGTACCAGCAGAGTGCAGGTGGTGGAGCTTCTGTCTCACCCAAGCTCGGACAGGCCATGGTCCGTCGTGCGACGCAACAGGGCCAGCCGACGTCAGCGACCGGCGCGGTTCCGGCGGCGCCATCGCGGGCGATGCAGATAGCCCAGGGCACCCTGACACGGCCGTACCATGGCGGCGACCGACCGTCGTCGCTGTCGGCGAGCCCGGGCTCGACGACGTCTTTTATTGCCAAGGCGATCCACGATGCGAGCTTCCGGCTGCTGGGCGTCAAGAACCCAGCGGCCCTGATTGGCAAGGGGCCCTCACCGCCGCAGCTGTACAGCCCGTTCCCTGCCTATCCGGCGCCGTCGTCTGCACCTGCTGCCGCGGGCCTTATCACGGACGGCAAGAGTACGCCTGGCGAGGGCACGGGCGGCGGCACGTTGACGGCCGATGGCGACGCGCGCGTCGCGCAGATGATCGAGGACTATGCGACGCGCAGCGATGTTGTCTTTGGCTTTGCCGAGGTCAAGTACAAGCAGCTGGTTCCGCTGGCGCCGTCGGCGGAGCACGACCTGAACGGGCTGCCGGTGGGCGAGAACAAGCTGCTGGGCGGCGCGGGCGAAGACGAGGAGGACGAGCTCACGATTGATGCGATTGTGGTGCTGTCGGAGGAAGCGCTTGTGCTGTATGTCAAGGCGCTGTCGCTGCTGGCCAAGTCCATGGACATTGCCAACATGTGGTGGCGGAGCAAGATGCGGGGCGACGGATCCGTCGTGTCGTCGGGCATCAGCAGCGCGAGCCATCTCATGGCGGTGCGCGAGTCGCCGTTGGGGCTGCGGGTCAACGCGGCGGTGCAGTGGGTGCGCTCACGCTTCAACGAAGTGCTCGAGAAGGCCAACTTTGCGCGTGAGCGCCTCTTGGAGGCGCAGCGGCGGCTGCCAGTGGACCACCCGAGCCACCCGAGCAACCACGGCGGCCTGGACGACGCCAGCCCGGGTAGCGCCGTGGGCAGTGTGGGCACGCCGGGACGGCTGATGTCTGGCGGCGGCGGCGGCGGTGGTGGTCCAGACGGGGTCGTTCTCAGCAGCGGAGTGAGTGCGGAGAAGCTAATGTACGACCGGGCGGTGGAGATGAGTCGGACGGCGGCGATTGGCGAGATCTCTAACGACGATCTGGCCGGCTGCGAGCTGTCGTACATGACGGCGATCTGCATGCTGGAGGCGGTGCTCGACACGGACGAAGAGCCGTTGCGGCGGCGGTCGTCGGCGTCGACGTCGACCCGGGACGAAAAGGGCTACTTTGGCGGTGTCGGCGACGACGACGGCAGCGACATCAACCGGGAGGACCAAAAGACGGTCGAGACGAGTACGTTTTCTCTTTTTCTTTTTCTCCTTTTCTTTCTCTTCCTTTCTCCCCTTCTTTCGCTTTCCCGCTTTCCCGCTTTCACTCAGCCTGTCGTGGCCTGCTAACGCGTGTTCACAGTGATCAACATGATCAAGACACGACTGAATGCAGTCCGCAAGAAGGCGCGTCTGATCAACAGCCACTCCAAGGCGGTGCAGCGCCAGGACCTGGTGCGGCGGCGCAGCGGAGACGTGACGCCTCGGAGCGTCCCATCGCATGCGTCGTGAAGACGATTTGTTTTCTATTACCCTTCTCTCCTCTCCTGATTCTTTTCTCTCCTTTCTTTGTTTTACCTCGGCAGGCCTAGATTGGTCCTTTCCTTTGCCTGTTTGTTTTTCTTACGATAAGGCGGGTCCATTGACAAGGCGTTTTTGTTGGTCATGATGAAAATGATATGATTTTTTTCGCTCTCGTTTCTTCTTTACTTTCTTGCTTTCTTTCCTTCTCTGTCGAACCTGCATGCTTCGAGGCTGGCGTCGACCTGGATCGTCGTTTTTCCTTCTGTCTATATATCACCGGCCACCTTCGATGCTTTTCCGCTGGAGCGTACTCCGTACAAAGTTGTGTTTACTGAGACGGGTCGGAAAACGGTGTTAGGCTGGGAACTGCCTACTATGGGGAGGAGGCTGCCAGGACTGACCTGGCAAGTGGATAGGAAACCGCATTTGTGCCGCTGTTGTCTCGCCGGTTCGCATCGCTTCTGTAGGCCTCTTGTCCTTTCGTCCCAACAGCTTAGACGCATGGTCCAGTGCAAAAGCCAGACTGAAATGGCAGGGAAGGTGTACGGGGAGGGGCCGCGTCTTTTGGACGTGTGACTCGACAGGTTTTTCTTAACGGGTATGAATATAGAACCATTATCACTATGAGCTCCCACCATCAGTGCTCGCTCTGCAAGTGGGCCACCAGCGCGTCAGGGTCCAGCGGACGCAATGCGCCGCCGCCTGCTTCGTCACCACCGCCACCCGCCATCGCCGCTTCGTACTCTGCCGCCAGCGCGTCCAGCTCGGCCGCCCGTTGCGGATGCTGCGCGCGCAGCCGAGCGATGTCGCCAGCAAACAGCGCCGCCTCGGCCGCGGGCAGCGGGCGGCGCGCCCTCTCGGCGGTCAAGGCCGTCTGCAAGCGTTGTCTTTCCGGCGGGTCGTCGTCTGTCGGGTTGCCGCGCGCCACCAGATTTCCGCGCCGGAGGACCAGCACGACGTCGGCGAGCGCGGCCTCCCCTTCCAGCTGCGCCGCCAGCTGCGTCAGGCCGGCATAGCTCTCGTCGTGCACGGCGCGGGGTGTCAGGCGGACGGGGAGTGTGGGTTTGGCGGTGGGTTCGGTGGGTTCGGTGGATTTTGCGGGGGGAGAGCTGGGAGAGGTGGAAGAGGTGGACTCCGACTCGACTTGGACCCCCCCATCCAGAAAGCGCGCCAGCAGACCCAGCCGCGACTGCGTGGCGTGCACGGCCAGCAGCACCACGCAGACGCCGTAGCCGTGCGCCCGGAACGTCTGCGCCATGGCCACCACGTCGGCCGGGTAGCGGCTGGCCGACTCGACCAGCGTGGGCAGCCGGCGCGCGGCGGCCTCGCGGCAGGCACGCGCCAGCCAGCGGCGGGCGTCGTGGCCGGTGGCGGCAGAGGCGAGGCTGGGCGGGGCGTGGCCGGCGGCGGCAGCGGCGACGAGGCCGGCGTAGGCGGGGTGGTAGGGTTTGTGGGTGTCGGCGACGAGGTGGCAGAGAGTAGCGGGCGCAGCAGACGAGGCGCGGCGCAGGGCGGCGGCCAGCGGCGGGGCGGCGTGGGATTTGCCGGCGCCGGTCTGGCCGGCGAGGATGATGCAGACGGGGCGGACGGGGGGGGGAGAGGAAGAGGAAGAGGAAGGGGCAGAAGCAGGAACGGGCAAGTCGGTCAAGAGGCCAAACTCTGCCGGCCGAATCTGCTGCTCAAAGATGGCAGCATTGTCCTCGTCGGAGAGGAAGTAGTCGCTGGGTTTCATCTTGTCTTTGTCTCTTTCCCTGCTGTTGTTTCCTTTTCACTTCTTCTCTTCTTCTATGCTTTCTTTCTCTTCTCTTCATCTCTTCTCCTCTTTCTCGCTCATCTTACTTCTCCTCTTCTACAAAACCATAACGTCAGACACGGCAGACGCGGGAGACGCGGGACGCTGCATACCATTACCCCAGTTTTCTCCGGACGTGGGGGATGGTTATTAAGAATGGCGAATAAGAGTATATTATTCCTCCCCTTTCAAACAGGAGTGCCTTCCTTGGCCACCCACACTCGCCGAGTCATACCAGCTTTTCACACTTGTCGCGTTTGCCGACGGAACCTGCCAAGCCACGCTGATGTCTCACTTCGAGAGGGCTGCTAAATGGTGTCTTTAGCAGCGTGCCGACTGAGCGAGTAGGTAATGAGAAAGAACATTTTGCCTTGCCACAATTGTCTCGGAGTCCTCGGGACTACAGGAGGGAAACAACAGAAAGAAAACGCCGATTCGTAAGTCGTACCAGTGATATATCGAGAGAGCAGAAGCAAAGAAAAGAAGAAGGAAGAAAGAAAAAAACACCGCCCTACCCCTGACACTCGTCCCAGCGGCCGCCGCTGCGCGCAAAGGCCAGGCTGTCGACGAAGCGGTCCAGGCGGCAGCGGCCGTGGCGGTCGGCGCCGCAGTTGCGCAGCGGCACCACGCGGTCGTTGACGAGGACACGGACCAGCTCGTCGCTTTCCGTGTCGTTTCCGTCTCGGCACACCATCTTTTCCACGTACATGCGCGCCGCAAACGGCACGGTCCAGCTGGCCGCGTAGCCGCCGAGCGCGGCCGGCTCCATGCGGTGGTCAGTGGCGGGGACGATGGCGCCCGTGACGGTGCCATTGTACAGTCCCAGGGCGGCGTAGACAGTGGCCAGGTCGTTGTCGTGGGAGAAGTCGGCGTAGACGCGGGCATCAAGCGGGAACGTGGCCGGGTCGGCGTCGAGGGTGCGGTTGGTACCGGCGGCCGCGCGGCCGTCAAGGGGCACGGGCGAGCGCGTGAGGCGCGCCAGCAGCTCGTTGACAAAGCTGACGCCAACGGTGGCGCCCAAGACGCTGCCGTCGCCGAAACCGTACCACTTGCCCAGGGTGTGCAGGTAGTCATAGGCGCGCCACTCGTCGACGGTAAACAGGCGGCAAAATGGCGAGGGCCGTCTTTGGTCTCGAGTCTGCTGTCCCAGCGTCTCATACGGACACAGGTCCATGATGTAGACCGTCTCCGCATCCGTCAGGTTGGCGCCGGGCAGACCACGGTTCAGCCGCGCCGTAATCGCCGGGACAAATGTGGCCGCAAACTCGCGTTGGGCCGCCTCGCCAGCAACTGCCGAGAAGGCTGGGCACAAGCCGGCGTTGTGGCTCAATGTGTTGTTGAAGCCTTCCGCCTCGGGCAGCACGAGGATGGGCGTGGCCGGAGCGCCGGCGGCAGCAGAGGGGGCCACAACCGACGTCAGTCCTTCGACCCACCGCACGGCCGACATGTAGACACGGTGCTGGTCGGTCGAGCGGACAAACAGGGCTTTCTTTGAAGAAGCGCTTGTCGGTGAGCTGCTCAGCCCATCGTCCCCGTCACCGCCGCCGTCCAGCAGCGAACGGTAGCGGCGCGCGACGTGGACGCCCGCGTGCACCATCTGCTGCTCGCCAAAAGGCGTCAGCTCATCGGCGCCCAGGCGGTAGCGGTAGGACTGCAAGAACGCGAAGCGGCTGCCGTCAGGCCCGTCGACCAGGTGGGAACGGTCCACCGACGCCAGGATGCGGGCGACGAGGGCGCCGTAGGCGGCGGACTTGCTGGCGGTGGGGTCGCGGCCACCGTGGCGGGAGAGCACCTGGACAAAGGTGTAGCGGCAAGACGGAGGGAGCGCGGGGGCGAGGGGGTTGTTGTCGGAAGCCAAAGTCGAAGTCTCGGCGTGGTCTGGGGGCACGGCGAAGAAGGGCGAGTAGGGGCCCCAGTAGCGGGCAATGGGGGGGAAGCACTGGTAGCCGCGGTCAGGCGAGTCGCAGGGAGGGGAGCGCGGAAGGCGGCTGTTGGGTCAGTCGTCTGTCAAGAGCATGTCAGAGCGTCAGATTCAGCAAACGCACGAGAGAATGATGCCGAGATAGAGGACGATGCCGAGACTCATGGCCAGCAGCGACAGCTTGAGCAGCCGGCGCCGGCCGCGCGCCCACACTGTACTGAGCACGCCGTCGTCGAAGCCGGCCGCAGTTTGGGGTTGAGTCCTTTGGGTGTTCCTTTGGGTGTTCCTTTGGGGGGTCTCTTGTCTCTCTTCTCCGTAGTCTTCATCCCCGTCCACATCTCCGTCGCCGGAGCTGCCCGCTGGCAGTGGCTGGTACCGTTGGCGGCGGCTGAAAAATTGCCGCACCTTGCTAGCCACCGAAGCATCCATTGTGTTGAGAGACGTTGTCGAGGCCGACGAGTCGACATTGACAGAGTTCTGCTTGTGTTCCTGACGGCAGTTGCAACAATGAGTGGGGCATCGACGCACAGACGTCACTGGAGCTGGAGCTTCAGGCCCTGAGCACGATTAGTCATCTAATTTGTTCTGGCCACTTGAACAGATGCGAGAAGGTGAGTCAAGAAGAGTACGAGTACGAAATACTCCGTACAGAGTTATTTTGTCCCATCTATGATGATCCTGGTATCAATGACAAAAGAGATAAAAAGACTAAGCCGCCGACAGTGTCCCGTGTCTCGGCCCTGCTCGACCTCGACCTCTAAAACGCAACGCCGACGCTTGGCGCTGCTAGCAGGCCTTTCGACGCCTCTGCCATGGACGGCAACGACGGCAGCGTCGTGGCTGCCGTCGTCGCCGATGTCGGTGTCTGTGTCTCGACCATGACCTCCTGAACTCCCGCGCCCGCTTCCTCGCCGCCCCCGCGCTCCGTCCACGTCGACAGCGTGTCGACTGTCGAGGCAAACGAGTCGAAGCTGCCGCGGTTTTGCAGCGAGGGAGGAATGTCTTTGCTCTCGCTGATGGTGATGCTGACGCTGTTTTCGCCGTCCGCCGGCCAGACGCACTGGTAGAAGCCGTCCCGCTCGGTCACCGGCCGCGGCGCATTGGTCACGCCGCTGCTTGTCCCGCTTTGTCGCTCTGCCTCTGCTGCCTCTGCCTCTGGCCGGCCCTGCAGCGATAGCCAGGTCGACACCCGCGTCACTGAAAACGACTTTTTCTTGCGCAGCGGCGGCCGCAGCACCAGCGGCAACGGTGGCGCCAACGGCACGTCCGCGATGCTGCGCATGCGCGTCAGCATCCGCGTGTCGGTCGGCGCCGTTTGGGGCCGCGGTGGTTCGACGCGGTCGTGCTGGACAAGCGACCGTCCGCCCACGCCCACTCCCCGACCGAGATGCTCCGTGGACCCGAGACGCTCGGCAAACGACGGCGCAGCGGCTGGTCGTGCAGGGACGGCGGGCAACTCGGGGACGACCATGGACAGACCGTCATCTACCGCACCATACGCCGTCGACGGCCGGCTGCTAACGT
Source organism: Ophiostoma angusticollis (assembly GCA_019925545.1). NCBI lineage: Eukaryota > Fungi > Ascomycota > Sordariomycetes > Ophiostomatales > Ophiostomataceae > Ophiostoma > Ophiostoma angusticollis. The sequence continues at coordinate 203,591 of JADHKL010000014.1, forward strand.
AGATGCTCTGGCGCTCGACGACAGAGTCGATCTCGGCCTGCAGCCGTTCCATCTCGATCATGGCGCTAGCAATGCGCTCCACCATGCCCTCGACGGCCGGCGACGAGTGGGCGCGGCGGTGCGAGCGCAGCGGGACAGGCGGCTTGTCGTTCTCGACGGCGGTCGCAGTCCTGCCGCTTTGGCTCTGGTCGTTCTGGCTCTGGCCGAGGCTCCGGCCGCTCTGGCTCCGGCCGCTCTTGGTGCTTCCACGGATACTCCCGACGGCCCGCCGCGGTACGTGGAAGGACATGGCCGAGTAGCTGCGGTCCGTCTCGGCCAGGTGGATGCTCTGGCTGTCGCCGCTGCCGTCGCGCAGGTGCACGCGGGGCGGCATGAGTATAGTGTCGTCGTCGTCGTCGTCATCGTCGTCATCAAACACTCTGGTTGCCCGCTGAAAGGACGTCAGCAGCGGCGACGGCAGGTGTGTGAAATCCAGCGGCTGGAACGACGGCGGCCGGCGCCGGAACTGCGCCTGGTACTGCTGCCGGTACTGTGTCTGGTACCGCTGCAGGTACTGCTGCTGAAAGGCCTGCTGCTGTTCGAGGAACGACGCTCTCTGCAGTGCCATGTCTTGTCCCGTTTCCTTCGTTTCCTTCGTCTCGTCCGCTGGCCCTGGAAAGACAAAGGTCTCCGATTGCAAGTGGCGGAAGTTGGTCGGCGCCGAGATCGGCGGCCGGCGCTTCGATGCGCGCGACGACGAGCCCGACAGAGACAGAGATGCGGGCATCGGGAACAGCAGAGACACCGACGACGACGTCCGCAGTTGCAGCCGCCGGCGCTTGGACTGGCTGCGGCTGTGGCTGCGGCGCCGGCGGCCACTACGCACCGACGCTGCGCTGGTGTGGCGGTCGTTGTCGTCGTCGTTGTCTAACCGGCTGGGTATGGCCGCCGGCGCATACATCGGAGGCGGGACAAGGCCAGGCTCGCTGGTCCAGACGGCATCCTTCTCGGCGCGGCGGTGGAGGGTGGCGCGGCCATGGTGGGATGCAAGAGGTGGCGGCGGGTTGCAGCAAGCGGCGAGTGTGTTGAACCATGAGGGCGAATCTTCATACATGGCGATACAAGGACTAGAGGGACGGCATGTCGAGGAGAGGGGAGAAAGACAAGAGTGAACTCGGAAGCGACAGGACTGGTAGAAGAAGCAGACAAGGAAAACGACGACCAGCGACGGGGGGAGATGAGACGAAACGACAAGGGGAGAGGGAGGAGAGAGAGAGAGAGAGAGAGAGGAGAGAGAGAGAGAGAGAGAGAGGAGAGAGAGAGAGAGAGAGAAGACAGATGGAGAGAGAAGACAGAAGAGAGAAAAAAAGAAATACAAATATAAAATGAAGGGTTCGTACCGCTCCGTAGAGACCTCGACAGATCCTCTTATTACAGCAGAGTCGCACACATCTGACGGAAGAGGGGCTGCTCCCGCATCCATCGGAAGTTTCTTTTTATCTTCATCCTCTCATTTTTGTTTTAAACTGCGCGTCCCGTATCCTGTCATCACTTACACAGCCATGTCGCCACGGGTGGAACAGCGTGGGAATTAAGGGAGCCTCGAGAGCGTCAAGAGAAGAAAAGAAGCGAAAACGAGACACAATCAATAGACAAACGTCAGTTTGCCGCCGTGTGATTGGCGGGGCGAGAGCGACAAGGTGTGTGGAGAGAGGGGGCGTGTGAAGGCTGGGCGCGAAGGAAAAGGTGTGGGAACAGCTGGTCGCAGGTAGCGCAGCCAGCCAGTCGGTGCGCCCAGCTGAATGATTGGCGCCGGTGGCTGGATGAGGAAGACGTGCCGCCCCTCCCAGTTCTCGCAGAGGAGGCAAACCAATCAAGTCTTTGGTGGTGCTCTTTTCTGGTGCTCTATTGTTGCTGCTCCTCCTGTATGTCTCAGTTTAAACTGTAAGGCAGAAAAGAGCAGAAGGAAGGAGAGAAGAGAGAAGAGGAAAAAAGGAAAGAACAGGCTGCAGGAAGAGCACCTTCCCGTAAAGGAACAAGAGGACAAGGACAACCGAACCTGATCTTGGTCGGCTGGTCAGGTCATCGGGTGGACAAGGAGGGTGAGAAGTGGTGCATGAATTTTGGTTGTCTGTCGCCTCTCGTTTGTCTGGTCTGTCTGTCGACAGATTCGAGGAAACGTATAATGTCACTCCTGACTCCTGTCAGGTGTCAGTCTTACAGCAGATGAAAGATAGGAAACGAATATAGAAAAAAAAGAAATCAGCTTCACGATCTGACACTAACATTAGCTCCGCCAGCGGACGATCTCGACGCCTGACGACTTCTGCATTCTGACTGGCTGTATTTACTTCTTACTGCTGCCTACAGACACGAGGGTGAGAGAAAAAGCGGTGATGGGACCCGGAGAAGCCGGTTTGGGAAAGAAGGAAAAAAGAAGGAGAAAGGGCAAAAAACGACAAACACTCCACAAGTCCGATCGTGCTTGCCTTTACGAATCTCTTCGGCGAGCCAGGGTTCTGGCGCCTCGGCACCGCAGCTCTGCCTGCTGACTGGCTGCCGACCCTCTGCGCTTGCGACGCACCAATCTGCACGGCGGCAGCCAGTCACAGGGAGCATCCCGTTGGGCAGCAATTCTACGAGCAGCTCTGGCGAGGTGCGACCTCTTGTCGTCAACAAGAGCCAGTCGCCCGCCTGTCAGAAGGGCGACCTGTGAAACGCTGACGTTGCGATGGAACATGTGTGCTGTGTAATATGTGACTGAAAGAAATCTATAAAAAGGTAAAAAGAAAAAGATCAAACCACCAAGAAACGCCACAACCAGAGCATTACTCGAGCTCAATGGTGCCTGGCGGCTTAGAGGACCTGTGCTGTTAGATAAGAGGCGAGAGAGAGAGAGAGAGAGAAAGCGAGAGAGTGAGAGACGCACAGATCATATGTCACCCGCGACACGCCATCGACGCTGTTGACAATTGTCCGCGCAATCGACTGCAGCAGCTTCCACGGGAACTCAAACGCCTCGGCGCTCATAAAGTCGCTCGTTGTCACGGCACGGAGACTGTTTGTTAGAGAGGGAAAAGGAGATAAAAAGAGAGGAGAAACGCACATGATAATGTAGCCGTAGACGCGTGTGTCGCCCATGACACCCACTGCCTTGTTCGTGTCGAGGCCAGCATATGCTTGGGACATCTGGTCTGTCAGCTTCCCCTTTGCTTTTCCTTCACATTTCTTCCTTCTTACCTGGTCGTAGATTCCTGCCTCCTTGATCATGCTAATATAGATGTTGTCGGCCTTGCGCGCAATGTCGACGCGTTCCTTGGTCACCTCGCCCAGGATGCGAATGCCAATGCCCGGGCCCGGGAACGGGTGTCGCATGATCAGGTCGCGGTGGATGTTGAGCTGCCGCCCAATCTCGCGCACCTCATCCTTGAAAAGGAGCCGCAGCGGCTCGAGGAGCTGATTGATGGTCAGGCACGTGCAAAAGAAAGACAAAGAGGGAGAAGAAGAGTCGACATACCCGCAGGCCTTGCTGTTGTCGAGGAGGCTCGGTTAGAGAACGTCCAATCGTTCGGGGGGGAACACAGTCAACATACGCCATTCATCATCCGCTGTCGCCTCTGTTAGCAGAGCTGTCCTCTCACGCAGAGTTCAAAGTCGTCCAAGAAACCTACCTCGGGCAGACCCCCGACATTGTGGTGAGCTGCAGGTCGTGTCAGTAGGGCCCAGAGAGGGGAGAAAAGTGGCGTTGGAGAAAATACTCTTGATTGTCGCCGACGGGCCCTTGAAGCTCAGCGACTCGATTCTGTCGTTGTTAGTCCTCTTGACGGCGGCTTGGCGATGGGCTGCGACGCTACGTACACATCGGGATACAGCTGGAAACGGCGTTAGAAACATGCAACAACGGCAGGCAGCGCACTTCACGGCTCAACTTACCGTCCCCTGCAGGAACCATTCGACCTTGCCGGCGTTGGGTGTGTTCTCGGCTTCCTTCTCGATCTGCCATTGTCAGCTGTGGTCAAGCCTGGGGCCGTGGGGGGTGCTCAACCTACGCGGATGGCCTCCTTCTCAAATAGGTCGATGACTTGAGTACGTTAGTCGTGTTGCTCTGCTGGCAAAACCATTGAAACATTCCCACGTACACGTCGATCCGATGATCTTGCGCTTCTTCTCTGGGTCCAGCACACCCGCCAGGCGGCCCAGGAACAGGTCGGCAGCGTCCACAACAGTCAGGTTGATGCCCAGGTGGTGCGCCAGCGTCTCCTTGACCTGCTGGCACTCGTTGAGACGCATCAGGCCGTTGTCGACCAGCACCGCATGGAAGCGGTCGCCAATGGCCTCCTTTAGCAGCCTGGCTGCCACCGTGCTGTCAACGCCGCCCGACACGGCACCAATCACCTGTGCGCGCTCGCCCACCAGCTGCCGGATGCGCACAATCTCCTGCTGCACAAAGTCGCCCATCACCCAGCTGGCGCTGGCGCCGCAGATGTCCACGCTAAAGTTGCGCAGCAGCTCGCTGCCACGGGGGGTCTAAAGGTCCAAGGTCAGAAGAGACGCGAAGCAAAGGAGGGAGGTGAGGGAAAGAAGGGAGCAAACGTACATGCTCCAGCTCGGGGTGGAACTGCACGCCAAAAATGGGCTTTTCCTGGTGGGCAATGCCGGCAAACTCGGAGTTCTTGGTGCTGGCCACCACAATGAAGCCCTCGGGCAGCGAGACGAGCTTGTCAAAGTGCGACATGTAGGCTTTCCTGTCAGTTTGCTTCTTCTTTCTTCTTACTTCCTTCCTCTTCTCCACGCACCGTGCATCGTGTCGCCAATGCCAGCAAAAAGCCGGTCAACGTGGGCATCGACCTTCTTGATCGTCACGTCGGCGTGGCCATACTCTGGTAACGTTAGCCAGGACCAGAAACCACCAAACGACAGAACCACCACGCCACATACCGCGCTGGTCGCCACGGGCCACGTTTGCCGAGTTGATTCGCCAAGCGATTTCCTGCGGTTGTCAGTGGTCAGATGACAGGCGGGAAGAAGGTAGCAAAAGAATATCTGCGCACCTGGCAGCCATAGCTGAGCACGGCCGATTAGTATCGAGTCCTGTCCCTGTTTCTGTTCCCGTTCCACGCGTGCGTTGACATACCAGATGCCCCTGTTTTGTTAGACTTGCACAAACTTCAACATATCCACAGCAACGCGCAGGCAGAAGACGTACAGAATTGGGACGCCAAGATCGAAAACGGCAGGGTCGACGTCTGTTCTCGTCAGCCAACTTTATTCCCTCTTTTTCTCTTCCAACGCTGCCATTGTATCATGCGTTTGTCGACAGCAGGAACAGGAACGTACGCGGTGCACCCTGGTCGTAGACAGACGACGGGCCGCCAGACAGAATGATGCCCTTGGGCTTGAAGGGCAGGTCGGCTAGCTTGGTCGTGCAAGGCAGCATCTCGGCGTAGACGTTGAGGCCGCGCAGCCGGCGGAGGATCAGGTGGCTAGTCTGACTGCCAAAGTCGAGCACCAGGATGGTCTGCGGGGGGTCAGCGGTGAATAGAACAAGAGAGTCGTCGGATCTCATCAAAGGGATGGTCGACTGATCTCGAGACACTTGTCGAGGCTGATCCTTTGTCTCTCAAGACAACTTACGTCAAAAACATTGTGAGGAAGCTCGGCTTCGGTAGCTCCGGTCATCGTGGCGGCACAGGTAGAACAGACAAAACAAACGACGGCCGGGATGCCCCTGTTGGTGATGCTGATCTTGAGGAATTGGGTTTTCACGCGGCGCGTCTTCATCGCCGTCAAAAAAACCATGACTTACAACCCCTCGCCTTATCTTATCTCCAGCGCGCTAGATTGACCGTGCGAATACAGTTTCCGTACGTAAATAAACTGTACGACGGGCCGGACAATCCAGGTCCCGAGCCAGCGCCCAAGCGTACCAGTTTCAGGGACCCCTGCAGACGCCATTTGGGGACACGGTTTTCCCAGTGAATAAGTGTTTTGCCGCTTATTGACCAGCTTGCAAGAAACGAAGACAGTTCATTACTGACTTTCTCTTTACTTTCTCTTTTTTTTCTTTTCTCCTCCCTTTCAGCTCCACCCCGGACACATCGACAGCAAGACATCGAGCTTCGAAGAGCCTTTTGCTTCTCGACAAGCTACTTCGACAGGCAATTTCGACAAGCTTAAAGAGCTCCAGCTCATCTCCATCGCCACACGATGCAGCAGCCCATCATGCCCGGGCAGATGCCCTCGCCGGAGCAGATACAGGCCATGCAGCGACAGCTGGCGGCCGACGCACAAAAGGCCGGCATGACCGTGCCGCAGTTCATCCAGCAACTGCAGCAGAAAGCCCGCGAGCAGATGATGCTGCAGCAGCAGGCAGCCATGCGCGCACAGCAGCAGCAGCAGCAGGGAGGAGGAGGAGGAGGAGGGCCAGGAGACAGCAGCGGCGGGCCCCAGCCAACACCACAAGGTGCACCGCTACCCCAGCAACAGCAGCCGTCGCAGCAGCAGCAACAGCCGCAGCCGATCCAACCCGGCCCGCCAAACCCGATTGCGATTGCCATGGCGAACTTTCTGCGCAGCCAAAACCTCAAGCTACGCACGGTGGTGCTCAACGGCGAGCGCAAGGACATGTTCCGGGTGAAGCGGGCGCTGCGGATGCTGGAGTCGCCGGCGTACGAGAAGGCGCGCAAGAAGACGCCCGGGCTGCCGGTGATTACGGACCGCGCGTCGCTGGAAAACGCGTTCAAGTTGCTGCCCATGTCAATGCTGGCGCTGCGCGTGCGCAAGGTGGACGATGAGGAGGCGGCGGCAGCAGACGACGGCCACGGCCACGGACCGGGCCACAGCCACGGACCGCCAAAGTCCAAGAAGAAAAAGGCCAAGCGCGTCAAGGGCCAGTGGGACGTGGTCATTGAGCGGCAGCAGGACGCCGAGGACGACATGTACTACATCTGGCTGTACGAGGGAACGCAGATCATGCGCAAGGTGTACGCGGGCCTGGCGCTGCTGGCCATTTTTGCCGTCGTGCTGTACCCGCTGTGGCCGCTCAAGCTGCGCCAGGGCGTCTACTACCTGAGCTGGGGCTTCCTCGGCCTGCTGGGTCTCTTCTTCCTCATGGCCATCTTCCGCGTCATCCTCTTCTGCATCACCTACTTTGTCCTGTCGCCGGGCCTGTGGCTGTACCCGAACCTGTGGGAGGATGTTTCGTTTATGGACAGCTTCCGGCCCGTCTGGGCCTGGCATGACGTGAGTCTCTCTCTCCCCCCCCCTCTCTCCCTCTGCATGTCCCTAACAGACCAGCCAAACCCGAAGAAGAAGAAAAAGTCAAAGGCCAAGGCCGCCGGCGCCGGAGGGTCGTCTGCGCATGCACACTTTGCCAGCACCACCGGCCAGCCGGCGCCGGCGTCGGCCACGACGACAGGCACGGCAACACAGATCAACGCGGCGCCGACACAGCGCGCAGGCTACAAGTCGCCGCAGATCGAGGAGGTCGAGGACGAGTAGACGAGGGAAGCAGAGGGGCAGTGACGGCAGACGCAAGAAGGCAGACGCAGACGGCAAAACTTTTGTATTCTTACTACCTATGGAGCTATATACGGAATGGCTCTACCCTATGTACTGTTGGGCGGAATGCTGAAGGAAGACTATTTACACCTCTAGCTGCTCTAGGTCTTTGTAGAAGACGGCCTGGTCGCGCCGCTCGCCCGACGGCCGCAGTACCATGCCGGGAATGCGGCCGGCCTCGGTGAAACCCAGGTCGCGGTAGAGAACGGCCGCGCTCGAGTCGGTTTCGGCCTCGGCAGTCTGTGGGGTTAGAGGGAGAGCCAGAAGAGAGAAGAGAGAGAGAAGAGAGAGAGAGAAGAGAGAGAAGAGAGAGAGAAGAGAGAGAGAAGAGAGAGAGAAGAGAGAAGAGAGAGAGGAGAGAGACTCACCAGCAAAGTTCTCCCCTCGTGCAGTGCCTGCTGCTGCACGGCCTCCAGCAACTGACGTTCGCCGCCGAGGTCGCGGAACTGCGCATTGACCAGCAGCAGCTCGACAATGGCCACGTGCGGGCTGGTCTCGGCGGGGTGGCGGCGCAGCACGACGACACCGACGAGGTCTTTCCCGTCGATGCGGGGGGTCGCGTCGGCCGACCGGACCAGCAGATAGACGACCGCCGAGCCCAGCCGGTCCCGCCACCAGGTCAGCAGCTTCTCGTGGTGCAGCGGCGGCACAAACGTGCCAGACAGGTTGTCGGCAGTGATGCGCGAGCCGTGCAGCGCGGCCAGGTAGATCGTCAGGTGGGTGTGAGCGGCGGGAGAGAAGGGTAGGACGACGGCGGCCGGTTGTTGGGGCAGTGGTAGTGTCGTCGATGGCGGTGGCGGTGGCTGTGGCGAAGGTGATGACGCTATCTCGGCGTGCAGCTCTGGTCTGACAGAGCTGCGCAGAGCGTCGGGCGGGGGAGAAAGTGCGGCAGCGGCGAGGGATCGTTGCTGTTCTTGCTCCAGCTCCTGCTGCCGTGAGACGGCGGAGGTCTCGGACGCGCTGATGGCCGGGTCGACCAGCGAGTCCATGGCAGCAATGGCGGCCACAAAGGCGGTGAGCAGGTGCGGAGGTGCCTAGAGAGAGCCGGGAGAGAGGCCAAGGAGCTAGGTGCGGGCCAGTTGCCTCGAGGACAGATCAAGTTGAATCTCGTGTGGGAGAAGACGAACGACCAGGCGACAGACGGAAGACCAGCAGTCCGTGTGGCGATCCAAAAGAGGCTGCTCTGAAAGAACGTCCAAACTCTGCAAATTGTCCAAGCTGTCCAAAAGAGCGTCCAATGGCCACGGCAGTGGTGTGCATGTGAGACGTTTCGAGATGTATTGGCGATGTTTTGGCCGTTCTTTGGAGCTCCAGAATTGGCAGGACCTGTGCAGGCAACTGACGTAACGCACTAGCTCACGTGCTGACGGGGATCGTCCCGCTGCCGCTCGTTGTCGGTCACTACCACCTAAGCGGAGCTGTCAAACTGCTAAAACTATCGCGATGAGACTGTCAACAAAATCTCCACAGTTGTCTAGGGAGTCCGTGTTTTGTAAGTCTTTGTGGTAGGCTACCCAGCTCCTGTACTTTGCAAGAGATTGTTGTTTTGCACGACAGATGAAGGATGGAAGGTGAGGCTTAGGAAGTCACAAAGGTCGTTTACAAGAGTACGGAGTAATAGCGATTGGCAGGCGGTGCTTTACCACGCTAGCCTCGCTAATACCGCCACGGATCAAGCGGGAAGAAACAAACATCAGCCTCTCTATTGCTTGTTATCATGGCTTGGCAACGACGAGCTGACGGTCAGCCTTAGGCTGACCGCGTCTGACCGTTTATTCTCCTGTCTTTCTCTTCTTTTCCTTTCTTTTCTCTTTTCTGTCCTTCTCGACTGTCCTCCTTTTCACCTACAAAAGTGTTCGCTGCCTTCTCTGCGAGTCTTCCCCCTGTCACCCCTGTCACTATCCACCTACGGTGACCTGCCACCCCACCCCTCTACGGAGTCAGGTTGCCAGTGCTAGCCTCTTCTCTCATTGACCGCTGGTTCACCAGCCAGTAGCTGCTCTCGTCGACTCACTCTTCCTCGTCTTCCTTTACACACACCTCTCCATGCAGAACGTTTTCCGCAAGGTCGAAGCGGGTATCGACGGCCTCTTTGGCGGCGAGCGCCACTCGCACACGCACGACGGCGTGGACTGCGGCGAGTCGCACGCCGAGGGGCACTCGGGGAACCGCTTCCAGTCGTTTGCGCCGCCGTCGACTGGCCACGCCAAATGGCACGTCGACGGCTGCGCCTACTTCTGGGCCGTGTCCGAGGCGCTCGAACGCGCGCAGCACAGCATCTACATTCTGGACTGGTGGCTGACGCCCGAGCTGTACCTGCGGCGACCGCCCGCACGCAATGAGTCGTACCGCCTGGACCGTATGCTGCAAGCCGCGGCCGAGCGCGGCGTGGAGGTCCGCGTCATTGTGTACAAGGAGGTGCCGCAAGCCTTGACCTGTACGTTTCTCTCATCTCTCTTCCCTCTTCGTCTTGTTGCATGCTGACGGACAGTGAACTCGGAGGTACATCCTTCTCCCTCCCCCCCTCGTCTCTTCTCCCTCCCCCCCTCGTCTCTTCTCCCTCCCCCCCGTCTCTTCTCCCCCCCCCTCGTCTCTTCTCCGTTTCCCCCCCCGGCCTCCCCTGACGCTCTGTTCCTAGCACACGAAACATGCCCTCGAGGCCCTCCACCCCAACATCCGCGTCTTCCGCCACCCCGACCACCTGCCCAGCGGCCATGACGTGCAGGCCGACTTCCAAAATGCCTTCCAGAACCTCAGCCTGGGTACCTTTGACCTAGCCAAGCTGGGCAAGGACACGCTCATGACCCTCTACGGTACCAGCGACGATATGGTGCTCTACTGGGCGCACCACGAGAAGCTGTGCCTGGTGGACAACGAGGTGGCTTTTATGGGTGGCCTAGACTTGTGTAGGTGCTCCTTGACTGCTTCTCTTTTCGGATTGAAACTTACCTGGCAGGTTTCGGACGCTGGGATACCAACAGTAAGCCGGCTCTCTCTCTCTTCTGGCAGTTCTGTTCTGTCCGTCCCGTCTAACCCACAGGCCACCCCATTGCCGATGCCCATCCCAAGGATCTCGACGACATCCTTTTCCCGGGCCAGGACTACAACAACGCCCGCGTTTATGACTTTGAGGACGTCACCAGCTGGGAGAACAACAAACGTGAGTGGGAGAAGGGGGAAAGGAGTAGGAGAAGAGAAAGAAGAGAAGAGAAGAAGAAGAAAAAAGAATAACTGACCATCAGTCGACCGCACCAAGAGCTCGCGCATGGGCTGGTCGGACATCAGCATCAGCCTGTCCGGCCCCATTGTCACCAGCCTCGCGACGCACTTCGCCGACCGCTGGAACTACATCTACCAGGGCAAGTATACCACCCGGACCGGATACCAGGCGCTGCCCATGCCTGAGCCGCCACACATTGAGATGGATGGCCTGCTGCACAGCACGGGGCAGTCGTTGTACGAGGGCGGCCAGCGCCTGATGGGCGGCATGCACAACCACATCCGCCAAGCGGGCCGTTTCTGGAGCGGCCGCGCCGACGACGGCCAAGGCGACGGCGAAGATGAAGGCGACGACCGCAGTGAACGCGAACGCGACCCACCGCTGCACATCCAGCTGACGCGTAGCTGCGCGCCGTGGTCGTCGGGCCACAAGACCGAGCACTCGATTGCCAACGCGTACATGACTGCCATTGCCAACGCAGAGCACTTTGTCTACATTGAGAACCAGTTCTTCATCACCGCCACCGGCGACCAGCAGCACCCCGTCGGCAACCAGATCGGCCGAGCCATTGTGCAGCGCATTGTGCGCGCGCACGAGGCCGGCCAGCACGACTTTGCCGTCATCGTCGTCATGCCCGCCGTGCCCGCCTTTGCCGGCGACCTGCACGCCGACGCCGCCCTCGGCACCCGCGCCATCATGGAGTTCCAGTACAACAGCATCAGCCGCGGCTCGCACAGCATCTACGGTGCCCTCCGCGCCGCCGGCATCGACGACCCCACGCGCTACCTGCGCTTTTACAACCTGCGCAACTACGACCGCATCAACACAGCCCCCGCCCTGCGCGGCCGTGCCGAGGCTGCCAGCGGCGTAGACTACGAGACGGCGCGGCGCGCCTTTGACCAGGAAGCCGGCGGCGAAGTGGGCGGCGGGGCGGGCACCGAGGCGGGCACCGAGGAGACAGGCGCGTCGGACGACCTCCGTCGCTACCAGGTAGCCGCGGCGGACGCTGGCCGTGCGCATCCCGACTTGCTGGCGACGGCAGACACGGTGTCGGCGGCGTACATGGACGGCGGTCCAGATCTGACGGCGATGGGGTGGGGTGGCAACAGCAACAGCACTGGTAACGACGACGACGACGAGCTGCGGGCCTTTGTCAGCGAAGAGCTGTACATCCACAGCAAGGTGCTGATTGCCGACGACCGAGTGGTCATCTGCGGCAGCGCCAACCTCAACGACCGGTCGCAGCTGGGCGCGCACGACTCGGAGATTGCCGTCGTCATCGAGGACCCGGGCCACCCCGTCGACACCACGATGGCCGGGCAGCCCTTTGTGGCGGGCGCGTTTGCGGCCAGCCTGCGGCGCCAGCTCTTCCGCAAGCACCTGGGCCTGCTGCCGGACCAGCGCTGCGACGAGCCGACCGACGTCTTCCACGCGGTAGGGCACAGCGGCAACCACTACGACTGGGGCAGCCCGGCCGACCGCCTGGTGGCGGACCCGCTGAGCGCCAACTTCCAGCGGCTCTGGACCGGCACGGCCGCTGCCAACACCGCGGCGTTTGACGACGTCTTCCACTGCGTGCCCACGGACCGCGTGCGCAACTGGGACGAGTACGAGCAGCACTTTGCCCAGCACTTTATCATGCCGGGCAACGACGTCAAAGACAAGGGCAAAGACAAGGACAAGGACAAGGACAAGGACAAGACCAAGGCCGACTACGGTCACGTCGTGCCCGGCTTCCCCGGTGGCGTCGCCGCCGTCAAAGCCCGCCTCGCCGAGGTTCGCGGCAGCTTGGTCGAGATGCCGCTGCAGTTCCTCGTCGACGTGCAGGACCTGGCCAAGGAGGGCCTGACGCTCAACTCGCTTACAGACGAGCTGTACACGTAGGGTGTTTTGGGTTTGCGAGGCATTCGTTGGACAATAGTTTTACATTCCCACCGATATAGACAAAAACAACGTCCTACCAGACTCCACAATAGAAAAAGACAAAGAAAAAGACAGAGAGAAGGAGAACAAAAAGAAGAGGAAAGACAAGAGAAAGAGTAAACAAGTGAATCGTTCTTAGTCGTTCTTGCCGTTGACCGTCACCGAGCTCAGCATCGGCAGCTTATACTCCCGCATGCTGACGCTGTCGTCGAGCCGGAAATGGCCGCGGCCGCCGCGGCGCACGCGCCCGCGCAGCCACGACGCGGCGCCCAGCGACATGCCCAGCACGCAGCCGATCGACAGGTAGGGGTGCTCGGAAAAGGTCATGCGCACGTCGAAAAAGACCTTTTCAATGGCCGAGATGGTCAGCTTGGGCTTGATCTTGGGCGGCGACGCCGTGACCTTGTTGAGCGTCTCGAGGATGGAGGTGCGCGACGGCAGGATGGGGTTGCCGGTCGACGTAATGTCCCAGTACCGGCGGTTGTCCTCGTCGTTGATGATGACGCGCTCGCCGTCGTGGATGTCGATGCCATAGGTCGTGCGCACCCAGCGCTGCCAAAAGGCGCCGTCGACCCACGCAAAGGTGACCTCCTTCTTGTCCGCCCGGTCCATGTTGACGCGGATGCTCTTAGCCGCGCGCAGGGCCCGCTGGTCGTTGCGGTCCTCGGCCTCCTCGATGCGCAGCTGCTTCGCGTCGCGCAGCTCCTGGCGCTCCAGCTGGAAGAGCTGGATCTGCTTGTCCATCCACTCGCTGGCCGCGCTCTTCATCTCCCGCGTCGCGCTGGCAAACGCCTCCGTATCCTCCCGCTTCAGAATGCCCAGCACCACCAGCTTGCCGTCCATGATCTCGCGCGCATTCGACGCCGTCAGCTCCGGCACAATCGGCAGCCACACCGACTTCATCCAGCCAAGCACCTGCCGCGTGTCGCGCATCTCGTTCGGCGTCAGCGGCGAGTAGTACGTCGGCCGGCCTTCGCGCGACACAATCAGCCGCGGCCACGTCGTGATCTTGTAGCGCTCGTACAGCGCCGGGTCGCTCGTCTTGACCAGCTTGGCGTGCCCAATCAGGCTCAGCGGCAGCCGCTCCAGCGCCAAAAAGTCCTCCGTCGTCGTGGCGAAATCGTAAAAGTAGAGAAAGATGACCTCCTCCTTGGCCTCTAGCGCCGCAAAGGCCGCCGCGTCAACGTCCTGCACGCCGCTCACAATGTCCAGGGCCTTGTTGGCGTACTGCACAAAGTCGCCCAGCCCCCGCAGGCCATCGTACTCGACGCGCTCGCCGCCGCGGAAGAACATGATCGTCGGGTAGCCCTTGACGCGCACGTCCTTGCACAGGCGTGACTCCTTCTCGCAGTTGACCTCGCCAATGTTGAGCCGACCCTGCATCTCCTTGGCCAGCTGGTCCCAGTTGGCCGCCATGGCTTTGCAATGGTGGCACCATGGCGCGTAGAACTTGATAAACCAAGGCTCCAGCGTCATAGTCACGAGCGTCTGGAAAGTCTCGGCGGTCAGCGGCACGGACGCGCCGTTGACATTCTTGGGCGCCGTCGACTTCGGCGGGCCTTTGTAGATGGCGGGGGCCTTTGGCGGGGCGTGTTTGCTGCTGCTGTTCTCCTTTGTCGCCGCCGCGCCAGCGTTGCCATCACTGCTGGAAGACGAGTCGACAACACCCGTGTCCTTGGCCTCGATGACCTTTTCGGAAGCGTCTCTGGCAGGTTCGGCGGCAGGCTCAGTGGTTGCAGCGGGTGCTGAAGCATCTTTTGGCGTGTCTTCCTTGGGCTTATCGTCCTTTGGCTTATCGTCCTTTGGCTTCTCGTCCTTTGGCTTCTCGTCCGTCGGCTTATCATCCTTTGGCTTCTCGTCCTTTGGCTTTCTATCCTTCCGACCCTTCTTGCCGGCCTTGTCCTTGACCGCACGGGTAAACTGCACCCGGTCGAGGATTTCGCCTGCGTCGGCCTCCGTGCGAGGACTCGAATGCGCGCCCTCGGCTGGCAGCAGGAGCTTAGCAGGGCGCTCGCCGGGGAAGGCCTTGTCGAGAGCCTCCTCCAGGTGATAGGCCAGGACGGTACCGTTCTGGACGCCGTGAACATCAGCAAGCTGCTTGCCGTTGCCGTAGAGAAGAGTGGACGGGTAGGACTTGATGCCATGCTGGAAGCAGAGGTCGAAGTAGGCGACGCAGTTGATGTGGCCAAACTTAATGTCGTAGCGCTCGACGGTGGGGGCACTGTGCTCGTCCGTCTTCTCGGTGTAGTAGTATTCGTAGACTGTTTGGTAGGCGGGCGCGAACTTTGCGCAGTGATGGCAGTAGGGGCTGCGAACGTTAGGGGTGGGCAGAGAGGAAGCGGGAACGAGGAAAAGCAACCTACCTATAGTGCTTCACGTAGAGAAACTTGGTGTTGTTGAGGTACTCGTCAAAGTTCTTGGGCGTCAACTTGATCAGTGGCGGTACATCGATGCCATTGAAGGTTGTGTGCGCGTCGTCGCCGTCGTCTTTGCTCTTTGCGGAGACAACACCCAGCGCAGTAGCGCCGAGTAACGAGAGAAGCGTGGACAGCCTCATGATGGCCAGTCCAGCGAAGAGGGGGTGGGGACGAGGTCGTCGATTCGTCCGCGATGTCGTTGGTGTGTTCGAGACGCTGATTGAGGCGAGCGGCTGCTAGGAAGACATGAGGGTGGGAGGGCGCATGGAATAGGATAGATCGAGCGCTGGTGACGAGAGAGTAGCGACAGGACTGGGATCGTACGTGTCAGGGTTGAGGAAAGGCGCCAGGGGTGAAGGAGGGAGACGGAGAAAAGGAGAAGGAGAAGGAAAAGGAGAAGAGACTAAAGGCAGAAACGAGAGACGAGAAAGGGGTCAAAGAAGCATCGGCAGTGAGAAACAACGGCCCGGTGGTAGGCGTGGGCCGCGATGGAACAGAATGGAAAGAAAGGTGAGCAGATGCTGTCGTGGCCTTTGGACGGAGTGAGCAGTGCACGAAGCAGAAAAGAAGACGCAGATAGGCCAAATCACAAGATGGAGTGGGACGACCGCTGGAGCTACCCGTCGCGCCTATCGCTTCGAGGGAAGGTGGCCTGGACCTTTTCATTCGCTACACGTCTTTCGCGGTTAGGACGTCACGTGCTGACAACGCTCCTCGTTGTTTCCGACTTCTCCTTCTTTTCCTCTTCTCTCTTATTCTCTACGCTGTTACTTTTTCTGACGCTCCTTTTTCTGACGGTCTGCTCGGGCGAGAAGACAGATGCCCTCCTTGTAGGGCAAAGAAAGCTGGAGTCGAGTGGACTGACGTCAAACGAAGTCGATCGAAGTCGACAAGGAACAAACCCATAACCTTGCCGTTTTACTTCGACGCTCACTCGTCGTGCGGACACAAGGATGCAGCTGCATCTGTGATACAGATAGATGGATACACGGCCGGCCGCCAAGCGGCCCCGGCTTACTACGCCTGACGGCGCCGGCGACGGCGACGACAATGACGACTGCGACCTCGTGTTCAAGTCGCTTACGGCGCCAGTGAGTCCGCCAAAGAGAAAAGGTAGACGTGGGAGTACAACTCAGACAAACCAGGAAGTCCAGGAAGTCCAGGAAGTCCAAGCAGACCAGGCACTTCGGACAGACCAGGCAGTCCAGGCAGACCAGGCAGTGCGGACAGTCCCGACAGTCCAGACAGTCCAGGAAGTGCACACGAGCCCCTTTCGGCTGACGGCCATTCGTGACCTGCCGCCGGCAGCCAACAAGGACGCGCTGACGGTGCGCGACGTCTTTGGCGACCCACACGTGGCAGAGTGCTGGGAGTTCAACTACCTGCACGACGTGGACTTTCTGGTGGATGCCTTTGACACGGATGCAGCGCGGCGCCGGCGCCCTGGCGGTCTGGACCTACACGTGGTGCACGGCTTCTGGAAGCGCGAGGATCCGCGGCGGCTGCAGCTGGAGACGGCGGCCAGGCCGTACCAGAGTCAGTACCAGGACGGCGGCAGCAGCAGCAACAGAAGCAAAGCGAGCGGCGTCCGCGTGACGCTGCACGCGGCCTATCTGCCGGAGCCGTTTGGCACGCACCATACCAAGATGGCGGTGCTGCTGCGGGACGACGACACGGCGCAGGTGGTGGTGCATACGGCGAACCTGATTCCGCACGACTGGGCCAACATGACGCAGGCGGTGTGGCGGTCGCCTCTATTGCCTCTACGAAGAGAGCGGGTCGGCGGCGGCAGCGACAATGAAGAGCGCGAGCCGCCGGGACCGGGCCGGCGCTTCAAGCGCGACCTGCTTAACTACCTGCGGGCGTACGACCGGCAACGGCCGGTGTGCCGGCCGCTGGTGGAGAAGCTGGCACGCTATGACTTTTCGGCGGTGCGCGCGGTGCTCGTCGGAAGCGTTCCGGGACGGTATCGAGCTGAAAGGGAGGAGGAGGGCGACGACGACGACGACGATGACGAGACGACGCAGTGGGGATGGGCCGGACTACGGCGAGCACTGCAGCAGGTACCCATACGACGGCCGACAGCGTCCACGTCCACGGCGTCCACTGCCGAGGTGGTGGTGCAAGTGTCGTCGATCGCCACGTTGGGAGGCAACGATGCGTGGCTGCGGCAGACGCTGTTTGCCGCCTTGTCGTGCGGACAACCGGGCGGGCAAGCAGGCGGCAAGCATGCACCACAGCGACGGCCAGGGCAGCTTCCCCTCCCAGCCATGTTCGGCGCGTTGCGGCACCCGCGCGGCGCCGTGAAGCCGCAGTTCCGCATCGTGTTTCCGACGGCGGACGAGATCCGGCGGTCGTTGGACGGCTACGTATCGGGCACGTCGATCCACACCAAGATTCAGTCCGTGCAGCAGCAGCGGCAGCTCGCTTATATGCGGTCGCTGATGTGCCACTGGGCCAACGACGCGGAGGCGGGGGTGGAGGTGTCGTCGACGACGCAGGGCGGCGATGCCGGACGCGGCCGGGCAGCACCACACGTTAAGACGTACGTACGATATGTCCACAACGCCAGCAGCAGCAGCAGCGACGGGACCGACGTCGACATTGAATGGGCGCTGCTCACGTCGGCCAACATGTCGAAGCAGGCATGGGGCGAGGCGCGGTCGGCGACGGGCGAGATGCGTATTGCGTCGTACGAGCTGGGCGTGCTGGTGTGGCCGGCACTGGTGGCCGGGAACGAGGCGGCAACGATGAGGCCAATCTTTGGGCGGGACACGTGGACGGGCGAAGACGAGAAGCCGGCAGGGGAGTACCCCGTAGCGGAAGGCGTGCCGTCGGTCATCCCGCTGCGCATTCCGTACAGCCTGCCGCTGCAGCGCTATGGGCAGCACGAGCTGCCGTGGGTCAACAGCATGGCGCACGACGAGCCGGACTGGAGGGGTGTGAGCTGGGGGGATGCCTGAGAGAAGGAAGGAATAAAAGAGATCAAAAGTAAACGTTATCCGTGTATTGACTATGGCGACATGACAGCATGACAGGCGTCTCCATTGAACCTCCGTCCACCGTCCCCTGGCATCCGTCAGGCCCTACGACGAGCCCACGGCCTCGGGCGCCTTGTTCTCGTCGTAGCCGTACTTGGTCTTGAGCTCCTCGATGTAGGCGACGTACTTCTCCTTGGCCTCGTCGACGGTGATGCCGGCGTCGACCTGCTTCTGCCAGGCGTTGTACTTGGCCTTGCCCTGCCATTCGGAGCGTTGTCAGCGGGAGCATGGATGGCAGAGAGTCGGCAGACGTTACCTTGAGGTCGAACATGCCAGGTTTGGGGGCGTTGGAGAAGTCCTCGCCGGTGGCAACCTTGTAGAGGGCTGAGATGTGAGTTTTTCTTCTTTCCCCTCTCTCTCCCTCTCCCCTCTCCTCTCCCTCTCCTTTCTCCTCTCCTCCTGTCCTCCCTCCTCTCCTCCTGTCCTCCCTCCACTCCTTTTGTCCTCCCTACTCACCGTAAATGTCCAGCAGCTCTTCGTTGCTCGGCTTCGACGTCAGCTTCTTGGAGTCGGCAACGGCCTTGTCAAATGCCTCAGACATGATAACGGTTGATTGGTAGCGCGTAGAGGTTCTGGTTCGTTTTGAGTAGCCTTCCTCTTTCTGAAGCAGCAGTTGTTGTGATGTTGAAAGTCGGGCGGAGACTGCCCAGATTTGTTGAGCTTGTGCTTGTGGTTGGGACGTCCCCATAGCGGGGTATTCCGTCACTGTGCAGTGTGCAGTGTGCAGTGCAGTGTCCAGTGTGCATGCAGTGTGCATTGTAAAATAAATCGAAAATTAGAGTAATAAAATCGCCACTGGATGATCTAACGGTCGATCTCGGGACCGAGGCTTTCCAGAGGTAGCTCCTCTGACCGCCGACCGGGCACGGTTCCTCTGTAAGCATGATAAGTCGCAGCACGGATCCGATAGGTAGGTAGGCAATGCGATGATGCCACCATTTGCTAAGCTCCTTCCGACTTGAGACACGGCACGGCCGGACCAGTTCTCCTGTCTCCCTCGCTGGCTTCATCTTCCTCCATCCCCTTTCCTGTTTCCTGTCCCTCTTGTCCCTCTTGTCACCGTTTTTCTCTCCTTTACTCTCACCTCTCTTTAAACATGACCGCGATGCCTCCTACAGTCGTCATTCTCGGCGGTGCCTTTGCCGGCGTGCACATTGCCCACTATCTCCTGAAGTACAACAAGGAGGTCAAGGTCATCCTCGTCTCCAAGGTAAGCTTCCTTCCCCTTCCTTCCTTTCCAACCCTTTCTTCCTGTCTAACCCCCCCAGAATAGCCACTTCTTCTGGAACATCTCTTCTGTGCGCGCCATTGTACCTGGCAAGGTCGACGAGGGCAAGCTGTTCACCTCCCTGGCCGACGCCTTTGGGCGCTACCCCAAGGACCGCGTCGAGCTCATCATCGGCACTGCCGAGGCCGTCGACACCACCGCCAAGACGGTCCGCGTGACCGTGCCGGGCACCGGCAAGCCGCGCTCCCTCGCCTACGACCACCTGATGCTGGCCACGGGCTCGCGCAACAGCTTGCCGACCAGCAAGGACGGCGCGCCGGCTGACGGCGATGCCGAGCCCATAATGCCCTGGAAGGCCGACGGCACTTACGAAGACATCCAGGCGCTGCTCAAGACGACGCGCGACCGGGTGGCCGCCGCCAAGCACATTGTCGTGGCCGGCGGCGGCTCCACCGGCATTGAGGCCGCCGCGGAACTGGCCTATGCCTACGGGAATGCGGAAAAGCAAATCGTGCTGCTGTCGAGCGCGCCAGAGCTCATCGGCGGCGACATTGTGGCGCCTGCTGCACGGGCTGAGCTGGACAGGCTGCACGTGGACGTGCGCACCAACGCGGCCGTCACGGCGGCGCGCACGCGGGCCGACGGCCGCATCGAGCTGACCGTCCAAGGCGCCGCCGAGCCGCTCGTGACGGACCTGTACCTGGCGGCGGCGGGCCTGACGCCCAACACAGACTACCTGGACGCCTCGCTGCTGTCGGCCGCGTCGTCGCCGGAATCGTCGGCGTCGGCATCATCACGCAAGACGGTCGCCGTCGACGCCTTCTACCACGTCGTCACGAATCCCGACGGCAGCATCGACCCCAGCGTGTGGGCGGCCGGCGACGTGGTCAGCAAGCCGCGCGCCGGCTTCGTCATCACGCAGAAGCAGGCGGCCGGCGTGGCCAAGAACATTGACCTGGCGCTGCAGGGCAAGCCGCCGCTGCCGGTCAAGCTGCTGCCCGTGGACATTATGGCCGTGGCCACCGGCCCGGACCGCGGTGCCGGCCGCATCAACTCGCTGCGGCTGCCGTCGTTTGCCGTCTGGCTGGCCAAGTCGCGCACGTTGGGTTCGCAGTATGTGCAGGGCTATCTGGACGGAAGCATTGCCTGAGGGCCGACTGCGTTTGTGTTTTTGTGTTTTTGTGTTTTTGGTTGCTGCACGTAATACCCTACTCTCGTTCGATAGAAAGGTCTCTCTCGTTTCACTGCTTGCATGATGTGAATTACTATATACAAGGCGGCGGGAGTCAATCTTTCGCTGGCAAAGAAAAAAAAAAGGTACAAGATGACCTCTCATCTAGCCTTGGCATCCTCAATGTCGCGCCGCAGCTGCTCCAGTACCTGTTCACGCTGCCGCAGGTGCGACTCCAGGCTCTCGACCTGCTCGCGCACCGTCTGCAGGTCGTCCGAGATGCTCTTGAGATTGCCGCCGCCGCCAGTCTTGCCGCTGCCGTCCTCAATGTCGTGCAGCTCCTTGCGCTTGTAGTCGAGCAGCTGCTCGAGCTCACGCTTGACCAGCGCCGGTTTGGTGTCGCGACGGCCGCTGGCGGCACCCGCGCCGCCGGCGCGCCGAGCAGCGCCGGCTTCAATGTCCTGGATGCGGCCCTCGAGCTCGGCCAGCTGCTTCTTGAGGCGAACCTCCTCCCAGTCCTCGGTCTTCTGCGCGCTGGAAAAGTCCGTGCCCGTGGCCTTGAAGCCGCTGCGGCCCAGGCGCGTCAGGTACTGGTCGCCAAACTTGGCCTTGCGGCCGGTCGATGTAGACTCGTCGGCGCGTGTGGCCCAGCGCGACGCGCCTGGGCCGTTGTTGCTGTTGCCGCCACCCTGCGCCGCGGCAGTTGAGGCGTTGCCGACCTGGTAGTCGATCTGGTTACGTTCAAAGGAGGCGCGCAGCGACGCTGGTACCGCACGCGGCATGCGGTAGCCCTCGTGGCGGTAGTTGAGAATGTGCAAAAAGGCCAGACAGGCATCCTTGTGGATGGCCGGCGCCGCCGTCGGGTTGATGAGGTTCCAGGCGGATCGGATGTCGGTGTCGGGCACGCTGAGCGAGTCGTATAGATCTTGAAGGGCCGAGACTACGGAAATCAGCCAGGGGACTCGGAAAGGGGAAAAGAGGACGGAAAACGCACATGCAATGTCGCCGCGCATGTCGCGGGCTTCAAAGTAGATCTGCTCGTACTTGGCCTTGTCGGCCGGGCTCATGTACCAGTCGAAGCCGTCCTTGAGGCTGGGCGAGTCCGGGTCGTCCACGTCCACGTCCACCTGCTCGAACTGGGATGCCCGGCCCGTCAGCGCCCGGCCAGCCTGCACGAGGTGCGCCTTGGATTCGGGGACCAGCCAGTCCGGCAATGTATTCGGGACGTCGGGATATTGCTGACGGTTAGCTCTTTTCTCCCTCTTCCCATCCCTCTCGCTCACTCACCCCATTCAAGATATCAAAGATCAGACGCATGGCCACGCAAAACTCCTCAAAGTCAAGGTTGCCGTCGTTGTCGACGTCCGCCAGGTCCCACACCCGCTCCAGCTGGTCGTCGCGCAGCCCACTGTTCTTGAGCACTGGCGCCGCCTGGTCGCCTGTCAAGAACTTGCCGCCATTTGTGCGTGCCGAGAAGATGTTCCAGTACGTCTCAATCTCCTTCTGCTCGATGCGTGGCGCCATGGTGGTTGGAGGGGGTGTCTCTCTCTGGAGGGGGTTGTCGCTCTCTCTCTCTCTCTCTCTCTCTCTCTGTCTGTCTGTCTGTCTCTCTTTAGCGAGGACCTTGGCAATCAATGGCGCGGTCGGTGTCTTTGTCAATCGGACAATCCCGTTGAGTCGCTGGGCGCAATCGTCGTTTCTCGTCGTCTGCTCGCTAGTGTTGAGAGGTGGCTGTGAGCCGGTGACGAGCTTCCTGGCACCTGCTACACAGCCGTAAGTATGATTACGTAATTTATTTATCACGCTTTACTCGGCCACTTTGCAAACCTCAGTCCTCAGGCTCAAACCCCCTCGGGCCTCCGTCCCTCCTTATCCACAGTCTGCTCGCGCTGAGCTGCCGTCTCCCTTTCCCTCACGATTCTCCGGGGAAGCCGCGTGGCGACTACAGACTGGCTCCCCCCGTTGCCTGGCTGGGACCTGCGGCCGTACCAAGGACGGTCGGATGCTGTCGTCCGCTCTCGGTCCTGGAGGTGTCGTTTTCTTCTGCTTGCTTTGCGCCGTCTGCAAGGTCCGCGACCGCACCGACAACTCCACGGTCTCCCGGCGTCTGCTCATCACGTGCCTCAAGTCCAGTTCCTGCAGGCCTGGCCGCTCCGGCCGCCCACCGACATTGCACACCAGGTGGTGCGTACCGGGGGCGGCATCGATGAGGAAGCGCTGCCCGCCGTGGTGGCCGGTCCAGTGGCCCAGATCAACGGAGGCACGGCCGAGGCCGACGGTGCGCACCAAAAAGTCCTCGGCCAACATGAGCTCCTGGACGGCCATCGCATCGGTCTCCAGGTGAATGGGCGGGACGGGGCATCGCGTGCTGAGGGCCTCGGACGGTGGCATGTCGAGGTAGCTCCGGTGGTCAGAGAGGGATGACGGTGGTGGTGACGGCGACGGCGACGACGACGACGACGGTGACGGCCGTGGCGGCGCGATGGGCCATGATGCCACGGCGTTTGTGTAGGTCTGGCAGGTGGCGCGCTCGGCTGCGTGGACGGTGGCCTCGCGGTGCTTGGCGGCGGCGTAGGCACGGTGCTTGCAGGCCTCGACAGTGTAGAGCGCGCGAAATGCCTGTTCCTGGGCCGGCGTGAGGCCAAGCAGGACGACCGTCTGGTTGTAGGGCAGCCAGGTGGTCACCTCCTTGACCACGAGGAGCCTCATGTTGGACGGCAAGCGGTCCCAAGGCACCGGCGGTGGCCACAGCGCTGCTGCGGGTTGCACTGGACCTCGTCTACCAGATGTCGTAGCCGGTGTCGTAGACGGCGCTGTGACCTCGGAGCTGGCTGTGGCATCGCTGCGCACCCGTCTGCATCTCGGCGTTGTCTTTGGTCGGAACGGTACGCTAGTGTTTGCATCACTGGAGTTCGCGTGTCCTGCCATTGTCAACGGCCAGTGGGATTCGGATGAAGGAGCGGACGCATTTTAATGGGATAGACGACGAGGTTTAAATAGATCTCGGCGGTGGGACTTGACGGACGAGTAGGTGAGAAGAGAATGAGGAGGCGTGACGCAGATCCGAGAGCAATCTGCGCAGTGAAGTGAGAACGACTTGATTTACTACCGTATCAAAGCGCCGTGCGCTGCTTCATTTTATCGGGCTTGACTATAATCGAAAAAGGTAAATAAGGGTGAAGAAAACACAAAAGCTCAATCAAACAAGGTGTCCATCCAGGACACGACCACGCAGAACACATGCGCTCGCTGAAAACAACTGCATACGTTTCGTAGCACGTGGCATTCTCCCGTCCAGACCCCTTCACGCCTCGCCCCCTGTATCCGTAAACGGTACAAACGCATCCCGGCCCTGGTACCGCGCATTGTCCAAGTGCAGCTGCGTCGGCTCCAGCGACGACGGACGAGGTGTGTCGCTGTCGCTGCCACACTCCATACGGTCGTCCTCCTCGTCCAGCGTCTCGAAGATACGCCGCTTTAGTTGCCGGCTGTCCAAGACTGCGGGTTCTGCGGATTCTTCGGGTGCTGCGCGTTGTTGTGGGTCTGCCGGGCCAAGACCACCCATGCCATCCATGCCGTTCATGCCCTCCTTGGCCGCCTCGACACCTTCCAGCATGGCGACGTCCTCATCTACGGCCGCCACATCACGCCGTGCATCAAGAAGCTCGCCAAAGGACTCCAGCATCCGCTGGCAGCCCGGGAGAATGCTGGTGCAGAATCGGCGTCTGCAAAGATATCGCATGGCCGCGGCCGCACTGCAGCCATAGACGGACATGAGATACGCCGCCGCAACCGTCGCCGAAAGCCCGTTGCCGGTCTCACAAAAAATCAGCACGCGGCCCTTTGAGACGCCGTGCTCGTCTGTCGGCGCAGACAACATATGCTCGTTGATGCTGCGCACAGCGCTCGGCAGCACGCGGATCAGGTCCATCGGGTCCGACACGTCAACGTACTCCCACTCGATACCCATCTCCTGCGCCAGCTGATCCACCACCAGCAGCCGCGCCATCGCCAGCCGGTTGTCGCGCACCGCCACCAACCTGGTGATGCCCGCTTGCTGCAAGAAGGCCCGGTTACGCACCACCACCCACGGGCCCAGATACAGGAAGCGCAGCACCGCCTGCGCCTCGCGCCGCATCTCGTACGCCCAGACCAGGTTGCGCTGCGTCTCCTCGGCCAGGCTGCCGGTGATTCGGTGCAGCTGCGCCCTCGTCAGGCCAATAACCGCTGCGTAGGACATTGACGGCTGCAGCTTCGAAGAGACGACGTCTGCGCCGCGGCCGCCTTCCGGCTGCTTCCCTGTGATTGCTCCGTTTGCCACAGCCGCTGCCGCGTCGTGACGTCCGCTGCCCGGCGAGGGCTGCGATTTTGATGTATGTGAACGGTTGCTGCCTCCCTTTTCGCTCGTGCTGCGTTGCCAGAAGTCGACCAGGGGTACGGACAGGATCGGTGGCCTAGGCGATGTGGTCTGGTACGACGCATTGGCGACAACGCCCGGCGGCAGCTTCCAGCCGCTGGCCGGCGCCGGGTTGAGCAGGCTGGGGTTGGGGTCCATACGACGAGATGGGCGTGACGGTTCTGTCACGCGGTCGGTTGGGATAGAAGATAATGGACAAGAGGAGAGTCGTGGCAAAGAACGAGCAAAGAAAATGAATGCAATCAATGTATAAGGATACTGATGAACGCAATGGAGGCTCGCGCGGTGCTCGTCGACAAAGAATGAGAATGCTTGAGGGAGAATGTTTCCCGCTTGTTTCTTTCTGTCGCTGTGGGGATTAGGGGCTGGCTCAGCCTCGCCCGATCTGCTTAGCGCTAGCCAGCCGCGCCTGCTGTACAGCGCTTATTCACTCACGATCGCAACTGCCATACAACCTCCCACGCAATTCACTTACTGAATTCGGCTTTGGCCAGGCATTCTCTCTCATGGCCGCCAGTTTGGCATCGTCCAGCAGCCATCATGACTATTTATCACTCTCAAGCGCGTCGGCGCTCTCCTCTCTCCTCTCCTCTCTCTCTCTGTTCTCTCTCCCCCATCTCGACCTTCTTGAGCTTTCAGGAGCCTGTCTTTCGGCACACCTCTCACCGTGCAGCCGACATCTACGAACATGGCCGCCATTGAACAGCTCCTCTATACAAAGGACGACATCCAATTCATTCTCCTTATGACAAGTTCGCCCAGCATCCCGTCCAAAACGCGTAGCAGGTGTCGGTTCCCGGGAAGGGCATCTAAGATAAAGCCTGCAGAGCCTGGCCCGAAGTCTATGACAGAGCCTTTCAGTACGCCCCCTGCTGTTGACCTGGGAAGCCTCAGCTGCCTGCCGCTGGAGCTCCTCTTGGCCATCCTCCTCGACTTGGACATACGCTCCGTGTTCAACTTTCGCCAGACGAACCGTGCTGCCCGTGAAGCCGTTTCCGGGCTCGTCCAGTACCGTGCCTTGGCCACACACGCTCTCGATACGCTACGGGCCGTCATTGTGTCGGACATGGCGTCGTTTGCCTCGGTGAGCGGTCTGTACGACCTCCTCTGGAACCACGAGTGCACGATCTGCAGCTCCGAGAATACCATGGACCACATCCGTATCTACGACTCGCGAGCGCCGAATACCAATGCTGAGATCGCACCCGGCGTCTTGGCTCGCGAAGTCGGCCGCAGCAGCACGACACCTGCGACAAATGTGAGCACGCTCGCCGGCTCGGAACGCCGAGAATCCACCGCCACCAGCCCTGACCGGGGCGACATAAAGACATCGGCCGGCCGCTTCATATTCCTTCGCACGATGACGCGCTGCTGCGAAGCATGCCTGGAGGAGTCGCTGTCCGTCAAGTCGATGACTTTCCGGCAACTGGGTGACCCCCTTCTACCCAGTAAGGTGTCTGGGTTGGTCGCGTGTAGCCTTGCAGGGGGGCTCGATTCGGGGTGGTCATGGAGGTGGTATGATCACTGGGTAAGTGAGGCGCACAGCGACGCGGCCAAGTTTTTGTTTGACAAGGGCTTAACGGGCGACAACGTGGAGAGGGCTTTCTTTGAGCCCCGCTTCCAATGCGGTACGAAAAAGTGCATCGTCAGGATGCCCTTTCTAGATCGCACTTCGGACACAGCCTCGCTTGGGTATGTCTGCATGGGCTGCCAGTTGGCACTCGGTGCCCCCATTCGCGACTCCTTTGTCCGTACGTGGACGGTGCCCGTGTACGGAACGCAGCAGGCCTTTATGAACCACTTCTCGTGCTATCCGCATGCCATCAAGATGTGGGTGAAGGCACGGTCGTTTCGGGAACAGGCAAAGGGCTCGAGTGCGTAGTCGACGTACGTCGACGGATATGCCGGCGGCCGTTGGAAAAGGCACACCACGGAGGATAGATCACCACGGAGGATAGATCACCACGGAGGATAGAACACCACGGAGGATAGAGCACCACGGAGGATAGATACCCAATGAAACCATAGACTGTATTTCAGCGCATTCGGACCTGCATGTTCATTGTTTCCTTTTCGTCTCTCTCTCTCCCTCTCGTCGCTTGTCACCTCTTGCAATTGCCAAGGCGGACTCACGCCGCCCGCGACCCTTGCCTGCTCTTTGCCGTTGACCGCTCGCCACCCGCCCCGCCAGATGCATAGCTGCTCTCTCTCGACAGCGGCGACGGGATGTCGGGCGTCACAGAGCGCGCGTCGCCTGCAGCCGCCGCCGGCCGCCGCACCGATCCTCCCGTGCCGCCCATCGAAGCTGCTGATTTTTTCCGCCGCCGCTCCGGACCGTTGGACCCCGTGCTTGCCCTACGCGCGACGCCCTCGCCGTCACCGGCTTCTTCCAGCAGCGTCGGTGTCGCACTGCGCGAGCCAGCGCCTCCGCCTCCACTTCCACCTCCACTTCCGCCACTGGCACTTCCGCTTGCCCCTCCGCCTCCGCTACCGCCACCACCAGCAGCACTGCCGCCGCTCAGCGGACCTGTCGTGCCCGCCGACGTACTGCCGCGCCGCGAGCTGCTGCTGCGGGTGCGCCGGTGTTCGCGCTCGACGGCTGCGTGGCGCGGGTGCTGTGGCACATGGCTGTGGCTGTGGCTATGGCTCTGACTGTGGTTGTGGTCGTGTTGCGTGTGCAGGTGCTTTTCGCTGTGCAGCGCAGACGACGACGACTTGTGCAGCAATGGCAGCTGGTCGGGCGCCGGCCCGCTCTTCAGCCACCAGAGCCAGCCGCCGGTGCTGCGGCGGAGGGCACGGTCCTGCTGCTTGAGTTTCTGGCGCACGAGGGCACGGCGCTCGTTCTCGCGGTCCCAGTACTCCTGGCGGAAGAGCTCCCAGTTTTCGCGGAAAGAGGGCGAAAAGGGCTTGGCCAGGAGCAGCAGCTTGACGTAGTCGCCGCCAGGCGCGAGGTCTTCCTCCTGGCCCGTGTAGTGGTGGTGGTTGTGGTGCTGCCGCTGGTACTGCTGGCGGCTGCCAAAAGCGCCGTTGCCGCTGCCGGCCTTTTCTTCGTCACGGTCCGTCGTGCCGCCGACGCTGCCGCTGCCGCTCCCGCTGCCGCTACTACTATGGGGAGGCGGCGGCACGGCCGGGTGGTGGTGGCCGCCGGCGGTGTTGAGGTTGAGCGCGCGGTCGACTTCGCGCAGCAGGGCCGGGTCGACGAAGCGGTAGGATGAGACGCCACCGCTGCTGGCGCTGCCAGACAGCAGGCCGTAGGTCAGGAACCAGGCGAGCGTGGCCAGTGCCTCGGCCCACCAGGGCCGCTTGAGCAGCACGAGCTTGCAGTTGATGTGTCGCAGGCCGCGGTTGGACACGCTGAACCAGCGACGCGGCCAACGCACGCCACGGTCCCAGATGCCCGTGGCCCAGACCAGCGCGGCCGTGATGACGCCGCCCATGAAGCACACCTTTTCGAGCACGTCCACCACCCAGTACACGGACCCGCCGATGCCGCTGCCGTCCTCGCGCGGCGCCAGGAACAGCGCATAGCCGAAGCCCAGGATCCACGCGCTCAGCAGCAGCAGGAAGAACGTGTGTCGCCGCCGCCGCGCCCGCAGCGCCAGGTACTGTGCCCGCAGCGACGCCTCCAAGATCAGCAGGTTGAGGTAGATCATGGACGGCGAACTCGGCGTGTGCGACAGAGGGTCGCCAATCTTCACAGAGGTGCTGGCTGCAATGGAGCCGGCACCGCCGCTCGCACCGCTTGCGCCGGTTTTGGCGCCGTTGCTGCCGTTGCTGCTGGTCTGCTCACTGCCGGCGCCATCGACGCCATCGACGCCATCGACGCCACCGCTGGCCACGATTCTAGCTAGAGACTCTCGCCCGGGTAGGGGTGCTCCTTTGACCAGGGAGTCGAGATCGTCGGCCATGGCTGTATGCGTACGTTCGACGGCCACGCAACGGCCGTTGAGTCGACTCGCGTCGAGAAGAGGGGTGAAGCCCTCTAAGAGAATCGCGCTTTTGACAGGTGGGTGGATATGGAAGAGAATGATGAGAATCGAGTGTAGCTGTCAGTTTTCGGACCGTCGGGAGCGCGTCGACCAAATGCCAACGACTGCACCTGGCAATGCTGGCGATGGTCACTTGGTCAGATGAGGTCAGGATCGTGTCAAGGTCAAATGACTAAGCGGTAACCTGGGCCACATGCAGCCTGGGACCTGGGCGTCCCCACCCTCTCCCAACAAATCGCCAAGTTACAGCGCCTTTCCCTACTGAAAAGCCAACGACCCACCCGATGGCCTCGGCTTTGGCGGTGTTCCGGCTGGCACTACGGGAAAGAGCGAAATGGTGGGACACGTGGTTGTATGAGCGGCGGTCTGCCCTTCCGACCTGCCCTGTTAAAAGTCTAAATTCCCCTTTTCTGCCGCGCAGACGTCCATTGTTTTCGCTTCTCTCACCACTCTCACGAACAACATCTCCAACCGACCCACGCATGCCTCAACGACCTGCGGAAGCGCCCGCACCAACATCCTGTGGTCCGCGCCCGCCCAGCCAGCTCTTTCGCCAGCTCTCTCAGCGTTCCGGAGTTACGGGTCTTGGTTTTGCATAGCCCCGAAAGTCGATCGCCCCGACGCGCCACACCTTTTTGCCTTCTGGCTCGTGTGGCCTGCTGCTGCCTGGGGCCTTAATAATACCACCAGCGATCGACCTCGCTCCTCCTCCCCTCCCTCCTCCTCGCCTGTGAGGATGCTCCGCAGTCCACAGTATCATCTGGTCTTGCAGCTGTCTGTTGCGCCCACCAGACGATCCTTAACCACAGCGGCCACTACATCGTTCAACTCGGACAAAGCACCGCCGCCGCCGCTGCACGCGCACGCGCCGCACACGCAGTCACAATCGCACGCAGCAACACCGAGTAGTCCACTCAACCCCCCGACCGCACCGACAGGAAACCTCGCGACGATTCGTGTGTTCCGGATCACTTCCGAGCCCAACGTTGCCGCGCGACTACGACCACGAACACGCTTGTCAGCCATGGCCAACGAGTCACAAACACCGGCTCAGCAGCCGCGGTCCCACTCGGAGGAGCGGCCGGTCTCACGAGCGGAGGCCGAAGAGGAGATGCCGGCCCAGACGCGCACATCGGGCCGTCTGACGAGCTACTTTCCGCTAGGCTACAAGGAAGCTGTGCATCAATGGGTGAGCTCTTGTTTTTCCTTGTTTGTTTCTACTTTCAATTCTCTTGCTCATCAAAGCAGTGGAACAGCGTGTCTGCGTCGGCCGCTGAGCGCGCCGTTCTCGCCTATGTGCCGTTCGTGCGTGAGGCCAAGGCCGGCAGCCAGCTTGACTTGAGCACAAACGCGCTGCAGCAGCAGCAACAGGGGAAGACACAAGAGCACCAAGAAGGCGCCATCTCAGACGCTCACGGCACCCACTCGGACGTCGCCCACAGCGCCACCAATGAGGACCCTTACGGGGTGCGGCTTTGGCGGGCGCAAATGGTCAAGCTGTCGGGCAAGAACCGGGCGCTCCACGAGTACTCCATCGAGCGGGCAGGCGAGGCGCCGACGGATACGCTGGTGATGCTGCACGGCTACGGCGCGGGTCTCGGGTTCTTCTACCGCAATTTTGAGCCGCTGAGCCGGTTTCCCGGCTGGAAGCTCTACGCGCTGGACCTGCTGGGCATGGGCAACTCGTCGCGGCCCCCCTTCAAAGTGCATGCCAAGGACGCCCCGGACAAGATCCGCGAGGCGGAGAACTGGTTCATCGATGCGCTGGAGGAGTGGCGCAAGATCCGTAAGATTGAGCGGTTCACGCTGCTAGGGCACTCCATGGGCGGCTACCTGGCGGTGTCTTACGCGCTCAAGTACCCGGGCCACCTCAACAAGCTGATCCTGGCGTCGCCGGTGGGTGTGCCGGAAGACCCCTACGCGGTCAATGCCGAGCTGCCGAGCCCGGAGGCGTCGACGCTGGCGAGCGAGTTTACGCAAGATCAAGAGGCCGTGGCGCAGGACCATACGCAGGCGCACGCAAACGAACACGCACACACACACGCAAAAAAGCACCACCTTGGCCCCAGCACGAAGGCGGCGCCGACCAAGCCGGAGCGGCGGCCGCTACCCGGGTGGCTGACGTGGCTGTGGGAGGCCAATGTGTCGCCGTTTAGCCTTGTGCGCGTGTCGGGGCCGCTGGGGCCGCGGCTGGTGTCGGGGTGGACGTCGCGGCGGTTCAGTCACCTGGACGCGGAGGAGGCAGACGCGCTGCACGCGTACACATACAGCCTGTTCCGGCAGCGGGGCAGCGGAGAGTATGCGCTGCCGTACCTGCTGGCGCCGGGGGCGTTTGCGCGCAGCCCGGTGATCGACCGGATCC
This sequence comes from Ophiostoma angusticollis, assembly GCA_019925545.1. NCBI lineage: Eukaryota > Fungi > Ascomycota > Sordariomycetes > Ophiostomatales > Ophiostomataceae > Ophiostoma > Ophiostoma angusticollis. Next base: position 234,898 of record JADHKL010000014.1, read on the forward strand.
AGAACGTGGGGCGGCAATTGGTGCGGCCGCCGTCGCCGATACAGACGGCGGCGACGACTACGAAGACGGCGACGACGGCGCCGGTGCGGGAGACCGGCCTTCCAATAGTCTTTTTGTACGGGGACCATGACTGGATGGACGTGGCGGGGGGGTACGCGGCGGCCGAGAAGATCAAGGCACGGGCCGAGCAGGCGCTGCTGCAAGGGACGGCGGCGGAGAAGCAGAACGAGAACGGCAGTGCCAAGGTGATTGTGGTGCGGCATGCGGGCCACCACCTGTACCTGGACAACCCGGACGAGTTCAACCGGTACATCCAGGCGGAGCTGCGGGACACACAAGAGTCGGAGAAGCGGCGACGGCAGCAGCTGGAGGCAACAGCATAGGGAGCATAAGAGCCATGCCTCTAGATATATTAATCCGTAAAAGTAAGGAAAAATACTCTCCCTGAAGAGCAACCAATGCCCAGGCTCTGACCTGATACACAAGATGATTCCGGCTGCCATTCGATCGGTAACCGAAGTACCTTGCGGCCATTTTTAGTGATCCAAGTACGATCCTTGATCCAAGTACAAGCCAAGTCAATACCTGAAAAGGTAACAGACTCGATCCATCCGCCGTGGCCCTCCAATGTCTGCGTGCACTGTCCCGACGCCGTGTCCCAGAGTTTGAGAGCGCCGTCGCGTGAGCTCGAGGCGAGTTGTTTCCCGTCCAGCGAGAAGACAAATAGGTAGAACCCTTCGCTGTGGCCCTCCAGCGTGTACATACACCGTCCCGATGCCGTGTCCCAGAGTTTGAGAGTTCTGTCGTCTGAGCTCGAGGCGAGTTGGCTCCCGTCCGGCGAAAAAACAACTGAGGCGATCGCATCGCTGTGGCCCTCCAACGTGTGCGTGCACTGTCCCGACATCGTGTCCCAGAGTTTGACAGTCATGTCGTGTGAGCCCGAGGCCAGTTGTTTCCCGTCTGGCGAAAAAACAGCAGAGTTGGCCCAGTCGCTGTGGCCCTGCAGCGTGTGCGTGCATCGTCCTGACGCCGTGTCCCAGAGTTTGGGAGTGTTATCGTATGAGCTCGAGGCGAGCTGTTTCCCGTCCGGCGAAAAAACAGCTGAGTTGACGCCTTTGAGGTGGCCCTCCAACATGTGCGTGCACTGTACCGACATCGTGTCCCAGAGTTTGACAGTGTCGTCGTCTGAGCTCGAGGCCAGTTGTTTCCCGTCGGGCGAAAAAACAGCCGAGTTGACCCAGCCGCTGTGGCCCTGTAGCGTGTTCGTGCATTGTCCTGACGCCGTGTCCCAGAGTTTGAGAGTGTTATCGCGTGAGCTCGAGGCGAGTTGTTTTCCTTCCGGCGAAAATACAACTGACATGACCCAGCCGCGGTGGCCTTCCAGCGTGTGCGTCCATTGACCCGACGCCGTGTCCCAGAGCTTGACAATCTCGTCGCCTGAACTCGAGGCGATCTGTTTCCCGTCCGGCGAAAAAACCACTGACAAGATTATAGAGCTGTGGCCTTCTAACGTGTGTGTGCACCGTCCCGATGCCGTATCCCAGAGCTTGAGAGTGCTGTCATTGGAGCCCGAGGCGACTTGTTTCCCGTCCGGCGAAAAAACAACGGACATGACCCAACTACTGTGGCCCTCCAACATGTGCGTACACTGTCCCGACGCCGTGTCCCAAAGCTTGACAGTCGTGTCGTCTGAACTCGAGGCAAGTTTTTCCCCGTCCGGGGAAAAAGCTACTGCCCTGACCCTATCGCTGTGGCCCTCCAACGTGTACGTACACCGTCCCGATGCCGTGTCCCAGAGCTTGAGAGTTTTGTCGCTTGACCTCGACGCGAGTTGATTCCCGTTCGGGGAGAAAATTACTGACATGACCGAACCGCTGTGGCCCTCCAACGTGTGCGTGCACTGTCCCGACGTCGTGTCCCAGAGTTTGACAGTCATGTCGTCTGAGCTCGAGGCGAGTAGTTCCCCGTCCGGCGAAAAATCAACCGACGTGACCACATCGCTGTGGTCTTCCAGCGTGTGCGTGCATTGCCCCGACGCCGTGTCCCAGAGTTTGAGAGTGCCATCGCGTGAGCTCGAGGCGAGTTGTTTCCCGTCCGGCGAAAAGACAACTAACGTGACTGGAAGTTTGTGGCCCTGGAGCGTTTGGAGGCATGCACTCCAGTCTACGCTTAGGATAGGCACGATGTGAACTCCAACGCGATTTTCGGCTTTGAATAACTCTCGTACTTTGCTTCGCTCTGGGCTAAACACGAGCGCCGACGCATACGTTTGAAGCGGTGCAATGTCGATCGTTTGCCTGTGAGACAGAACAAATCGTCGTGCATCGTAAAGAAGGCCATTTAGTGCTTGTCCTTTCCCGAGTGCCTGTAATGCCAAGGTACATGTTAGCACAGGCGTCAAGTGACGAGGGAAATATACGTACCAAGTGTTCCAGTTTTCTAATCGCGATGACTCCGTCCGAGATGCTTCCAAGGAGACTGAGCGCCTCGAGCCAGTATAAAAACTTCTCTTGCAAGAATCTGTGCAGCTCCCCGCCATCCTGTAGATCAACATCGGATCGGCCCGCCTTCTCAAAATGGTCGACCCAAAAGAGGCAAGCATAACGAATCGGGGCCAGCGGGTCAGGATCGGGTGTCACCACCTCGTCTATCATGCAGCCTGGGTCGTCAAGGCCGTACATGTCTCGCCTTAGGCACCGTGACATGGCCTTGAGCGAACGCGAAGCGATCGTAGCGTGCCAGTCGGGGATGCCGGTTGGAAAGATATGGTGCGCCGCTTCGCCGACAAGATAGTCATTTGCCGACTGGTGTACAAAGTACAAGATTTCGTCGCGAACTGTCAGGAAAGAACCGCAGAGTTGGATGACCTCGTGTATCTTGTCCAGGCTCCAGCCTTCCAGTGATGCACAGAGGACGCGTAGCTCTGACAATGCGACGGGCCGGTATACGATCGAGGCGATGGCGAGAATTTCCTTGCAGAGGTCTCCATCTTCGGTGTCTTTATTGATGGTCGCGATCATGCAACTATAAATTGACGAAAGACCCATGGGAAGGGACCTTGCAATCGCGAGCGCCTTCCAGCTGCGAATCTTCGGGTCAGCAAGCACTTGACACACCATGGCAACCCAAAGAAAAGTGCCGTCTGCGTTAGCAGTCAAATGTTGCGAGATAGCGTCCTTTGTGTCGCTGTCGTACTTCTTTTCGTGTGCTAGCTGCTTCACTCTATGACGGATGTAAACTGCCACAGCGTCGGAGATGGCGTGCTGGTTCAGTTCGAGGTGTAGTTGTGCGTTCTGGCCCATGGTGGTCAGTTTGTCCTCGATGTCTGGACGATTTCGGCTCGAGAGCACCCATTTGACGCCGGAGGTCCTGCAGATAAACTGAAGCAACTCCGGCAAACCGGAAGTGCATTCGTCGAGGGCATCGATAACCAGGACTGTATTTTCTGCTTGTTCGTCGGCCAGCATATCTGTGAGGATCTTGCACAGAGCTTGCCAGGCGTTGATGTCTTCAAACAGCTGTTTCCCCGCATCGTCGTACTGTTCACGGACATGAGAGATGAGCGCCGGGCGTTGTAGAATGAGCATATAGATGAGACCGCGCAGCACGGCCGTGGCATGGTTGAGTTTCTCATCTGTGGCCTGGCAGAAGAAATAAGAAAGGCACATGCTTGGCTCCAGTTCGTCGATGATGCCGCAGAGCAGCATTGTCTTGCCCTTGCCAGGATCGCCCCGAATCCAAAGAACACGACCCTGTTCGCTGCGCCACTGCTGAAAGTTGTTGTTTTCCAAGACCCAACAATAGGCGTCTCGAAGGAGGCCACCCTTCGTGTCTTGAATTCGTGTCTTGTCCTTGCGCGGGTCCAGCAGGCGCAGGTCTCTCAAACATTGCTTATCGAGCACGTCCATGGGAGGCAGCTTCTCGCTGATCTCTCTTTTTAGCCGTCGCATGGCTCTGTCCTTCCCTTCCCCGTAGATCAGTGACATTGAGACATTGAAGAGCCCGAAAAGACAGTAGATCATGTCTTCTTCTTCCTTCGTGCTGCGCGAGTTTGCCCAGCTGAAGCGTTGGGCATCGCTGAACTTGGACGGTTCGTAGTGGGAGAGAGCATCCAGGGGGATTGTAGTGATCTCGTGGACCAGCTGCCGAAGAGAGTGCTTGTCGCCCAAGTACTGTCCCTCCTTTGAAAAGAAAAGGACGCGATCCGGTGCCAAAAGCTCTTGAAGGGTCCAGCCTCTCTTGAACCATCTGCTCTGACGAAAGGCGTGTTCCCATGTGCGTCCCGGCAAGCTTGTCTCGCGGCTGGAAACGGAAACATCTGACAGGTACACAAAGCACACCTTTGCGTTTTTGTACCATCTGAACATGGAGTTGATTGACCTGTTCAGCTCGTTGGCGTCTGTTTTGTTGATGCAGCAGGTATCAATCCAGCTGTAGCTCAATCTTTCCTCTTTTGCGCGCTTTACGCAAAACCGGACCTTCTTGAACCCATCCTTGGACTTTGCTCTGCCGAGGCTGCTTCGGCCCATGTCTTTAAAGTTGACTTCTTGAGAGTCATCACCCCATGTGTGCGACAAGATAGCATAGCCGGTGTCTTCGTTGACGTTCTTTGTTAGCCTAAGCTTGCCGTTGTCGTAGTGAAGGAGATGCATTGCGGCAGTAGTTGTTCTGCAGGCCTGGCGGGTTAGAGGCTCAGAGCGTCAGAGGTCGATCGTTGCCGGTGTTGGTCGTTCGTCTGGCCATCGATGAAAGGTCACTCGACTCGTAGCGTACCAACATCGCTGCCCTGGCTCGTAGGAGTGTTCGTGATGTTGTTTTGTTTGCGACTGCGCTGCGTTGAGGCTGACCTGACGAGGTGGGGTTCGTGTTGGGCATCAACGACTGCCATCGGGCGACGCACGTGTCCACGTGGTCCTATGAGAAGCGCCTTGCACTGAATCAGAAATTGCTCCTATCACCTGCCATCTACGAGGTCACGGGCGGCACTGGCAAGGCCAAATGGTAACCCTGGCGCTGCTGCCGCCTCCTCTCTGCTTCCTTTTGCTCCTGCCGCGCCATATTGACGTCGCAATGTCGCCCACCGCATCGTGCCTTCCCTGCCGCCTCTGTCGCCATCTGCGCCGTTTCCCCCATCTCTGCCTCGGCCACCATTTCCAACGTTACCGCTGCCGGTCCTCGGCTAGAAGTATTCCGCGCCCGCCTGCGACGAGCTAACTTATATCTTCTCAGGACATCGACTTGGTCCACGGACATCTGTTTCTTATCTGGCCTCTTCCCGAAGGAGCTGGACAGTTGCGTCCGTGGACACCACCAGCCCTCGGTTGCTCACGTTTGGCTGAAAGTGTGGACATCTGTCGATTTGTAGACCTAAGACACAGCAAAATTGGAATGGTTTTATCACAAAAGATGCGTGTTATATCATCCGGGGAGAAGCGAGAGGATCTAGGACGAGGCATCTCAAGACGGGGTGCGAGGACAGCAGTCCGGGTCTAGCATGTGTCTGCATGAGTCTATGCATGACGGAAATGTATATTTCTCTGGTCAGAGGGTATCTAATGTATCGTGAAGGAATGTTGAGAAGGAAAAAAAGCAAAACGCAGAATTGTCACATGACCCATCCATCACCTTGTTCCTGTTCCCAAATTCGTTTCATTACCATTCCTCCGGCCTATGTATTACCCGGGTTACCGGGTAACCCGTCGATGCTCAATGCACCATGCTCAATGCACCATGCTCAATGCAATATGACCATCTCTCCTCACGCCAGCAGCATCCAGCTGGCCACCAGCACGGCGGCTGAGATCCAGTGTGCGGGTTGCAGGCCGGGTGGACCTGCGGCAGTGACAATGGAGGTCGTTGGCCGGGCCGTGGTGCTGGTGCCGGTCGTGGGTGCCGCGGTGGTGTGGCCGGGGGTGAGGGTGGTGGAGGAGGAGGAAGAGCGGGCCGTCGCGGCAGTGGAGGGTGTCTTGGCTGGGGACGACGACGGGGTAGCTGCCGACTCTGGCGGGGAGGCGGGCGAAGTCGACGGAGCGGCTGCCGACGAGGGCGTGGCCGACGCAGGAGGGGTCACGGCTGTCGACGAGACGACGGGCGGCGGCGGCGACGAGACGACGGTGGCAGCGGCGCTCTGGGCAGACGACTGCAGCGGCGGCGGCGGGCTGGACTGTTCGGCCTGGGCCGCACTGCTGCTGCTGCTGCCGCTGCTGCCGTCGTCGTCGGGAGTGCCTCCAACCTGCGCCTGGGCCGGGATGGCGGCGCAGTAGTCGGTGAACTGGCTGAACACGTTGACCAGGTACGCCTTGGTGGACAGCTTCTGCTGCGTGCCGTAGCTGCTGATGCAGCTGTCGCAGTCTTGGTAGGCCTGCCGGAAGGGCGAGTCGGACGCGCACGTTTCGGGCGTCTTGCCTGTGCGCTGGACCTCCAGGCTGGCCTCGTTGCAGGGCAGGAAGCACGTGGCGGGCACGATGCTATCGTCGCGCTTGGCCAGGGGACTGCGCTGCAGCAGACCGGAGCCCACGGCGACGGCGGCGGCACGGAAGCGGCGGCGCAGCGGATCCGCGCTCGTCGTCGGCAGCGGGTATTGCGACAGCGACGTCTGCGAGGCGTAGACGCTGGTGTCGGTGACGGTGCGAACCTCGCCGTCGACCTCCTCGAGCACCAGCACCTCCTCAAAGATGTCGTAGCTCAGCCCGAACGCCGGCGGCGCCAGGTTGAAGTAGCCGGGCGTCACGTCGAAGAAGCCGGTCTCGTTGTTCGGCCACGCGTTTGCCTTGAGCGGCGCCGCCGGCAAACACTGCTCCGGCGTGCACTGGAAGCCCGCGTCCGGTGGCGTGGCATACAGGTTGCAGCCCGCCGGCAGCGGCGGGTTGCACACGAAGCCGGGCGCGCAGCCCCAGGTCAGGTTGCTGTGCGGGTCGACCGCTGCCGTGGCCTGCGCCGCCTGCGCCTCCGGTGTCGGCACCGTGCAGACGCTGACGGGCTCGACGGTCGTGGTCACGCGCTCGGTGACAGTGTTCGGCTCCAGCGTGCGCGTCACTTCCACGGTCGACGCCGGCAGCACCGTCGTCAGGGTCACGGGCGTGCCGTCGACGGTCTGGGTGACGACGACCGTCGACGCGGGCACGGTCGCTGTCAGGAAGATGGCATTGGTAACGGTCGGGCCCGCCACAGTGGTCAAGCCACCGTCCAAAGTGATGGTGGAGGCCGGAACGGTCAAGGTCGTGCCCGAGAGCGTAACGACGGAGCCCTCGATCGTCACGGTGGCTGCAGGGAGCGTCAAGGTCAGGTAGTTCGTGACGGTGACGGTATCAACATCGACAGACACGTCAGTGGTGGTCTCGGTGACGGAGTAAGTCACAGGATACGGCTGGTTTGTTAGTGGCAGAACGACAAAAGACAGCCAAGCGACTTGGGACGGCACTTACGACGCTCGAGATGTCCGTCTCCGTGATGAATGCGGACTCGGTAAAGGTCACGGCATATGACTGCTGGTCAGCGGGTTGTAAAGGCAGTTGCAGCTCAGGGTTGCACCTACCTCCGTCTCGGTGACCGTGGTGTCTACGAAGACGGTCGAGGTCACGGTGACGTTTTGCGTCACGATTTCGTCAAAGTACACGGTAGAGACGATTCTGGAGGTCAGCAGAGATAGAGAGACAAGAAACAGGAGGGGAAACTCACCCAACAGTGTCAGTCACGGTCAAGAGAGAGGTCTCGGTCACGGTGTAGTAGTAGCTGTCGCAGGTATCCGACTCGTTGGCGGCCTCGACGCCGAGTCGAGACGGCATCAAAGCCAGGGAAAACAGCAGAACCAGCAGCGGAGACACCGCTGGCAGCCGCCAGAAAGGTGCTGCTGAACGGGCCATGGCGTGTGGAAGAAAAAACGAGTGAAAACAGGACGATAAGACGTCGATCCGGCGATGACGGGGAGAAGCAAGGCTTCACGTTAAGACCAAACGAATGTGGTGATGATAGAGAACAGAAGACGAGCAGGACGTCAATGAAGGTAGCCTGTGAGATGGGGGGAGAGAGAGAAGGATTGTATGCAAGCAGACGAACAAAGAAAGGCGAATCGGCAAATCGTGCAGCTGCCATTCATATATGAAGGGGGGGGCTAGAGGTTAAGGTCTGGCCAAGGCGCACTACTGGGAGCTCCGGGAGCATACGCTTAGACAGACGACACCACGGGTCGTCCAGTGTACGAGTAGGGCAGACTGACAGGGCAGGACATGACAGTACCAGGTGGAGTCGGGCCATCAAGAGAGGCGGAGGGTATTACTAGGTGGCGGCGGTGGAGAGGCGGAGGAGAGGCTGAACTATTGGCAGAGGTACGATGGGAAGGGCGGCTAGGCATTTCCGACGACAGGCTTGGCATCGGAGAAAGGCATGGCGTTGCCTGTTCGACACGATGGGATGAAAACGAGGATGTGCGGTCAGTGCAGCCCAGAGCACTCCGTACAGAGAAGGTCAAACTCCACGATGTCGGGTTTTAATGAGCCAAGACAACGGTAATCTTACGAAGCGCATGCGACGGCCTGGGAGTGGCAAGGAGCGTGGCTCGGGCCAGCCTGGCATCGGAGATGCGCTGGGCTGGAGGCTGAATCTCACGGAGGGGGTGGGAGAAAGAAAAGAAAGAAGAAAAGAAAGAAGAATGCAAAGAAAGAAGAGCAGTACTCCGTAGAAAAGAAGATAAAAGAAAGAAGAGGCTACTCCTACGGAATAGAGTCCTCCGTACATTTACATGTACAGGAGGGCTGCCCAGAAAAAGACGAAGAAAAGAGGAAAACCCCTCCACTCCAGCCATTGTCATGCCCTCAGTCCCCTCCTCTGCAGCCTCAGCCCTTCGGACGTTGACTTGATTAAGAACGTCGATTCGTTTGTCGGGCGCTGATTGGCCAGTTTTAGCGAGGCTAGTCCTTATGTGTACTAGGTTACCCGAATCAACGGTTCTAGTCTAGTGCGGTGGATCCAGTGCTGCCCAAGACATGTGCTGGAAACATGGTCCAGACCACATGGACACCGGACAGGGGAGAAGAAAGAAGAGAGGGGGTTGGAAAGCGGTGTTGACCGGGACGGGAGAAAGAGAGTATGAGAGCGAGAGCGGCGGGGAGGGGAGAAGAAGAGAGGGAAAAACGACAAAAAATGACGAGAAACGACGAGAAAACAAAACAACCGACAATAAGTGAAAAAGGAATGATACAAACAAACAGAGAAAGCCTCACCTCCTATTTTTACCGAGGCACTGCTAACAAGCCTCAGACGGTCGCTGCTATTTTTCTCGTAATAAGGCCTAGCAAAAAGAACAAGGCGTCAAAATACTCAGCCAGGTCTTGGCCACGATAGTGTGCTGCAAGCCGTCGGCGATCAGCAGTTCTGGTCGTAGCTTTGTTGTTCTTTGATCCTTTTTGCTTGGCTGCCAAGTGCTCGGATCACTAGGGTGTGGCATTGGCATCACTTTTACGGAGTACGAAGCACTCATATTCAATATTTTATATCTTTTATCTATTTTATCTATTTTATTCATTATTTGTTCTTTCTATCCTTCCGCGACGACATCCTTCCCCTCGTGTAGATCTTGTGTTCTCTTCCGTAGTTGTCGATATCGCAGACCTATCCTCGTCCTCTACCCTCACACCCATCCCGATCCGGCCTCCTCCCTTCCTCTTCCCATCCCGATCCGGCCTCCTCTCTCCTCTTCCCCCTCCGACATGGCGCCCTCGCCACGACGGCTCCTGGCCGGCCTCCTCTTCGGCCACCTCGCCGGCGTTCGCGCCCAAGCCTCTGACTGGCCGCCGGAGCAAATCAACACAACCATGTGCAGCTGGCAGCAAGTCCGAGGTGTGTTTCCTTCTCTCCCTCCCCCTCCCCCTCCCCCTACCCCTCCATCCCGTTCTTCCCTGACAACCAGCCTCGGTCGTCCGCGACACGCTCTACCTCGACGGCGGCGCGCTCTGGTGGCAGCCCGGCTGGGCCAATGGCACGACCGGCCCGGCGACCTACGACGCCAACCCCGAGGGCGTCGTGTTCACGTACAACTTCAGCGTACCCTTTGCGGCGACGGGCAACACGACGGGCGTGTTCGGCCGCCTCTACAAGGTGGCGCCCGGCAGCAACGCCGGCAACCTGGCGCCCAACTACATCGACGGCGGCATGCTGGCCAATGACTACGAGTGGTTCACGTACGGCGGCACCGTCAGCCTGACGGCCGCCTACAGCGCGCCGCCCGCCGACGCGGCGCTCAAGTATCAGGCTTTTCAGTACGGCGCCTACAAGGCGGCCTTCCGCCCTGGCTTTGTCAACGTCGACCTGCCTGCCGGTCTGACGCGCTACGTGGCCTACGGCGGTGCCGCCAGCGCGCCGGCCGAGAACCTGGCCTGGTACTTTGGCGGCCTGCGCGCGCCCAGCGCCGGGCCCATCTACACGGCCGCCAACGCCTCGCTGACCGCCAGCAACGCCTCGCACACCCTCATCACCCTAGACATGGCCACCCAGCAGCAGGAGGCCTGGACCAACACATCGCTGCCCGATCCCGTGCGCGGCCGCGCCAACCCGGAGCTGGTCTGGGTCCCGGTCGGCAAGCAGGGCATCCTCGTCGTCCTGGGCGGCGTGACCTATCCGCAGTTTGCCTCGAGGAGTTCAGTGTCTGAGAATGAAGCAGCTAGTGTGAGTCTCCCTCTCTCCCTCCCTCTCTCTCTCTCCCTCTCTCACTCCCTCCCTCTCTCTCTCCCTCTCCCTCTCTCCCCCTCTCCCCCCTCTCTCTCCCCCTCTCCCCCCTCTCTCTCCCCCTCTCCCCCTCTCCCGTCTCTAACCCCCCCTAGAGAGCGGAGAGCCCTGCGTTCCTCACCACCATCGACGTCTACGACGTCGCCTCCAAGACCTGGTTCAAGCAGACAACCACCGGCGGCGAAGGCATTGGCCAGCGCACTCGCGCGTGCGCGGTCGTCGCCGCTGCCGCCGACGCCTCGAGCTTCAACATCTACTACTACGGCGGCTTCGACGGCCTCGACCCCACCAACGCCTTCAACGATGACGTCTGGGTTCTGTCGCTGCCCTCCTTCACCTGGACCCAGGTCGCCTCGGCCTCTGGCAAGGCCTTTGGCCGCGCCGGCCACAAGTGCGTCAAGCCCTACCCCGACCAGATGATTGTGGCCGGCGGCTACGCCGCACAGTCCGGCTACTCGCTGGCCTGCGTTGCCGGCGGCATGCTGCGCGTCTTCAACCTGTCGTCCGCGCAGTGGATGGACAAATACAGCCCCACTGCCTGGTCCGAGTACCGCGTCCCCGACGCCGTCACCCGCGTCATCGGCGGCAATGCCCTCGGCGGCGCCACCGCTTCCACGCCCGCCGCCACCGCCGGCTGGGACAACGACAAGCTCGCCGACGTCTTTGCCACTGCCTATCCCACCACCAAGTTGGCCAGCTACTATCCCTATCCGCTAGACAATACGACCAACAATGACAACAGCCACAACGGCACCCTCCCGCCCGGCGTCACCGTCACCTCCCACAACGGCGGCGGCCTGCCCTCGTGGGTCGCCCCGCTGCTCGGCGTCGTCGGCGGCCTCATCCTCATTACCGCTGGCGGCGTGGCCTATCTCGTGTACCGGCGCCGGCGGCTCCTGCGCGGCACGTCTTCGGTCGCGACCGGCAGCCACCGCGACGACAACAACACCGTCGTCGGCGGGGAGAGCGTCGCCACCTACGACACGAGCCGCAACTTTGTCTTCTCCTGGCTGCGTGCCCAGCCCAGCCTCAAGCACAGCCGCAGCACCGCCACCTACACCACCACCGCCAGCAAGCACCGCTCGTCCGTCGCCCCCGCCGGCACTGTCATCAGCAGCATCACCTCGGCGACGCCCATGTCGCCCGAGGACTACGAGCAGCAGCAGAAGCTGCACGGCATGTCTCCGGGAAGCTTTGCTGCCGTCGGTGTCGCTGGCTACGGTGCCGGCTCGCCGCAGCCGCCGCCCGTCTCTACCGTCTCCGCGCCGCCGCCCGACCAGGCCCCCGTCGAGGCCGCCAACACCTACATTGTCGAGATGTACGGCGATACCGCGCACCGCGCCGAGCTGCCGGCCGACGATGGCTTTGCGGGCGTGGCGGCCGGCGCGGACAGCGAAAAGAAAAACGAAAACAGCAACGGAGAAGACGCTGTCGTCACCCCGGCCGTCTCTTCGGCCGAACTCGCAAGTCCTGTCCTGCGGCCGGCGCCTCTGTTTTCGTCCCTGCGGTCTCCAGGCGATTCCGAGTCGCCGCCGTCGCCGCACAGCCAACCGGGCAACCTTCCGGGCGGCGCGCTGCGTGCGTCTGGCGTGTCGGACATGAGCGAGACCGAGCGGCGGCACTTGCGCCAGGGCAGCAACGTCTCGTCGGACGGCGGCGACGGGGGCGACGACAGCAACAACAACAACGGCGGCGGCGGTGGCGGTGGTGCCTACCGACGGTCTGTGTCGCCGGTCGGTGGTGCTGCTGCTGGTGCCGCCGGCATCTTCCACACGCTGTCGTCGACGATCCAAGAGGAAGAAGAGAGCGCAGACACCAGCGGGCCGGCTGGCGGACACCCGCAGCGGCCGAGCGTATTCCGAGAAGAGGACTCGAAGTAATAGAGGAAGAAAATACGGGAGAGAGGAAGGGAGATGGCAGACGGGCGGCGGATATAATCTTCTTTTTGTTGTCTTTGTATTAACTGTTTATTCTAGTTTGATGTAGGCCTGTGGTAGCATAATTGTATATTTTGAGTATTACTTTCCTCAAGGAGCGGTGTTTTACGTTCTTTGCAGGAAACGAGACAGCGTCTACAAAAAGATCCCGTCGTCTGCTCTGTGCTTTCGACTCTCGTCTTTGCTCGGATGCCTTCCCTGAAAGGTACCCTCTGGCAACAGAATGGGAAGGTCGCCTAGATCGACACTTTCCACGTCTGCTGCGGCCCGGACGGCGCTGGCATCGCAACACCGATGCAGGTTAGGAAGAAGGATATGGAAGCGGCAGTGGAACCCGCAGGGCGGTGTTCGTTGCGGGTGTTAGCTGGAGAAAAATGATTTAATCAGAGCTATAGCCGTGGTCAACATGGAAGGCAGACATCTTTTTGGTCCTTTTGATTCAGAGCTTTTCGCCAACTCAACGGAAACTAAAAGAAAAACGAAAGGACCGCAGAACACGTAGAAAATATGAATAAGAAAAAGGGTGGCGCGGTAGTTGGCAAGAAACGAAAAAGAAGGTCCCTAAGATCAAACCGATAAATCAAGGTGAACATGAGACTCATCTGCGGAGAACTCTGATACGCAAGAAAAAAAGAAATAAGAAAGACCTGGAAAAAAAGTGACCAAGATAGCTCCTTCTGTGCACGTCTGTCGAACGGAGGAAAGAGAACCCATGCACAGCCGACCTCGGGTATCACCGTAACAGCTCCAATCTGTCAATGCAAAGTCGCCCACTGTCAGAAAAGCTCCTCGAGACTTTCCAGCCTCGAGGTCACTTTGTGGTGCCTGAACACCGACGGCTGTCTTACGAGCCTGTCGATGCTGCACATCCCTGTCGTTGCCACCAGTCGTGCTCAGTCGGCGAGATGCCCCATTCTGTCTGGTCGATTCGGTCGACCGATGGCAGCTATCGTGGCGGCTAAGCTTACGCCGATTCGTTCGTCCACCCCTACTATTCACTCAGTCGTTGCTGCGCCCAATATCGCCATCCAAAGCCAATGCAGCCGAGAAATCCAAAAAACACGTCTCCTCCGCCGAGCTGCTTCTTCCTTTGTCTCGTCCCGTCTCGTCGCGCCGCGTCTCGTCAAGGAGCGAACGGTAAAGCGTCTCAGCTTCACATAATGACGCACTTCGAGCAGCACCCTGCCTCGGTATCGTTGTCGCTGACCTCCATCTTGTTTGCTGGGCCGCCCGCATTCGAAGTGCCGCTGCCCGTGGAGTAGCCCTGCATCTCTCGGTTAAACCGTCTGATCTCGCGCACAATGTCGTAGAAGGCCTTGTCAACGTTGATCCGTGACTTTGCTGATGTTTCGATGAACTTGCAGCCGAAGGACCTTGCCAGCGCCTCGCCCTCTGTGCATAAGTTAGCCCTCGCTGTCCCACCACCGTGGCCCTGGCACCATGATAAGGGGGGGGCACCACGAACCTTGTCTGGTCACTTCACGCTCGCCCTCGAGATCACACTTATTGCCGACAACGACCATCGGGAAGTAATCCTTGTCCTTCACTCGCAGAATCTGTTGCTGGAACGTGGTGATTTCGTCAAAACTTTGCCGCGACGTGATCGAGTAGACCAACAGGAAGCCTTCGCCCGTCCGCATGTATTGTTCGCGCATCGCTGAGTACTCTTCTTGGCCGGCCGTGTCCAAAACATCGAGCAGCGCGACCTCGTCATCAATGACGCACTGCTTGCGGTAGGAATCTGTAAGGGGAGGAAGAGCGTCAGCACGGTTGCAGTGGTGGTAACATGTACAGAGCCGGCGACGGCTGAGTGTCGCATACCTTCGATTGTCGGGTCGTATTCGTCCACGAAATGGCTCTGGATCAGCTGGATGGTTAGGCACGACTTGCCTACACCACCACCGCCGACCACCACGAGCTTGTATTCTCTGAGAAACTGCGAATTGCGAAGAGGAGCTGTTAGTCAACGAAGCTCGAACATAAATTGATCCTGCAATGGCGACGGGATATGGAGGTGGTGCCGCGCTTGCAGCAAAGGATTAGACGGCACACAGCCGCGGCACGATTTTGTATGCGGAAGGAAGCCGACATGGTTGCGTATGCAGGTACGTGGGAGATTGAGGAGCAAGTGACGGAGCTCAGAAGAAAGGTTCAGAGAGCGCGAATTCGTTGTTCGTTGTACCTTTGCTGCCATTGAAAGAGATGTTTGTTGCGCGCGCGCGCACCGTCGTTCTAGGGAGGGAGAATGGTGAGTCGGCAAATCGACGAGATAAGTCGTGGGGAGAAGAGGCGAAATTCGAGGGATCGAGACCTGCAGAGCTCTGGTTGCTGTGAGTCGGAAGTTTGATGAAGGACCGACGAGTTCGAGCTTGCAGAACCAATGTGGAAACTGGGGAGGCTGGGGGGGTGTTTACTCTCGATATCCTTTCGGAAAAGGGAGAAAAAAGTGGAGGGGAGGAATTGGCGATCTTTGGGCGTTGTGTTTCCGTTTTTTTCGACTCCTTTCTTTTGGGTGCCCTTTATTTTCTACTCCGTTTTGTCTGGGAGGCCAGACCGAATGGTGCTAGCTGGCTCGCCAATGGGGAAACGTCGCCGGGTCCGGGCTTTAGGGGCTGTCTTGGGTAGCCTTTTCTAGACGGAGTTGGGAATAGTCGATGATCAGTGAATGGCTAGGAGTTGGTGTGGTTTGGCCCTTTCTCTTTATTGGGGATTCCTGGTGAGCTGATTATCAGTGTGCTGTGTTCTTCTCGGAGGCGGGTTGAGACACAGGGACAATCAGATTTCGGCACAGAAAGAGCAGTATTGTCGAGGGGGAAGAAGCTCGTTGGTGTCGTCGACGAGCGAATGCGAATGGGCGAGAAGGTAAAGGTTAGGAAAGCCGTTGGGACGGAAAAGGAGAGGTAGCCGGAAAGGGAGTCGGTGGCGTTGGAGGCTGTCGCTAGGTCGTGAGGGCAGTGCAAACGGGGATTGGAGGAAGAGGAGAAGAGGAGAGAAGAAGCGAAGAAGCAGAGAAGGTTGAGAGGAAGACAAACTACGGAATACGGAGCACAAGAGGCGGCAGGGAGAAATCCACGGCGAGGAGATATTCTGGAAAAGCACGACCCAGCGCAACCTGAGGAAAGGGGAAGGGTCAAAAAGGGAAAGTGCAGGGGGCGCGTGGGCGGGTGTGTGCGTCCAAGGAGGGTGGTGTGGTGGTAGACGAATTGGCAAGCGAGTGAGAAGCGCTCCTTCCCCCACAGCAGCGGTTTTATACCCACACCTAGCGCTCCTCCTGCAGCGGTTATTTCTACCACGTGCGATCAAAACAGCCGAACATGTCCTCAGTACAGAGTACATGTACAAACTTTTCTTACCTAGGTAGGTACAACAAATGCAAGCGAAGCGTCATTGCGAGGGCCTCGTTCCGGTGAGAGGATGACGTCGAGTCTGTAGCCTTCAGGTTGATTACCACGCCAGAGGATGCAATAGCAGCGGACTATTGGCACGATTCGCCCCAGAAGATAAGTAAGTCTTTTCTATGGAGTACGGGAGTATTGTTGAATCGCAGCGCACTAGCAGCGAAAGTGTCCGGTGCAACTGAGAGCGGCAGGCAGCCCAGCGTGGTGCGTCGTCCCTTCTGTGGCCGGACACAACTTTCATCTTATCCTGCACACACGGAAACAGAATCACAGAAGGCGCAAACGGGCAGGCAGCCAATGGCTCTCCGGCTACACAGGTGCAACGCAGGCCGGCGGTTGAAGACAAAACATGTTTGGACGGAAAAACGCGGTGTGGTGCCGGACGAATATTTCGGACATAATCGAATCTAAGGTGCTCCTACCATGTACATTACATGTACATGTACACTGCTGCGCCGGGGCCCGGGCGCTGCCATGGGAAGGTGCGAAAGGCAAGCGCAAATTGCTGCGGGCTCGATGCACTTTGGGTCGCTCACGCTTCTCGTGGGTTGCTTGGGCCTGCGGGGACGCTGCAACACTGTGCGGGCAGTCGCAGGGCTGTCACGTTCCCGGATGAAAGATGCCAGCAATACGGAGTATCAGCGAAAACTTTCTGAAGGCACAGTGCCGGTGGGCTACTGCTCCGTATATACATGTACTGCCCAACTGAGCTTCCCTTATTGACATATGATGTTGGCGTGTTCCTGCCCCGTTTTGCCAAAATGCTGCTTTTTAGCCAGCAGCGGGCGACCTTTGGGAAGGAACAGAGAGCGCTGTTAATGACCTGTTAAAGAAAGTGCTGTATCTTCCGTCCCCAACCCTGTTTCCCAGTCTATCTTTCGAAGGGGATCGCACCTGCCGTCTTCATGGTTGCAGTTGCAGGCGGGCCAGCCTGATGGTTCGAAAAGACCTTTGCCCCGTGGTTCTCCTGGCTGTGCCATACGGAGTACGGAGTATTGTACATTGCAGGCGCAATGTATGTTGGACGCAGCCGAGGATCCAGCCAGCTTGTTGACAGCCGCGCTGTCTAGCATGATGCTATCAACGGTCGCCGAAATGACAAAAGCAGATTGTAAATGAGACATATCAAACCGTTACTGCGCACCAGGAAATCCGGAGCAGTCCACTCTCTGCCCTGGATACGAGGAATTGTTACTGTCGACTCGCAACTTGTCCTCTCGTCTGCCCCTCCAGACAAAGCCAATGGTTGCGTTGTCCCAGCCACGGCACAGCACCCGAAAGATTAGCTGATGACATTCTAGAACGAATTGAAAAAAGGGGCAGCAAAAAGGGGCATGTCGACAAATTAAGAGTTAAAAGCAGCGGCGTTGCCGATCCGCGGCCGTGGTGCGGTACTCTTTCACGTCCGTCCTCCTCCGTACCACCGCAAAGACGCACGCAAAGGGAGTCGAGCGGAGGCGAACACATCCAAGCTGCCGTTGAAGCGGCATCACCAGAAGGCGGCCGTATACTGTGCGCAGCATCTCCGTTCCCTCGACGTCTTCGCACTCATCTTTGCCAGCAGAAGTTCTGGGCCTATTCTTTCCAGCGTCACATTTGTCAATCGCAATAATAAATGGCTCGCGCAAGACTGTCCGGAAAGGCCGAACATGGTGGCCGAATGAGAAGCTATGAGAAGCTAGACCCAGTCTTTCAGCAGATCAACCCCTATCATACGGAGCATTGTATATTAGGTGGTCTCCTTGGTTTCCTTTCAACTAAAGCCCTTTGCTCTTCCCGCGTCGTCGGCATACCCGGTTTCCTCGCCTGACCTAGTCGGCTATCACTTTTCGTCCGCCGACTCGTCGTCCTCGCCCTCCACGGCGATGCGCCGGCCTCGGACGTTCTCCTCAACCTCTGGCACCAGACTCTCCAGCAGTGCTTGGTCTCTGTGACGTGTGAGCTTCTAAACACAAAGGAGGAGCGGTTCTCCGTAGTTTTGTCTCGTCTCGACTCACCGTCCAACCAGCGTCACCGTATTACGCTTCCGCTCCCAGCGTGGATAGCTGCCAACCTTGACACCGAGCGGTTCGACCTTTGCGGCCAGCTCGGTCAGGTACGGCGCAACCACGCTCTCTTGTAGCGGCGTCGAGATGAGCACGCGGAAAATACCCTTGCCCTCGGGGTCCGTGAGGCGCGGACGAATCACCGGCTTGAGACTGTCGAGAAGCACCTCGACTGGAAAAAGAAGGGCGAAGATGCATTAGCACAGCACAGCAGCAGCCGCAGCGGCAGCGGCACATGAGGTAGGGTGGACTTTAGACGAACATAACCGAGGGACGCCTGGCAAAATGTGCACGTTCCCGTTCACGACACATATCGGCACCCAGAGATCGTTGCACAGCATCAGAAACTGCTTTTCCGGCGCGATGTCCGGGTCAGTCGGCAGCTCAACCATGCGCAGTCGCGCACGTAGGGCGGGCGAGTCGACATCCCAGTCGACGACAGGCTGGCCGGGCCGCTGCTTCGACATCAGGCGCATGCGGCGGTAGGCTTCCTGGTAGAGCTGCAGCTTGAGGCCAAACGCCTTAGCGATGGAAGGGTAGGTGATGTCGTCGTGTCTGGTCGCATGGTTAGAGCGCACGATCACGACCGCGACGGGCACGAGCATATGTACACAAGCATGTTACTCACGTTGGTCCAATGCCACCGCTGCGATACGCGAGGGTCAGATTAGTTACAGAGCCATGTCGCCCGTCTTGACGACGGCATAGGGAATGAGTCCTGGAAAGATGCTTGCCTCGTCACCACAAAATCATAGCGGTCGCTCATGCGCCGGACGGCCTCGATGATCTGGCTCTCATCGTCTTCGATCACCTCGATCCGCTTAAGGGACTGTAGAGACAACGTCAGGATGTGAAAAAGAGGATAGGTGAAACTCGCCGACGTACAATTCCTAATGAGAAGCACCATTGGGCAACGTAGGCAGAGTTGGTCTGTTGGTGAGAGAGTCAGCGGGGCGTCGCATACTTATGACAAGAAAAGCACAGCCCGGCTCACATCCTTAGTCTGTCGTGCAGCGCAGAAGGTCGATTGTCAGCCTTCTTCAGATCAACAGCAGAGTCGGGTTCGGCGCTCTGTAAGATACCTTGCCTCCAAGCACCTCGTCTCCGATAATGAGACAGGCAGCCGTGTGTATGGGCCGCGTGGCATGGCGGGCCGCTGCAGATAGCTCAGACATGGCAGATGGACTGGATGTAGCAGCCTTGTTGGCAAATGCGCTGGCGGTGATCCTGCCGGCCGAAGCGGATGGGGTCACGGCGGAGAAGCGGAGAAGCGGCAGACTCAAAGTCGGCCCGGACACGTGACGGAGGACGTGGGCGAGGCGCTGCGACATGGGACGGTGATAAGTTGAGAAGGCTTCTACCTCCTGTTGACGAAGGGGAGGAAATCCAGCGGCGACCCGCTCGGCAAGATTCTCCGGACTGGGACGGACGGAGCTTGGCGCAGGCAGGCAGCCCTGCCCTGGCAGGCGCGGTTTCTTCGGCGTAGGTAAGCTTATTAGTAGGGAGCTTTGGGGCGTCTAGCGCTGAAGGAGGAGGGAGGGGGGAGCTTGTGCTTTCTGTCGCATCGGCGATAAGACTATGCGGGGAGGTGCCCCGCTGTCAGCAATTGCGCCTTCCACTGACATCAACATCAGGCAAACGCGAGCATCTGCAGGACACACATATCACAATGGTAGGTGGTTCTCTTTGGCCCTCCTTGACTCTCCTTGACTCTTGGGTGCAGCTGACATCCGGCTCTAGAGCTCCGAGGCCAGGCTGTACACTTTCTCGCAGGAGACCAAGGACCAGCTGCGGAAGTTTCGGTTGGGCACGTCTCGCGCCAGTGAACCGCAAGCAGTGATCTGTGAGTCCATAATCGTGGAGTTCCCGGGGCTCCTGGGTCCTGAAGTTTCTGGGTATTCCTGAGGCTCCCGAGGTTCCTGGGATTTCCCGGGAGTTCCGTGCGTGTGACGCTTCAAGACTGACATCCAAGACTTTATCGACCGCTCGACCAAAGAGATCCGCCAGGATGAGGACAAGACCGTGTACAAGAGCCTCGACGAGATTGCCGACGACCTGCCCGAGAACTCGCCGCGCTTCGTGTTGCTGAGCTACCCGCTGACGCTGCCATCCGGCCGACTATCAGTGCCGTACGTGCTGCTGTACTACTTGCCCATTACCTGCAATAGCGAGCTGCGCATGCTGTACGCGGGCGCCAAGGAACTGATGCGCAATACCAGCGAAGTCGGCAAGGTGCTGGACATTGAGTCGACTGACGACTTTGAGGAGTTGCCGCAGCGGTTGGGGGCGTCGTGACAGCACTGCCTTGGGACTCCATGATGGATCTAGACAGAAACACGGGCACGCAAAAATGATTTCTTTTGGTTTCGCTCTGGCCGATCCTGTCTTTAAAATGATGATATCCCCCTATGCAGTCGTTACAAATGTCATGATATGCCCAGAAAACCGCCTAAAAACGCCATAGGCGAAAAGAATTAGCCTCCCTATTCGCCTTTCTCCCCCTTTGGCAGCACCTGGTCTGCATCCAGGCCCAGTTCCTGTGCCAGCGCATGCACAACCGTCTTGAGTGCCGCGCTGGCTGGGCTGTCCGGGTAACTGTCGAAGAAACTCTCGCCATAGTCGCAGGCCATGCCGATGCGCGGGTCCAGAGGGACGGCACCGAGGAAGGGTATGCTGAGCTCGGCGGCCAGGGCACGGCCGCCGCCGGTGGTGGCGCGGAAGATCTGGCTCTCGTGACGGCAGCGGGGGCAGACAAAGCCGCTCATGTTCTCGACCAGGCCAAGCACGCGGATTCCGGCCTTGCGGCAAAAATCAATCTCTTTGCGCACGTCTAGCAGCGCCACCTCCTGCGGCGTGGTGACGACGACGGCGCCGTCAATACCGCTCTCGGCCAGGAAGGCGTTGACGCTGAGGTGCTCGTCGCTGGTGCCGGGTGGCGTGTCCACAAACAGATAGTCAAGGGTGCCCCAGTCGACGTCCTTGAGAAATTGCTTGATCAGGCCGTTCTTCTTGGGGCCGCGCCAGATGATGGCGTCATCACGGTTCGGCAGCATGAACTGGATGCTCATGACGCCTAGGTTGTCGGCCACCCACACCGGCGACCAGCCCGCGCTGCTCACATGGATGGTCTCGTCCTCCACGCCCAGCATCTTGGGAATGCTGGGCCCGCAAATGTCCGTGTCCATGATACCCACGTTGCTGTCCGGATTGGCCGAGAAGGCGTGCGCCAACAGCGTCGTGAATGTGCTCTTGCCCACGCCACCCTTGCCGCTCACCACCATAATCTTGTGCGCCACCTGCGCCAGCCGCGCCGTGATCACCGGGATGTCGGGGTCCGGACCCTTTGGCGCCGACGCGCAAATCTCCTGGTTCGCGCATCCCGCGCACGAGTCCGCCTGACCCGCATGCTCCGACTCGGGCCCGGGACAGTGCTCTGGCTCCGGTGCCACCAGCTTCGGCTTGGCCTTGATTGGATTGGCAATCACATCGTCGACCGACTCTGGCAGGTCCAGCGCCGGGGCCATTATGTCTGGATCTTCTCGTAGTGGCGCACAGGACGCAAGGAAGCGATGCTCGTCTTTTGTCCTCGAGCTTGTCGTCAGTCGTTTCGTTGTCCCGTTGCGTGGAGGTGAAGTCAAATTGGGATGTGGTTGTCCCGTTGCGTGGAGGTGAAGTCAAATTGGGATGTGGCAAAACCAGGCCTGTGATTGGAAATGCGATTTATGGCACTAATAGAGCGTGCGCCGGCCTCGGACCATGACGTATTGGAATCACATGACCTAAACATACGCTTACACGTTTGGCCGGAAGAGTGCCCATATCAACAGTCACGGGCTGGTCACAGGCGTTACTTGCGAAATACGTTGCAGCGTAGGACCTTCTCTGTCTTCAAATGTCCACGCCAAGTTGTCTGGTGGTGGGTAGCCGACGAGCGAACTGCATAGCGGCCCGATAACCTGTCTGATGCCCCCATTTCCCCCTATTCCTCTCGTCCAGTAACTACTGCTCGACGCTTCAAGATAGCTTCGGCTCTCGTTGGGCGTCCGTGTCTGGGGAGCAGAGATGTTGGGCTGCAGCATCGACGTGCGCGGACAGGGGTGGCGCTATGAGACGAACTGTGCGGGGTGTGTATGGAGCGAAGGGACAGGACGAGGAAACAAATAGACGGGACGATAGACGGGACGAAGAGAAACATCCCCAAGAAATCGTCTCTGCACGCAGTCTGAATGTCGACGTTCTCTTCTCATGACATTTCCTTACCTACCCGCTAACGCAGACGCAGCGTATGGCGTTGCATTGTGTGGCGTTGCATCGTGGCCATGGCTGTCATGGCTGTCGTGGCTGTCGTGGCTGTCGTGGGACCGTTGCATCGTTGCTGCACATGGTTATGCAGGATTGTCGAAGTCTCCTTATGTGTCGATGCCGTTGCAGATTCGAGGCGGACTCTTGGTGGATTGGCCTCCCGTGTTCGGCAGGCGCCTGCGGAACCCGCACCTGCTGGCAATTGAGGACGCTAAAGCGGCACTAGGGCAAGTGCGACTGGCCACCGCATTCTGGGGCCTAAATGAGACTGTCCAGGGAAGGAGCGACCCTGCAGTTCACCTGACTTCGCGTTTTCTCATACCACATGGATTTGACAACGCATCTCCATTGGAACCACGAAGGGTCAAGAACCTCCCTTTCCTCTTTACCAACCAAAACCAGTCCGCCTCGATGTCCACGGCTGCCCAACGCACGCGAGTTCTTCTATCTGCGCTTTCACACATCCAACCGGCTCGGGCGTGACCATTATAACCCCCTCCGATTGCACCGCCCCTCCCTCGTTTCCAGGCCGCCCTCCTCCTAAAGCGAATACATTCGCCGGCCGGAGTTTTGTGGCTTTTTTGTCCATACAAAGCTGCGAGCTGACGCGTGTTTCTGCTAGAGGGCGCGAAAAGAGAAGACACTGGCCACGAGCTCTCTAACGCGGCCCTGCCGACCCTGCGTCGGCCTCTCACATGTCGCGTCTCTCTGCAGACTGCTGAGCTGTTCGCTGCTTCAGTAGTCCGCTCTGGTCTGGCCCCAGAACGGCGTTACTTCCTCGTCTTCGCCCTCGTCCTGTCACGCGGGAGACCAGCGGTGGCGGCCCCCATCTCGCGCCGCTGGCCCGTTCGTCATCCGGTGCTACTGCTGTTACTACGACCGCCCACGGCTGCCTGTCTTGCCTCCGCAAGGCCATGCTGCCCGCGACGCAACTCAAGATGCTGCGATATATGCGAAGCTCCGAGCCCAAGGGCCCTACCAACCTAAACAGCAACATGAATACCAACATGAATGGCAACGGCGCGACCAGCTCTACCGCGGCCACCGGCTTCAACGGTGCTCCCGTTGGCGGTAGTCCCAAACTATCCTCCTCACAGTTCGGCGCAGCAATCCAGGCGCCGCTCCCCATCTCCACCCGACAGCAGCTCGCCGAGGCCGCCAAGATTCCTATCCCAATGACTACCCGTGGTGCTACCCCTCAGCCGACTGGACTCTTGCCGACGGTCTCGCCGTCGCCGAAGCAGCTGCAGCACGAGCAGCTACAGCAGCAGCCCTCCTTCCAACGCGCAAGATCCAACTCAGACAACAATCGAGTGCCCCTCGCGGCTGCTGAGCTGCTGCAGCACCAGCAACAGCAGCAGATCTGGGAAGAGTCTAGTATCAATTCAATGTTCACCGAGAGCGTGGCCACGGCAACACGGCCACCACAGCGTGTGGCCAACCCAAATCGCTACGACAGTCCTTTCCCGCAGCAGCGTGGCCAGAACCACTACGATCGCATGGCTGGTGACAAAACAACAGACGATGGGCCCGCTCCGCACCTTCTAGGCGACCGGGGTATACTCCGTATCTTGCCGACAAGCGCAAACGGCGAAGCAGCAGCACACGTGGATGACGCCCACGGCGAACGCTCGCCCTTTGGGTCCCCCTCGAGACACGTACCAGTTTTGAAGCACTCCAAATATGCCTTGCGGGATGCTCGCAGTGCCACACGACGGTCCTCCTTCACAGACCGGCAAGCACAGGGCAATCTCGAAAACATAAACGGGGGCTCGCCGGAGCGTCGGATGCACCAGAGGAGCGATAGCATTCCCAAAGTAGGCGCTTCGGCTACGGGGCGCAACGGCGGTCTTCTGGACCACGACCCGGACGCACAGCGACGGCTCTTTCTCCGCGACATCAGTGCACCCCCAACACGCATGTCGAGACAGCCCGATACGGACGATGGCAGTGACCTACCTTCTCTTGGGGACGAGGCAACTAACCAGCGCACACCTCGACAAGCCCGATCATCGCCGGCCGGGCCCCCACCCCAGCAGCCGCCACCGGCTGTGCCGTCGAAGCGCCTGCAGGAAAGCTCCCTGCCGCGGATTGGCGCAGGCGGCGGCAGCCGACGAGACAAAAAAACGAGTCGGAAACGGCGTCACAGCCCGGACTATGACGATAGTATGCTGCACGCCATGAACTACTCGGAGCTTCGAGAGGAACCCTTTGACTACGACCCGGCACGAATGACGACGGCGGCCATCGAGGCGCCGGTTGTGCAGCCGGCGAAGTTGTCGATCGAGGAGCGACTGGCGCATTTCAAGACCAAAGACACCAACAGCCAGCATCAGTTTTTCACGGAGATTTCACTGGCTGAGTGGGATGAATGCGGCGACTGGTTCCTTGCGCAGTTTAGCGAGCTGTCGAGCAAGATCCGCGAGAAGCGGCAGGCGAAGCGCAGGAAGGTTGCCGAGTTCGAGGCCGAGATTGCCGAGCGCGAGGAGACGGTGCGCCTTAAAGCGGAGAGCATAGAACGCACGCTTGGCGACCTCAGACAGGAGGGCGAGGTGATGATGCGGAGCAGGTTTGCGGCCTTTTAGGAAAGGGGAACGGAGTCGGCGGAGACTCGGCTTTTCTTCGGGAACGGGGGGCCACTCTCGGAAGCATGCGGCCGGTAAAGAGACGGCCTGCAATGCAGCCGCACAACATTTCACAGTGAAGCATTTTCTCGTGACAAAGAGGTATTTTGCTACTAGACGGGGTTGGGCGGGTTGGCGGGCAAGATCTGTTTTCTTTTCTGTTTTGATTTCGATTGTCTTTTACTAATTGCTTCGTTCGACATGGCAGTCGGCGTGCTCTTTTTGCGATTCCTGATGCCGCTATGACCACTATGACAAGGACCGTGACACTCAGCTTACTCTATTGCAAATAATGATTTATGCTTTATCGTCTGTCAACTATATGACGATGCTCTCCTTGACGCGTCGGTCCTTGCCGACGACCAGCCGCAGCTGCCGGCCCGGATTGTCCTTGCCGAAGATGCCGCGCCGCACACCGTCTGCGAAGAGCTCGTACGCCGGGTAGTAGGCGTCCACGAAGCGCTCCACCTGTTCGTCCGTCATACCGGTGCCGCGCGCCCGCCGCAGCGCCGCCTCCTGCTCGCGCCGCCAGTCGTAGACGTACGGCGTCTTTTCCGCGTCCAGGTGGATCAGCGCGTCCAGCCGGTCCGTCAACGCCGTGTCGTACGCCGCCAGCTTGTCGTTGACCAGCAACAGGTGCTCCAGCTTGTGCGTGTGTAGTTTGGTGAGCGTAACAGGTGAGGCAGCGTCCGTTTTCTCTTCGGGGCTTTGTTCCGCCCCCGCTTTCGCTGCCGCCCACTTGGCCTCCACCTCGGCCGGCGACACGGCCCGGAACGCAACGCACCAGCCCTCAACAATGACGACCTGCAGCGGCGGCTGGTCCGGGCCGTTCACCAAAAGGCCCGGGTTCGTAGCCGTCGGCGCCGCGCGATCGCCCTGGCCGGCAAACGCGGCCTTGTCGTACGCTGGCACGTGCGCGGGCCGGCCGGACATGACGGCGTCGAGAAAGGCGCGCAGCAGCGGCGTGTCGTGGGTGCCGGGTTCGCCGCGCACCTGCACGAGCGCGTTGTCCGGGTGGGCGGCGGCTAGGGCGACCTGGTCGGCGTGGGTGAGGTAGAAGTCGTCGATGCTGACGACCAGGGTCTCGAGGCCCTCGCGGTGCTGCAGCGTCTCGTACAGGGTCTGGACAAGGGTGGTCTTGCCGACGCCTTGGACGCCATTGATGCCGACAATAAAGGGGCGGTGTTTCGGGGGTGACGAGTTTTGCTGCTGCTGCTGCTGCTGCTGCTGCTGCTGCTCCTGGCGAAAGATGGCCAGACGGTCGAGGATAAAGGGCACACAAATGGGTGACTTGTCGTCGATAATGCGCGAACCCAGCGGTGCGTCAGGCGTGGAAGTCATTGTGACGGCTGCCGTGTCAAGAATATCCGGTGTCGTGCGATGGCAAGGCGCCGCGACGTCGTTGTGAACGAAGCCCTTCCAGTGAAGAAAGACGCCGGCAACGGTGCGTTCTGCCATAACCGATTTTTAGCGTTAGCAGCTGCATGCTGGTCAATCCGCTCCGGGGGAGAAGGCTGCGATATCTGCCATTGTCAGCCTCTTTTTGAGTTCTTGTTCAGAGGCTCGACAATCAAATCGGTAGCAAGGCTGCATCGGTGGCTGAACGCGACGTTTTTTGCTGAGTTGTTGTTTTCGACGCTCACGACGGGTCTCGTGAGCGCGTGACCTCGTGTGCCACGATATTTTTGCCACGATCAAGAGAAACACAGTAGACATACATTACAGCACTGTGCCGACACAGTCCTGTTTGACATGTGATTGACGGCGGAGCTTTTTGTCAGCGTCGTGTGGGGGAGGGGGGGGGGTTTGCTGGTAGCTTTTGTAAGGAGTATGTCTATTCGTCGCCGAGATGTTCGGCTCTCCTCTGTTCAGTAATACGGCGAGATTCTTTTGAGGAAGGAGCAAATACCCCACTCGGCAGTCACGAGTCGGCGCTGGGGAAGGTGCCCACATTTCGGAGCATTGGGCGCCCTCTGTTAGTGGTGCCTCGGCTCGAGACAGGCGACAATGTGCCATGAGCTCATCGCTGTCTCATCGCGCTTTCCTGTAGTCCGTTACTGCTCTCCGCTTCCCATTGCTGCCGGCTAATTGACTGGTGCTCCCCCCGTTTTGCATGTGGACGTAAAGAGAATACCGACATTTATCTCGGCCGCATCAACTGAACCGTTTTCCAACCTCTATTTGTTCTCTCCTCCGCCACTCCCCTTCGTTGTCTCTTTTCTCCTGATAACTTCATTTATTCCTCAACCTCTCCCAATTCCTTTCACATACAATGGCTGAGCAAGTGCGCTTCGATAACCAGGTCGTCGTCGTCACCGGCGCTGGCGCCGGCCTCGGCAAGGACTATGCTCTCTTCTTTGCGTCGCGCGGCGCCAAGGTGGTCGTCAACGACATTGGCGCAGCAGTGTCTGGTGACGGCTTATCAAAAAATGTGAGTGGCATTCCCAACGTACCGCCTCGGACCGCTGATGCTGACAATGTCCAAGGCTGCCGATGAAGTCGTCAGCCAGATCAAGGCTGCTGGCGGCACAGCCGTGTCCAACTACGACTCGGTCGTGGACGGTGGCAAGATCATCGACACGGCTATCAACGCCTTCGGTCGTGTTGACGTGCTGATCAACAATGCCGGCATTTTGCGCGAGCTTTACTTCGCCCAGACCACCGACAAGGACTGGGACGATCACATTGCCGTCCACGTCACCGGCAGCTTCAAGACTACGCGTGCCGCCTGGGCGCATTTCCGCAAGCAGAAGTACGGCCGCGTCATCAACATCACGTCGGCCGCCGGCCTGTATGGCTCCGACCACCTGACCGCCTACGCGGCCGCCAAGATGGCTATTGTCGGCTTCACCGAGACCCTGGCCAAGGAGGGCATCAAGTACAACATCCTGGCCAACGCCGTGGCGCCGGCAGCCGCCACGCGCATGTTTGACTCTCTCGGTCTGGACAAGGACCGCACCGCCCTCTCGCCGAAGTGGGTGACGCCGCTGGTGGGCTTTTTAGCCTCCAAGACCAAC
Organism: Ophiostoma angusticollis; assembly: GCA_019925545.1. Taxonomy (NCBI): domain Eukaryota; kingdom Fungi; phylum Ascomycota; class Sordariomycetes; order Ophiostomatales; family Ophiostomataceae; genus Ophiostoma; species Ophiostoma angusticollis. The sequence goes on from JADHKL010000014.1 coordinate 262,940, forward strand.
GCGAGCGAAACCGGCTACGTCTACGAGGTTGTCGGCCGCCACATCTCCAAGCTGCGCTGGCAGCGTGCCAACGGCCTGCTGCTCAAGGCTGACAGCAGCTACACGCCGGGCGCGGTGCTCAAGAAGTGGAGCAAGATCGGTGACTTCTCTGCCGATTCGCAGTACCCCCAGGGACCCAACGACTTTGTCACCCTGCTGGAGGAGTCCGTCAAGCTGAGTGGGAACGAGCGGGGCCCCGAGCCCGATTTCAAGGGTCGCGTCGCCCTGGTTACAGGCGGCGGCGCCGGCATTGGCCGTGCTTACTGCTTGGCGTTTGCCAAGTACGGCGCCGCGATTGTCGTCAACGACCTGGTCAACCCCGACGATGTCGTCAACGAGATTAAGGCGGCAGGCGGCAAGGCCGTTGGCGTCAAGGCATCGGCTGAGGATGGCGATACCGTGGTCAAGGCCGCGATTGACGCCTTTGGCCGCATCGACATTGTCATCAACAACGCCGGCATCCTGCGCGACAAGGCCTTTGCCAACATGGACGACAATATGTGGCAGGCGGTGCTGAACGTGCACGCACGCGGCACCTTTAAGGTGACCAAGGCCGCCTGGCCGTACTTTGTCAAGCAGAAGTACGGCCGCGTTGTCAACACGACATCGACCTCCGGCATCTACGGCAACTTTGGCCAGGCCAACTACGCCGCAGCGGTGAGTGTTTTCTTTCCCAGTTTTTCCTTCTTCTTCTTCTAACAACTCAGAAATGCGCTATCCTCGGCTTCGGCCTTTCCACGGCCGTCGAGGGCAAGAAGAACAATATTTACGTCAACACCATCGCCCCCAACGCTGGCACCGCCATGACACGCACCATTCTGCCAGAGGAGCTGGTCCAGGCCTTCAAGCCCGACTACATTGCCCCCCTGGTCCTGGCGCTGTGCAGCGACAAGGTGCCGGAGAACCCGACCGGTCTGCTGTACGAGGTCGGCAGTGGCTGGGCCGGCCGCACTCGGTGGGAGCGGTCCGACGGCGTGACATTCCCGCGCGACAAGCCGTTGACGCCGGAGGACGTGGCCAAGAACTGGAGCCAGATTGTCGACTTTGACAATGGCAAGGCCGAGCACCCGACGTTGTCCACTGATTCTTTGAAGTGGATCTCCGACGACTTGAAGATCAAGGCCAAGGTATGATTTTATTTTCAATTTTACACCTTCCGTTTCTGCTCCCTCGTGATAAGGGGAGGAGAAGTGAAAAAGCGCCAATGGTGGATGGTATCCCTTGCCTACCGATTCATCCTTTTCTGTTGTATACATAGAGAATGCCATTGGATATTAAATTCTTTTTTTCCTTGCCGCACCTGCAGTCCGACGATGCTTCATCCGACGGTCCGAACTACCTCCGCGCCATTGAGGAAGCCAAGAAGGCGAAGCCGACCCCGAGCGAGTTTACCTACACGGAGCGCGACGTCATGCTGTACAATCTCGGCGTCGGAGCAAAGCGGAGTGAACTCAAATACGTTTTGTAAGTTGGCTTGCGGTGCTTGTGGTGGCTGTGGCAGGGTAATGAGTTCTGAGCTGACACGATCACAGTGAGGGAGCGGACGACTTCCAGGTGTTGCCGACGTTTGGTGTGATTCCTCCGTTTGACGCGCAGCTGCCGTACAGCTTCGACGACATAGTGCCCAACTTCAGCCCGATGATGCTGCTGCACGGCGAGCAGTACCTGGAGGTGCGTGCGTACCCGATCCCGACGCAGGGGCGGCTGGTGTCGCACGGCAAACTGCTGGAGGTGGTGGACAAGGGCAAGTCGGCGATTGTACGCAACGGCATCACGACGGTGAACGCGGAGACGGGCCAGGAGGTGTTCTACAATGAGACGACGGTGTTCTTGCGTGGCTGCGGCGGCTTCGGCGGCAACAGCAAGGTGCAGGACCGGGGCGCGGCGACGGCGGCCAACACGCCGCCGGCTGGGCGGAAGCCGGACGCGGTGGTGGAGGCCAAGACGACGGAGGAGCAGGCGGCGCTGTACCGGCTGAGCGGCGACTACAACCCGCTGCACGTGGACCCGGCGTTTGCCAAGATTGGCGGGTTCCCGGTGCCGATCCTGCACGGGCTATGCTTCTTTGGCTTTGCGGGCAAGGCGGTGTACGAGACGTTTGGGCCGTTCCGCAACATCAAGGTGCGCTTTGCTGGCTCGGTGCTGCCGGGGCAGACGCTGGTGACGGAGATGTGGAAGGACACGGCGCAGCCGGGCAAGATCATCTTCCAGACCAAGGTCAAGGAGACGGGCAAGCTGGCGATTGGCGGCGCGGCGGCGGAACTGGTGTCGGCGGCGGCGGCCAAGAGCAAGATTTGAAAAGGGGTGGCACGGGCGTACTAGATTAGTCTTTTGAATAGTAAAGTGTATTAGGGTTTAAAAGAGTAGGGCTATGCTGAGAAGTCCAGGAAAAGGAGAGCCGGCTTGAGAATCGTAGAGGCATTGGTCATAAACATCCAAACGTGAAACAGAAAAAGAAGTTGGAGAAGAGAAAACAAAAAGGCAAAAAGAATTCAACCGAGAAAGACCTCACACGAGGATGGTCTCCAGCAGCCAGTCCAGCGTCTCGGCCAGTGTCGGCAGACGCGGGCGGCCGTGACGGCCGTTGTGCTTGACTGCCGTGACGTCGTCTGGGCCGTTGCCGTCACTGCTGCTGGTCTTGGCTGCATCGAGAACGGTCGTCCGTCTGCCGGCAAAGCCCCACGACAGGGGAGAGGCGGCCCATCCGGCAGCGCCCAGGAAGCGGCGCGTGACCGCAATGGTATTCTGGCTGCTGGCCCCGCCGCCAATGGCGATGCCGGTCTCGAGGTAGGCGCGCTCCGACTGGCTCAGCTCGCGCTGCTCGGTGGCGCGCCAGCGGCGCTCGGCGTCGGCGCGGGCGGCCGCCAGCACGGCCTCGGTGTCCTCGCTCTCCCACAGGTTGCACTTGCGGCACTGGGTGCAGGCGCGGCCGTCGCCGGCGGGCCGGAAGTGCTCGCAAAAGTGGCGGTAGCCGGCGTCGGCACCCTCGCTGCCGCTAATGTCGCGGCGGCACACGTAGCACATCTTGTAGCCGCACGGACACGTCAGCTTGTTGCAGCCAGCCGTCTTGACAAAGGACGTGTGGCACCGCGGACACACGCGCTTGATCGCCATGCTCATGGCCTGCTCCACCTGCGTCCGCAGCGCCACCAGGCTCGACTCGTGGCACACGTGGATGTCCGCCCATGCCTTGCCGCAACCAAGACAGGACACCCGCCCGCACGCCGCGTTGCCGCACCGGAATTGCTGCCCGCGCCGCCGTCGCCGGAACCGCGTCACCGCCGCCGCCAGCTGCTCCCACAGGTAACCGGTCGTCCTTGTTCTTGTCCTTGCTGTTCTCGGCTTTGCGTTTGCGATGGAGCTCGTCGTCTTGCTTGTCGTGACCGTCGTCTTGCTTGTCTTGCTTGTCATGCCCGTCATCTTGCTCGTCATCTTGCTCGTCGTCTGCTTCTTCGTCGCCTTCCGCCGCGCCGATCGGCCCCACAGGGTCACGAGCGCTGGCAGCAGCGTGGTCAGGACGAGCAGGACGACGAGCGGCAGCAGCAGCAGGGGTGTGACGCCGGACAGGAGCAGGATGATGGCAAGGCTGTAGATGCTGTCGACGCGGACGCGCAGCGGCGCCTCGTGGAAGGGCACGTAGATATCGTCGACCTCGGCATACTCGCAAAAGGGGCAGCGCACCAGCGGCAGGCCACTGGCCACCAGGCTGTGGTCGGCGAGGCGACGCTCCAGGTGGCGGAGCGTGTCGGCGCCGCGGTCTTCGGCGAGCAGCGCACGGTGCAGGTGGTCGACAGGCATGACGCCGTCGCAGTCGGCGGCGTCCACCACAAAGCAGCGCAGCGTGCCGCGGCTGGTGTCAATGGTGCGCGCCCATCCCTGGCCGAAGACGGCCTCGCGCACGGCGTGCTGCACGCAGCGGAAGCAGACGACGTGGGCCGCGGGCGCGCCGCACGTCGTGACCTCCTCAAAGGGCACGGTGGAGAAACAGCAGGCGCACTCGTAGGTGGCGCCGGCGGCCTCGGCCTCGGCGGCGTTGAGCGCGACCGCCAGCGCGCGGTCAGCCGCCTGCTGGGTGGCGCGCTGCTGGGCACGAAGCGGCGCCACGAGGGCGTCGTACAGCTCGCGGTCGAGCTCGGCGCTGCCGGTGGCCTTGACGGTGGGCAGGATAGAGCCCTGGCCAGACGACTTCCAGACGACCAGCGGGTGGTTCTCGGCGGCGGCGGCGGCCGTGGCAGCGTCGGCGGGTGCGGGCCGGCGCCGCAGCAGGAACAGCGACGACAGCGTGAAGCGCCACGACTTGGCCGACAGCTGCACAAGCGCGCGTCGGGCGTCCAGGTAGGCGTAGTTGTGCTCGGCCAGGACGGCGTAGATGGTCGATCGCGAGAGGCCCATGAACTCGTGGCTGGCCAGGGCCTGCACGGCTTTTTTGTACTCGGGCGTGCGGAAGCGCTCGGCGGGGGGGAGCTCTGGGGGTGCTATCTGTGCTGGTGCTGGTGCTGGCTGTGCTGGTGCCGGTGCTGGCTGTGCTGGAGGCGTCTGCGTCTGCGTCTGCGTCTGCGTCTGCGTCTGAGGTCGTGGCCTCTTGTGTCCGTCCTTGCCGGCGATCCGCCAGCGCCCCTTGACCCAGGTGGCCCGGTTCTTGAGCAGCGCGTCGGCCACCAGCGCTAGCCGCGACTCGCCGTCGAAACTGGCTAGCATCTCGCGGAAGACCTCGGCCTGCACGTCGGGAAACACGACGGCCAGCGCGTCCAGGCTGTTGTTGAGCTCACGCAGGTCGGGCGCCTCGGGGGCGATGGGTGCCAAGTGCGACTCGTCGGCGATGTAGTCGGGCGGGGCGGTGGCCGTGCCGACCGACGCAGTATCGGTGCCGTTGTTGTCGTTGTCACCGGCGCGGCTTTGCTCTTGCGCGTCCGCGTCGTTCCCTCGGCTGCGCGACGTGACCTCGCTGTCGTCGTCGTCGCGTTGCTCATCGTCGCGTCGACCGTCGCGTCGACCGTCATGGCCGAGGCTGCTGCGCAACGCTGTCGAGCTTTGACGCTGGCGCAGCGGCCGTCTCGCCGTGCCAAGCAGGCTGGCAAGCACCATTGTGGTCGCGTCACGGGCGGGCCGGCGATGATGGTGATGATGGCCGCCGACGTTATTGATGTTTTCGCCGTCGTGTTTGCTGTTGCTGCTCTATCGCAAAGGCCGAAAAACGGCAGAAGCGCGGTTCATTGCGAGAAAGAGACCAGGCGCATGCTCACACTGCAGCGCCAGTCGGGATAACGGGGCTGACGAGGATATTGATGCGTACAGAGTATCTCTAGGGGTGTCGTGATAGGGGTAGTGGAGATTGTTCGGCGCTGTACGGAGTATGTAAGATTGACGCGGCGCTGAACGGAGTAATACAGTGCGCTGTCACAGCGCTAGGCCAGGGCGATGGAGACGCTGAGTCAAGAGTGTGGGTCTGGCTGTACCTATTTTCGGTTCTATTTCTATTTCGTTCTTTTTTATTTCTTTTTCCTCCCTTTGTTTTCTTTTCTTTTGTTTCTTCTTGCTAAGCCTGTCCACGTCGCTGGACATGTGCCATGCAAGTGCACAGATACCGGCTTCGGCTCGGCAGACATAAAGAGTAGATGTTATACGACCAACATGTTCCCCAGGGCCCCAGTTGCCTCTTGCCACTTCGTCGATGTAGCGGTGAGTGCCTCCGACATTTGGCCCCAGAGGCGGCGGGCCCAATGCGCTGCAGAATCTTACAAGTAGGTTCCAGGAGCCATGGGATGCTCGGTGAAACAACCGGCACTGCTCGCCGGTTCTCGCGTGGTTGGAATCTCGACTATCCTGTCTTCATCCTGATGTGTCTGTCCTCTGAGATGCTCTGCTTCTTGTACTCCGTACACTCACACATGCCACGCTTTCCGATCATTGCCTTGTCCCACTGGACCACGGCCTATTCGTTTGGCAAGGGGTGGTAGCCTGGGTTCGCTGTTGTGTTCGTCATGCTCACCGACTTCTCGACCGCATCCTGTCTTATATCATTTATATTTGCATTTAATTTAACTTTCTGCTCACCTCTCTTCGACCTCCACACCTTTCGCGAGCTCTTGTTCCTGTCATATCTCATTTCTCTGTTGAGTTGCCTTCCTTTCTTTCTTTCTCACCACATTCTTTTATATCTATCTCCCGTTCCACTCGTTCTCTTTTCCTCCCCCCTCCTCTCCCCCCTCCTCTCCCCTCCTCCTCCTCCCTCCCCCCCTCGGTGATACCACTCTCCCTTTATGCCCGTCCTTGCCCTCTTCTTATCTCCCGGCGTACCACGTCGGCAAACAGGACTGCTCCCCGCGTGCTATCCTGACGCCACCACTCCTCGTCTGATCTTTCTCTGCAACACCGGGCCGGGGCTCTTCTCTCTTCTCTCCCACCATGGAAAGCCTCCCCATCGAGCTGCTCCGGCTCGTCCTCGACTACTGCAGCTCGTCGTCAGTGCGCACACTCCGCCTGGTCACGCCGACGCTGGCCGACGTTGGCTACGAGTACCTGCTCCCGCCACGCTTCCGCGTCGTGCCCTGCCGTGGCGATCTGGGCCGTCTACGTGCCATTGCCGGACACGACCGCCTGCGCGCCAGCATCGAGGCCGTGACCTTCCACCTGGCCGACCTGGACACGGAGAACACCAAGCAGTCTTGGTATGAGAGAGTCTTGGATGCCGCCGGCGAAGACGTGGTGGCGGGGGAGCAGCAGCGGAGACGGCGGCGCCTTTTGTCACCCTTGGCAACACCACTGTGCGCCCAGGACCCGGCCGACTTGGCGGCGGTGTTACGACGGCTGCCGAATCTCCGGCACATTGCCGTGACGTTCCGGGAGGGCCTCCGTTATGATGCGCAGACGCGGCGGCAGGACAAGGAGAAGGAGCAGCACGCCGGGGCCATCCAGTCGCTCAACGTGTTGATGGCCGCCCTGCAGCAGGCGTCGGTGCCTCTGGAACCGTTGCCGGCGACAGCAGTGTCGATTCCGGGGCACAGTAGCGACTCGTTGGTGGTGGCATCCGAAGCAGCATCAAGAGCAGCGTCCGCATCACCATCACGGGCCGCTTCGGCCACGTCGACGCCACGCACGCAGTCGCCGACCCCGTCGGCTGTGTCATCACCGTCGTCGACGCCGTCGTTGTCGTCGCTGGCAGACTTTCCAGAAACAGCCACGGCCACGGCCTCGTCGAGCATGGCCACACCAACCAAGCAAGGCCAAAACTGCAAAGAGCACAGCTGCCTGCGTCTCGAGACGCTTTCCGTCGACCGCCTGCCGCTGCAACTCTTCCGCCAGATCGAGGGCCGGCGGCTGTGGGCGCAAGGGGGCCCGCACGATGTGTTTGCGGGACTGACACACCTGGACCTGGCCCTGGACACGTCGGCGCTCGCCAGCTTTCCGTCGATGCGCGTGCGGGCCGTGGCGGTGCTGGGCCACGTCGTGCGCCGGGCAGCGCCGCAGCTGGCGCACCTGGGGCTGGCGTTCCACAACCACGAGGAGCCGCGGGCGTTCTTCATGCTGTCGCTGCGGGAGCTCGTGGGCGAAGACGGGGACTCTGGCAGCGGCAGTGGCAGTGGCAGCGGCAACGACGGCAACGACAGCAACAGCAACGAGGAGGCGTTCTGCCTGTTCCCCCACCTCACCGACCTCAAGCTGGAGGGTGTGGCGTGCGACGGGCACGAGTTGCGCGGGTTCCTCCTGCGGCAGGCGGCCACACTGGAACGGCTGCGCCTCGGAGGGCGAGGTCTGGCGGACAGCAGCAGTTGCAGCAACAGCACCACCAACGACAGCAGCGACATGCCGTCGCTGGGTGGCCTGCGACTGTGCAGCGGCACGTTCCGGACGCTGTTTGGCAGTCTGCGTGGGCGTCTGCCTCGCCTGCAGCGGCTGCATCTCGAGGGGGTCTTTTACAGCGAGGCAGAATCGCTGGCCGCCGCTCCTCCTCCTCCTCCTCCTCCTCCTTCTCCCACGACAGCAACATCCGGGGAAGACACCGCGCCGACTCGCCTGCGCTGCGAACGCTACCGCTTCCGGGCAACGACAGACGATGACTGGACGCCGGCGACGGAGGCGAGGGCCGGACCCGTGACGTCTCGCAGTGTCACGTCGGAGGCGTTTGAAGCCTATCTGCTGGGGACTGCCGACACATACCCAGGGCAATTTCTCTAGTTTCTGTCTCTCTTCCTTGGGTTCTTGCTTCGTCCATATCGCATCCATGGAAGGGGTCTTCTCTTTCTCTTCACTTACACTATTGAGGCAACTCAAATGAGCATCAAAGTTAGAATGTATCTAGGTACCTATAAATGACGATTTCTTTCCGACATGTCCTGGTCTATCCATATTTTTTCCGGATACGGTTTGAAACATCACAAGCAGACGCTGTCTTGGGAAGAAAAGGCGGAGGATAGCAGTGTCTGATTTTGTTACGGAATATATTACATGTATTTCCTGTTTCACTTCAGGGCCTTTTCATGCTTCCATCTAACAAGCCTTCAGTAAATTGCTGTTCTGGGCCTTTTCCACGGAGAATCCGTCTCACCTCTGGTGAGACACTGTGATTCTGCCCCTCCAGCAACGCGCCGGTGCCCCGCACCAATTAAGGCACGGCTAAGATTTTCTTCGCTCTTGCCGTCTCGCTATGTGACTCCGTTTTCTGAGCATACCCCCCCACACTCCAGCACGGTAACACCTTCCTCCGCACATGCCCGCAGAAGCTCTTGTCTGGCGGTGACTCATACAGAATCTTGCGATCCTGCCCATTGAAAAGCTGCAAAGAGCAGACGACCCTCAGTCCCTCCATTTCGTCTCTGGAGCTTCAACCACAATGCCCCCCAAACCAGCCAAAGCGCCAAAGGCCCCCAAGGTCGTGCCCGTCGTGGCACCGGCCGGCCCTCCGCCGGACCTCGAATTCATCCCTCACCGCATTGCCCTGTACGACAAGCTCAAGGCCGCGGCCGACGCCGAGCTGGCCAGCAAGCCGCGCGAGGCCATCACGGTGACGCTGCCCGACGGCCGCAAGATCGACGGTACGGCGTGGCAGACTACGCCGTACGACATTGCCCGCGGCATCAGCAAGTCGCTGGCCGACCGCACCGTCATCTCGCGCGTCAATGGCGAGCTGTGGGACCTGATGCGCCCGCTCGAGGGCAGCGCCGTCGTCGAGCTGCTCGACTTTGAGGACGAGGAGGCCAAGCGCGTCTACTGGCACTCGAGCGCGCACATCCTGGGCGAGGCGGCCGAGAAGGCCTTTGGCTGCCACCTGTGCTTCGGCCCGCCCACCGACGAGGGTTTTTTCTACGACTTTGGCATGCCCGCCGCCGACGCCGAGGGCAAGCCCAACAGCCACAGCGCCGTGACCGAGGACGACGAGAAGCAGCTGGCCGGCCTCATGGACGGCATCGTGCGCGAGCGCCAGCCGTTTGAGCGCCTGGTCATGACCAAGGCCGACCTGCTGGAGATGTTCAAGTTCAACAAGTACAAGCAGGTCCTCATCGACTCCAAGATCCCCGACGGCACCTCCACCACCGTCTACCGCTGCGGGCCCCTCATCGACCTGTGTCTGGGGCCGCACGTCGTCGACACCGGCCGGATCAAAGCTTTTGCCGTTTTGAAGGTATCTCCGTCTCTCTCTCCCCCCCCTCCCCCCCTTACTCCCTTCCCTAACACCACCAGCATAGCGCTTCGTACTTCCTCGGCGACGCCAAGAACGACTCCCTGCAGCGTGTCTACGGCATCTCGTTCCCCGACAAGAAACTGCTGGCCGACTACATGAAGTTCCTCGAGGATGCCGCCAAAAAGGACCACCGCCGCATCGGCCAGGACCAGGAGCTCTTCTTCTTCCACCGCATGTCGCCCGGCTCGCCCTTCTTCCTACCCCACGGCATGCGCATCTTCAACACGCTCAAAAGCTTTATCCTCAGCGAGTACCACAAGCGCGACTATGTTGAAGTCATGACGCCCAACATGTTCAATGCCGACCTGTGGCGCACCTCTGGTCACTGGCAGCGTGCGTACCTCGGAGGAGACTGGTCTGCTCTTGCAGCTACTAACTTTCTCAGACTATCACGAAGACATGTTCACCCTCGAGGTCGAGAAGCAGCAGTTTGGTACGTTTGCAAAAAAAGAGAACAGTGGAGAGGAAGAAAAGGAAGAGATGAAAGCAGGACTAACTGTCCAGCGTTAAAACCGATGAACTGCCCCGGCCACTGTTTGGTTTTCGCCTCCCGTGAGCGCTCGTACCGGGAACTGCCGCTGCGCATGGCCGAGTTCGGCATCCTGCACCGCAACGAGGCGTCGGGGGCGCTGTCTGGCCTGACGCGGGTGCGGCGCTTCATCCAGGACGACTGCCACATTTTCTGCCAGGAGGACCAGATTGGACAGGAGATCCGCGACATGTTTGATTTTCTGCTGGCGGTGTACGGCAAGCTGGGCATGCGCTTCCGGCTCAAGCTGTCGACGCGGCCGGAGCAGTACCTGGGCCATATTGACACGTGGAATCGCGCGGAAGATACGCTGCGTAATGCGCTGGACGAATTCAGCAAGCAGACTGGTGACAAGTGGGAGCTCAACCCGGGCGACGGCGCCTTTTACGGGCCCAAGATTGACATTCAGATCAACGACGCGCTGCGCCGCTGGCACCAGTGCGCGACGCTGCAGCTGGACTTTCAGCTTCCGCAGCAGTTCAACCTGAGCTACATGTCGTCCGCGAACAGCCATGCGAGCGACGAGAAGGAGAAGGGAGAGAAGGAAGACGTGAAGAAGGAGGAGAAGAAGGAGGAGAAAAAGGAGAAGAAGGAGGAGAAGGGGGAGAAGGGGGAGAAAGAGGAGAAAAAGGACGATGAAAAGAAAGAAAACAGCGGCGTGATTACGCAGCAGCCGCTGCTGCCCGGCTACGCGCGCCCGGTAATGATCCACCGGGCGGTGCTGGGCAGCTTCGAGCGGTTCATTGCGACGCTGAGCGAGCACTTTGCGGGCAAGTGGCCGTTCTGGCTGAGCCCGCGGCAGATCCTGCTGGTGCCGGTGATGGCAGATGCCGAGGACTACGTGCGCGAGGTGCAAAAGGTGTTCAAGGCCAAGGGCTTCTTCGTCGACAGCGACCTGGGCGCCAACACGATGAACAAGAAGATCCGCAACGGCCAGCTGCTGCAGTACAACTACATTTTTGGTACGTTTTTCTGCTTCCCCTCACCCAATTGCTTTCTCTTCACTTCTAACAAAACAGTGCTTGGTGCCAAGGAGGTGCAGGACCGCAGCGTAAGCATCCGCGTGCGCGACTTCAAGGACGTGACGACGCTGCCGCTGGACGAGGCCGTGGCACGGCTGGAGAAGCTGCGGGAGGACAAGAGCCTGGAGGCGAGTCTCTCGTGATGGGAGGAGCAGCGGAAACCAAATAGATACAGTTAGGCGTGCAGATGCTGTTTTTCAGTGGAAAACATGAGCCGACATAAAGAGATAAATGCAGATATTGTTGTATTTGGTATAGATGGCCGCCGGGCCGTCTCTTGCTCCTTTTAGTTGCCGACCCAATCTGGCGAGACACGTAGACGAGAAGGAAGAACGAGAAAGAGAAAGAGAAAAGGAAAAGCAAAAACCCCTCAGCTCAGCAGAACCAGGATCACGCTGTCGCCCCGGAGAAACCTAGACGATTGTCAGTAAGGAAAGGGCATTCACAGAAAAAGGGCTCTTTTTTCTAATCTGCCGTCTGCCCACGGGTCTGCTCACATCTTGCTGATGAACCGGTCCTTGTTGACCGGCCGGCCCTTCTTGCCGTTTGTTATCGGTGTCTCTGTCCACATCTCTTTCTGGGGGAGAAGTTAGAAAGGCTGTATTGGTAAGGGGTCGCATTGGCTGCCAGTACTTACGACGTTCTCGAGGATCCTGTTTCGTCAGAAGATGAAGAGAAAAAAAGAAAGAATGCAAAGAAGTAAACTTACATGTTACAGTGCCGGTCAAAGGCCTTGACGCGGGCTAGCAGCTTGCGGTTCGAGCGGATGCTGATCAGCACCTGTGCGTGCGTGCGGACGGCTGTCTGCAGGATGGACAGCGGGCCGTTGCTAAACTCCCATTGTTCCTACAAGGTCAGCGTGAGGAGCGCGGGAAGCAGAAGAAGCCTTGCGTCGGGGGAATGCCCACCAGTTGTGCGATTTCGTATTCCCTGGATCGGTTAGCAGGAGGCGCGGAAACAGGACGGGAGATCAAGATAAAGGATCAAAATCGAAGGCCAAGGGATCACGTACGTCAGCTCGTTCCGGGGCTTCTGGAGCAGTTCTCTGGAACACACCGCGTTAGTGGACAGGAATTGAGAGGTGTTCGGCAGCAGGTCAGGGCACATACTGGATGTTGACGTCGGCCATGACGGACCGGCTTCGCGGGAGAGAGGGAGAAAGGGAGAGAAGAGGGGGGGAGAAAAGAAAGAGAAAGCGAAAAAGCTGTCGCGTCCAGATGAGAGGACTGTCGCGATGGAAAAGGCACTTCTTAACGGACGAGCAGGGGGTCCGGTTCGGTGTCAGTGTCAGTGTCGGTGTCTAGCGAGTGGCTTCGTGTGTGCGTCGCAGTCGTCGCCGTTGTCGTTGTCGTTGTCGTCTTTTCGCGTTAGAGCGTAAGCTTTTTGCATTGGCTCTTTTTCGCTGCGTCCTTCTGAGCTCCTTGTCAACCTCAATTTTCTGGCCAACACCGCCTGGCTAGCCGCCTAAGCGCCTACACCGCCCGGCAGAATCATGGACTGCACGAAGCGGGAGAAGAGCAGTTGCAGTGTTTCCTTGGTTTTACTCTCATACTTTATCAGCCTGTACCTTCCGTCTCGACACACAATGAAGCACGACAATGCCATGCTATCCATGGCCAAACCAACTGACTTCGCGCGACACAAGATTGAAGCTTCAGAGGCGTACCACCGCATGACTTGGCGGGACGGCGAACATGTCGAAGACTTCCTTCTCCGCTACGACGGCGTCTCACGCCGCTTTGAGGCTGAAGTTGCGCCTTTGCCTGCCATAGTTAAGATCTTTCATTTCCTGAGCGTCATCAAGCGCTGCCATCCCAGCTTCTTCGCGGGCATGTCTCCGCACCTGAAATGTTGGACAGCCGTCGCGGACGAGTCTGCTCCTATGGAGCTCAAGGCCTCACTCCTTGATAGCTTTGAAACACAGGTGCTGTCTGCCAAACGTGAAGGTGGCAAGGCCAGTTCCGTTACGAAGGCCACGTCGTCTTCTCCCAAACCTCTGACTGCAGACAAGGGCCCCAATGACGCACCCAAATGTGCGCATTGCAAGAAGCCCGGGCATGCGATCGATAGCTGCTGGACCAAAAACCCATCTCTGATGCCGACCCGGTACCGTGGCAACTTGGTGCCGGCGACCACCCCAACCCCCCTGGAAGTCGATAGCCACGAGATTACGAACAAGGCTTCCGGCGGTCTACGAACAACGTTCGACGCCGACGACTCACCTACGGATACGGTGCGCTGCATGCCAACTGCAACCAATCTTGCGACCAGGAATTCATGGATTTTTGCCACAGGCAGTGATGTGCACCTCGTGAACTCGGCCAAGTGGTTCCTCCCTGGGTCGGTAGAATTCAGGAAGGGCACCGTGAGAAGCAGCGGCGTCCAGGTTCGCTTTGAGTGCTGCGGCACGGCTGTCATAAACGTTGCCGACCCCAAGGGAAACGCGCGGCGAATCGAGCTGAAGCGTGCGGTTTTGTGCCCGACGTTCGAGACGAACGTCATGTCGGGCGAACTTTTTGTCCGCCGTGGGGGCCACCTGCGAGACGGGATGCTACTAGATCGAGACTATGACGAGCTCGTTACGATGGATGTGTCCAACAAGGGTTGGCGCTTCGAACCGCTGACCGTCCCTGTCGACGACGGTCTGCAACCCGACAAGGTGTAAGCAACCTAGACACTTTACGCTTTGGGGCATATACAAACTTGCTGCGTGCGGCGGCAAAGACTGAAGGAACCGGGCCACCACCATAGTTACTCGGTCGTTTATTCAAAGCCGAATCCGGAACCCGTCGTTTTGAGGCCTTTGGATCAGCAGAGAGTGAGTACCGGGTCTGTTGGTTTGGCCCATGCTTCAAAAGGGGCTTCAAAAGCCAATTCCCAACAGCTCGGCTGGGACTAGCAGCCTAGCTCTCAGCTGGTCAAGGGTCGCCCCTGCTAGCCAAACCCGGCATCAGGCACGAGCCGGGGTCGGATCCTATTACATACGGAGTACGGAGTACGGAGTACATATACAGAATACATACACTTGTACGGAGTACATGTACTCCGTACGGAGTATTGGGATTGTATTCCGTAGAGTTCATTTGCAGTCGATTTGATCGAGACGCTGGTTGCAGTAGAACATTGTGGACACACGTTGTTAAGTACGGAGTACTCCGTACCTCGTTCTTATTCCGTAGATTCCAAGTCGATAAGCAAAGTCCCCCGTACTCCGTAGATCTTTGTCAATCGGAAATGAAGCCTGTAGGAGTTCCACCCCCATTCTGGCCGAGCCAAGCATCGCGGCAATTAATCGTACATGCGCAAATGAATGGCCCTTGCAGCTGCCACTATGAACGCAGGAACCGGACTTTTTGTGCCGATCGCGCCTTCTTGACCGCCCTCTGCAAGTAAAGCAGATTGTCATATGGTACGGAGTAATTATTAGCCAGCCGTCCTTGTTAGACGCCGTGAAGCTAAAGGTGTGGTCAAGCAGACATAACAAGGAACCGTGGGATTTGCTGGTCGCACCTGCCTCTACGGAGTACATGTACGCGATGCACTGCCCACGGGCCCGTTCGCTCCTGCTCGCTTTCAGCATTCCCCGCACGGTCGAAGCACGGAGTACAGAGAACATGTATTACATGTACCTTCCTTTCGCTTCTCGCTTCTGCCCCTGACTTTGCCTTCCCAGGTCTCTTCTGTTCTTTCGCTCGTTCACTCTTCCTCCTCGAACTCTCTCGAACTCTCACTCCATCGAACTCTCTCCGCAATGCTTATGCTTGCCGCTGCCCACTCAGCCCACAAGCGCATTCACTAAGGGCAAACTCCGAACCAATGGAGCTGACTCCGGTCGCCGCCGCCAGCCTTCCCAGCCACTACGAGCAGCTCAAATAGGACGAGACTGCTGTAAAGCAGTACTCCGTACAGAATATTGCCGCCTTGCGACCCCTGCAACTTTCCCGCCCCGTCCCCACGTCCCCTCCCTTCTCCCCTCCCTGCAAATCTCTTCCGTCATCTGGGCCACCTCGCGCAAGCCCCAGCCAGTCTCCTCTTTTCCTGTCTCTCTGTCTGTCATCTGCGCTGTCACATCTTCCGTCTTTCGTCTTTTTTCTTCTCGTCATTTCGTCTTTGTCTTTTTATTCTTACTTCAGATTATAATTTCGCAGAGGCCTGCAACCCCGTCTGAGCGCCTCCTGCCTGGAAGCGTCCCCCGTCTCGGAAGCGCAATTGCCTGGAACCTGCAAATAGAGAGAGAGAACAACAGTCGGGCAGCGAGGCTGCGCCAGCCAAACGCCCTCGCCATGCAGCGCGTATCTTCTCTCCTCCCGGCTTGGGACAGATCAAAGTCCGCCGATGCCTCTGTCAATGGTGCCGCAAACAGCAAAAGCAACAACAGAAGCAGCACCAGCAGCAGCCTCGGCGCAAACACCCACCGCCTCAGCAGCAACAGCAACGGTCACGGCAGCGGCGGCGGCGCTTTTCGCCATAGCCGGCCTTTGAACAAGGTCTTCAGCTGGACAGACCGTCTTGGCGGGAACAGACAGCAGCTCACCGTCTCGCCCAGCTTAGCCAATGCCGCTGCCTCTACCGCACCGTCCGCCTCCTCCGCCCCCGCCCGCATTGGCAGAGAAACCTATTGGCCCGCGACGCTCGACCGCGAGTGTGAAAAGGCCGCTCGCATTCTCAAGTCCTTTTGCAGTACGTTCTTCCGGTTCTTCTCCCGATCATCAAGTGTATGCATACTGATCCTCTCTCTTTCTCTTAGCCGACGGCTTTCTCGATGACACCACCGACCCCTCACCATCCAGCCCAACCAGTCTTACATCCTCCCGCTTCTCAAGGCCAACTGCCGATGCTTCCTTCGGATCCCCAGCTCTACCCTCGTCGCCAACTGTAACACGGCCCTTTTCCAAAAAGAAAATCCCGCCACGCATCGTCCAGGAGGCCGTCGGCCTCGCCATCTTCTCCTGCATGCGCTCCGGCCTGTGGATGTCCGGTTCTGGCGGCTCTGGCATTCTCATTGCCCGCAAAGCCGATGGCACATGGTCGCCACCTTCCGGCATTCTCCTGCACACATCCACCGTCGCCTTTGTCACTGGCGTCGACATTTATGATTGTGTCCTCGTCATCAACAGCGTCGCCACACTCGAGATCTTCACTCGCTCGCGCGTCATTCTCGGCTCGGATGTGCCCCTGACCGTCGGCCCTCTCGCCACTATGGGCCTACTCGAAAACGACGTGCGATTGAGCCGTAGCTTCGAGAATACCGTCCTGACATACCTGAAAGCCCGAGGCCGCTTCCAACCCGCGCGGCTCTTTGAGTCGCTCGTAACCGAGAGATCCAACGAAAATGAGCGCTTTTACTCGGACACTTCCTCCTTCGGTAACGGCTCGCAACCCATCGATATCCTCGACATTCTTGCCGGCAACGTCCGCAAATCTATTCCTGAAATACTACCCCTTTACGAGGCCATCAAGGCCGCCGAAGGCCGCATTGACTACGACGCTGCCGCCATGGAGCGCCTCTCACAACATCCCGCACCCGGTGACGCCGATATCTCGGACACCCCCGGCATCCTGAGCCCCGCCACTCCCAGCTCTGCCACCTTTGGCGTCCCCGACGCTACTGACCCCGACCCTTTCGGCATTATTGCCCTCGAGATGGCCGGCTTAGAGATCCGCGAAGCCGGCTCCAAGCGCCGCCCATCCAGTCAACTTGGCTACAACGCAAGTCCCACAAGCCCTCTGTTCAATTCCTCCTTTGGCTACCAGAGTACCGGCGTTGCCCAGGAAAATGGAAGCCGTGCTAGCTACATGTCCACACGCACACAAGCAACATCAATGACTGATGCTGGCACGCAGACCACGCACGTTTCCGAGACCCCAGACACTTCGCTCAGCCCCAGCCACTCGGATGATGGGAAGGATGGCCAGGCCGTTCCCGAGATGATACTCCCGACGCCGGTACCTGAAGCAATGGCACAGTACACGGCACCCGTCGCCATTGAAGAGGAGACAACCACCGCTATGGCCACGTCGGCCGACGAGCCGCCAAGAATACCTCCGCGAAACAGAGTCTCAAAGCAAGTAAATAAGGTCCTGGTACTTGACCACAGCATCGTCGATGCCCAAGATCTCCATGCCGATGGCGTTGCCAGTAGTGGTGCCGGCGGCAGTGACACCGAGGCCTCGAGACCCTATGTCCAGGACGAGCGTGACGAAGACGCCGACGACGAGGACGAGGAAACCGACGCCGACGGCATCGATGGCGTCATCGATGGTGAGCAGTTTAGTGACGGCGACGACGACGACGATCTCGACGACGAAGACGAAGAGGAGCCCGTTATTATCGAGGTTGCCGCCACCACGGCCCGGCCTGTCAGGGTTGTGCCTGCCAAAGTTGCGGCTACGCACGTCATCCACGCAAAGGGTGCTCTTGTCAATATTCCCAAGCGTGTGGCACCCCCACTACCCGTGCGCAGCCCGGCAAGAAATTCTAGGGCAAGCAAGAGCGACTACGGCGACGTGCCTGCGATGGGCAGCCCTCTGCGCAACTCCTTCCAGAGCGCGCAGACGGTTGATGCCGCAGACGAAGCCACGATGGCATTGGACGAGGCCACGGCGGAGAAGGATCTGTCTAACGATCTACCGGTGGAGCGCGAAGCCACCAATGAGAACTCGGCAACGACACCTGTCCGCAAGGCTTCAGAGGCAGCTGCCCCCGCGAGCGGGCCATCGGAACCCGAGACCCGCCCCGACGATGTGCTCAAGCTGGTCGACAGCAACAAGATCAGCAGTGCCAACGTTGATGGCGAGAAGCAGCTGGATGCAGAGCCTCACAAGGATCTGGGCCTGGGTTTGGGTCTTGATCTAGGTCTTGGCCCAGACCTGGACCTGACCACTGATGCGTCGCCACCTGCCACAGCATCATGATTGGAAGAAAAACCATGCACCAATGCGTCCTCTTTTCCTTTTTCTTCTCCTTTTTCTTTTTTTCTC
This sequence comes from Ophiostoma angusticollis, assembly GCA_019925545.1. NCBI lineage: Eukaryota > Fungi > Ascomycota > Sordariomycetes > Ophiostomatales > Ophiostomataceae > Ophiostoma > Ophiostoma angusticollis. The sequence goes on from JADHKL010000014.1 coordinate 281,190, forward strand.
TTTTTCTCTTTTTCCTTTTTCCTTTTTCGTCTTTGTGGAGAACAAACAAACGACCGGCGACACTAATGACCGGAGATGCACTCTCTATGCACCACGGGATGATAATTCCAGGAAAATAATGCGTGCGATACGATGACTCGGGGGCTTTGCGGAGGGGAGATGGAACTTGATTTTGGTGAAGAAGACCATGCAAGAGGGCTTTGTTTGTACAGATAAAGGGATGCAATACGTTCGGGACTGGTGGGCATTTTTCGGCGGGCGTTTTTGTTGCTGGGGAAAACGGCATCTTCGGTTCTTTTTCTCTTTTTCTCTTTTTCCCCTTTTTCCCCTTTATTCTTTCGTTTTCGGTGGGCGCCTTGAGAACTACTTCTTGTTCTTGGATACTCCCTGTTTTTGATTTTGGTTGGTCTGTTCTCTAATAGTCTCTTGGAACGTGGGTTGAGGAAGCCGTCTCCTTGCAGGAGATGTTATGTTTTTATTTTGCACAGGTCTTCTCCTCCCTTGGTTAATAGCTATACCCGCCTCTTCTTCTTTAGTCTCTACAAAAGCTTATGGAACAAGAGAGCAAATCACAGAAAACATCACCTTGGCTTGCATTGGCGAGAAACGACGCGAGCCTCTTCCTTGATGCAACTCACACAGCATCCATTCACGGGGCTCATGAACTCTGGTAAACAAAGCGATCTTTGTGGTTGACTCGTTTCTTTTTGTTCATAAAAACGGCTAAGCTCGGTACTCGTGATTAGGATCTGAATCCTCCTGATTTTCTATCTTTTCTTTCTCCCGTCATCGTAGTCGTTTTGAGATCATAGAATTACGACGTCCCGACGCGTCGGCTGTAGATACAATGTACAGTGCAGATTCCCAGACTCGCGTTCTGGGCAATGTGCCAACCGCGTGATTAAAACGCATCGAAGACGCTGCCTGCATCGTCGTCCGTGCTCGCGCTCTTCTTCGGCCGCCCCCGCTTCCGCGGCTGCTGCGAGGTCGACCGCGTCCGCTTCTTGCGGCCCCCAGGTGTGCTCCCGCTCGCCTTGCGCTTGCGCCCGCGGCCGGCGCCCACGCCGCTGTCCTCGCCCCCGCTCGGCGGCGTGGTCGGGTCGTCGTCGTCCAGGTTGCCGTCGTCTTCTTCTAGCTTAAAGTCCGCGTCCACTGTGAGCAGCTCCACCAGGTCCTTGCAGCGCGCCACCATCAGCGCTTCTGAGTCCAGACCCTTCAAGACCGTGCTCATTTCGTCCCAGAATTTGTCCCCCGTGATACCTTGGACCTTGGTCGGCGCGCGTGTCAAGTCCCGCGACGCGCCTGCCTTGGCCTTGTTGGCATCGCGCTTCAGGCCGTACTGTCGGCACAGGAACGTGCGCGCTTCCCACAGACAGAGCAGCACCATGCACCCGGTGGCAGTTTGCCGTAGGCGACGAGGATCAAGGCCAGCGCGCAGGGCCGGGTCGCCTGATGTTTCTGCTGCTGCCGCCGCCGCCAGAGTGGAATGACCAGCCCCGTTCCCTTCTGGGCTGACGCCGTTGCTGTTGCCGTTGGTGACGATGGTGTCCTTGCGATCGCTGTCTGCTGGCGCAAGAATGTCCGACTCGATAATCTGCGACACGGTCACGCCAGTTGTGTGCACAATCTTCTCCAATGCAGCTACCGTCGTCTGCAGCTCGGCCACGGTGACGTACTCGAAGAAGGCAAGGTTCTCAACGACAAAGCGGGAGAACTCGAGGTGGCGAGGAACTTGCTGCGACACATCCAGTTTGCCTAGCTCAAAATCCGTCTGACTGCACATCTTCTCGAGCATGCGACTGCGGTTTTTCGACTTGCTTTCCTTGACGACATCGATCAGGTGGTGCAACTTGGACGTGAACGGCTCCGTGGTCGCGCCGCGTGTGTCCTTGATCACGTCGCGCTGGTACTGGAAAACAGTCTGCACGGCCTTTCCGTATTCTCGTTCCAGGACAGTCTCGTACTTGTTGTGCAGCGCGCGGTGCTCGCGTAACGCAAGCTCCACCATGCGAGGCATGGTCGATGTCTCCAACGTGATCATGGTCACACCTGTTTCCTTGGGGTGTACGAGGCCTTGCCGGCTGATGCTGGCCAGGATCTCGGCTGCCAAATAGGCCTCTTCACCCACGGATTCCAGCGCGATCCGAGTTATCTCGCCCATGAACCGCTGTGTTGTCGCACTGGCAACGTCATCGTGGTTTGTGCCGCCCATGACCGTGAGCTGCCTTTTTTTAGTCGGTCCATTTCCGCCACGGGACGATTTGAGCCCGTCGGGGCCCATCTTCTGTGTTTTGGACGCGTCCGTGGCAATGTCCGACCGCTGCTCTTCATTGATCAAGAACTCTTTTAGCGATTGCATAATCTTGACCTCCAGACTCAGGTCCCGCTCGTTGAACGCGACGTGGAAGGCCGTGTAGACGTTTTTCAGAACAAAATTTCGAGGCCACGACTGGCAAATGAGGCCGATGGCGTCCAATGCGATTCTCCGAATGGTAAGCGGCCAAGGGGGGATGGCAAACGGAGACAGGATATCCACCATTAGTTTCGACACGGAAGTGGCCTCTTGCTTTGGAAACTGCGCCTTGAATAGATCGAGCTCGCTGTCCAGGTCGCAGTGTTTACCAGCCATGCCAACAATGAGCGCGTAGCGCAAAAACCGCTTTGCCTTCTTGTCGAACAAGGGATCCTTTTCGCTCAGCCGTTCCTGATTTTGAACGCCGCGGAGTGCTGACATGACAATGCGCACAAGGCCAGCAGGGTCTTTCAGCAAGACGCTGACGGCCCAGATACAGCTCATCACGTCGTCGAGCAGCGTCCGGCTGACATTGACGACGCTCGGCATCAAGCTGCCGCGAACCTCTTCGAGAAACGGCTTCAACACGCTAGACAGCTGTGGCAGCACACGCGTGTAGATCACGACGACGGCCCGAGCAACGGCCATGTCTCCGGGCGTCTGGACGTCTTTGACGCTGGCAATGTGTGGCTTCAGCAGACGGATCTGCTCAAAGGTGAACAAGTGGGGGTCTGCTTTTGCGAAAATCATCATGAGCTGGAGGGCTTCATGGCCTGACGGTACGTCGGGGTCGTCGCTTTCGGGGTTGTCGATGAGGTCGAACATGACCGCCACAATGCGCTTGCAGGCCTCGAAATTTGCCGCGGCCGCCTTGGCGTTCGGCGAAAGGATGGCCTGGAACACCTTGTCTAGTATGGGCGTGATCGACCCATTCTTCACCGTCTGCAGAATCAGGCTAACATGGTCCGTCAAAGACGTCGAGTCAACCGAGACGGAATCAGCAAAGGGCGTGACCCAGACTTCTTCAATGGTCTGCCGCGCCAAGTCTCGGACGCCTTCGTCGGGATCCTGGATGCGGTGCAGAAGTCCGTTGGCAATGTCGCTGCGCATTGCCCTTGACGAGTTCCGCAGATACACGTCCCGAGCGATTTTGATGGCGCGCTTGCGTACACCTACGCCAGAATCGACGAAGCGGTCGATGATGGTCTTCATCATTGCGCCTTCAAGGTTCGGCCGCAAGGTGATCGCACGGCTAACCAGACCCAGAGCAGAGTCACGCACTTGGACCGACGAGTCAGCACAGCATTCCCGAATCAGGCGGCCCACAATCGATGCTGGGTTGTCAAAGATGGAGGGGTCGGTCTCAAGCACTTCTGTAATGCTCTTCAAGCTCTTGCTGCGGACCGTCGCCTGATCACTGCCCATACCCATGGCAAGGATATTGATAATGTCGTTGAATGAGCCGCCCAGAGGCGATCGTAGCGTGACAATAGCGTACGCCAACTTCGCCTGTGCGGCCGTCACAGCCTTGAAAGAACGATTGCCCATCATACCATTACCATCCTCGATCATGACACGAAGCCGATACGCTGTGCGGCCAAGATCCCTATTTTGGCGCTCTCGCACTCGGTTGTCGCGTCCGTGACTGACCTCACTGATCTCGTCGTCGTTGCCGGTGGCGGTGGTAGCATTCGCCGCAACCTCGCCACGTGTTGAGTACAGGCGACAGACACGAGCTGCCCAGTCGGCTGTCGTATAAGCAATAGCACCTCGCAAATGAGGGTCTAGTAAGCTCCGGTCTTCGAGATACTCGAGGGTTGGTGAGAATGGACCCTTCCACGCAACAAAGTCCTCAGCAGGAGGCGCATCCTCTCCAAGCGCAGCACCGGCTAGGTTCGACAGCCGCTTGTCAAGCTCGTCTGGTCCTGTCGCCTCGGGGGAGTTGGCAGACTTGTGGATGACAGACCGCAGCCTGGCGAGGGCGGCACCAATGACGCCAAGCTCTTCTAAAGCCATGTTCTTGACGGGTGCTGGGATCTTCTCGTTGTCCGTCAGCTTGAACATGGCAATCATGAGGAGCCGCAAAAGAAGTTCTGCTGCGGGCCAGTCAGGCGTCTCCAGGCAGGTAGTGAAGTCCTCGACAAATAGATCCAGCAGATTTCGATACGGTGTATCTGCTGATTTTGACGACGTTTGCGCACGCTCAACGATAAACTCAATAACGTATTTGGCAAGGGAATAAGCCGTGCCATTTAGAGGCGTAACAACGTCTGCTAGCTCGGCAATGGACAGTTCGTGCTCATAGGCGCCCTGCTCTTCCGAGGTGATGGTGGCCAGGGGTGCGGCGGATGTCTGGTTCTTCAGTTCTGCATTTTCGTCATCGTCCTCCACTGCGTCTCGGATGACGCTGGACGATGTTTTCTCCTTCTCGGTAGTGCGGCCGGCACTGGCCTGTATCAGACGCATGATGAGAGCCGAAACAGGCTGGATGCTTCTGCCGTCGGCCAGCTTGAACTGGCGGGCGCTCTGCTTCCCAACAGGCAGCTTTTCCAGAGAGGTGAGAATGCCATCAAAGATGCCGCGGCGCTGCAATGGCTTCTTGACAAAGATCTGTGACAGCATGTCCATGGCGGCAAGGCGGAGGCCGTCAAAAACCTGGACACCCAAGACCGAGTCACGCTCGGAGTGCGCATTTTCGACAAAGATGAGATGCGAGGCGCAGAACTCGAGGGAGTTGATGACAGCTTCGGACACATCGATGGCCTGCACGAGAGTTGCCATGGCAGAGAAGAGACGCTGGGCGGCCGTGAAAAAGGGCGAGAGAAGCTTTCTGTAGGACACCAACTGTTTGAAGCGGCGTTCTAGAGGACCGGAGCTGCGCAACTCAGCAATTGGCACGACGGCGAAGTCGATTGTGTTCCTGAACAAATCAACAGCGGACTGAATGACATTTTCCGAGTATAGCTTCCTGTCTTCCCGGCCGCCAGACATTATCTTAAGGGAGAGGCGAGCCGCTCGGAGGCCGGTTTCGGTATGGCGGAGCTGTGCGACCCACTCGTCCACCTCGGACTCGGTCGCGTCGCTGCTGAGTTTGAGGTCGAGGCTACGGGCGTGCCGAAGCGCTCCGTCGCACAGCCGTTGCATATGCAGCAGGTCGCTCACGGGCACATGCGTAAAAGATCCCAAAGTGATGGCCTTGTGGATGGCGCTTTGCGCCTTTCGCAACGCAGCGTCCGTGAGCGTGGGCTCGTCGTCGTTGATGAGCGTGATGAGTGGAACTGAACCCGGCTGCTTGGCCACGTTCATCTCGGCTTCAAAAATATCCTGGAAAAGACGCAGTAGTTCTTGAAAGGCGGAGTCGGCGCGCTGGCGCTGGTCGAGGTCGCCAAAAACGTCGAGGGTGCTGTCGTCTGGAAGGCCTGGTGCCACCTGGTACTCTTGCGGATTAAGGTCTGATGGGACAGCGAGCTCGACTATGTCAGTACCTGTCGGTGGGGCGCGCGGCTTGGGAAGTGGTGGTGTTTGTATTGGTGTTTCTGGCTTTACTGTTGGTGCAGGGGTGCTTGATGCGGCGGCGGCCGTTTGCGATGAGGAGGTTGATGGCCGCTGACCGTTTGTCTTTGGTGATGTGACAGTTGGACTGGCGGGTGTTATGATCGCGGACGAGTTGTGAGCGTGAGCTTGCGCATTTACCGAGGGAGCACTGCTGGAGGACACCGGCACTCCCGTGAAGGTCACAATGCTGTCTGGTATGATCTCTTTCGCTTTAGCGACCTGCTTCTTGGGCGAAGATGACTTGAGAGTGGAGTTTGCTGTTGACGGCCGGGTGGCGTTGCCATTCGGCTGGGGTTCGTTGGGCGGCTCAGGGCCGGGACAGCGGTGAGGGATGCTGGCCCTGTCAAGGATATATCGTGAGATGGGTGTCAGATTCGTCACAAGGGACGGGCTGGCTTGGACGGATGGACGCGAGTCGGCCTTCCGTTCGTGTGTTTGCGACAACGGCTTGAAGTTGCTGTCGTCACGTTAGTGAGAAGACTGACGAAGTAGAAAGAAGAGGGCGTGGGTGACCACACAATTGGGGAATCCTGGCGCTGGCAAGTAGTTGGTAGATCTCATCCAGGCTACTGTCCGATGGAGTCTCGCCGGCGGCGATACTGGCATTCAACTGGTCAAACTCGTCGCGCGAAACCAGCGGCGACAGCTGAGTCGAGCCAGCCTTGGAGGCAAGCGTGGGGATGGGTATAATTCCTAAAGACGGTCAGCCAGCGTGCGTTTCATATGGAACTTCGGGATATTGAAGCATTGAAGTATAGAGGGCAGTCAAGTGATATGTCGCATACGTGTTTCTAGTGGTGAGATAGAGGTGAATGGCGAGTAGGGAAGCGCTTCGGAGAAGGAAAAGGGCCGTAAAAACGTTGGTGAGTCGGACGCCGCGGCAAGGTCCGGCGCGGGGGATAACGGCTGAAAAGTCAACGTTGAGTTCTTCGGGTTGGTGTGAGAGTTGGTAGAGGAGGAGGAGGGTGCGGAGAAGGAGACGGAAAGCGGTTCGGGTGCCGACAGGCGCGAGGAGGGCGGGTTGGGGTCCAGTAGGAGCATGCTGGGGTCGATGCCGCCGCCGCCGGTGTGGAAGCCATTCTGGTCGTGGCGTTCATCGTCGAGGCGCCGGTGGGCCCGGTGGAGCTCGCTGAGCAGGGTGCTTGGGTCAACCATGGCAGGAACGAGTGTACTGCTCACTGCACATGGCAGGAGCGTTCGGGAGCGAGGATCGCCAAGGGCAGTTCTGGACGCGCAAGGCCAATGGAGAGGGAAGGAGCAGTGATGGATGAGAGCTTCGGTGCCTTGCGGCCCAGTCGAGATGCAGCGAGACAGGACAGGCTGTCAAGTCGGCGTCGTTCTGATCGGGAAGGTGCAATCGGTGACCGGCCGACTTGAAGTGCAGGTGCACCTGAAGAGGAAGCCACCGGAAGGGGAAGCCGCAGTCCGCAGCAACGGCTGAGGTGGCCAATGGGTGAGATGCAAGCTCTGATGAGACGGTCTGGACGGGTCCGTTTGGCTCCTGCGATGAGATAGAGTCGAGTTGGTTGATGGGGGGAGGTTGAGTTACAGGGAACGGTCGAGAGCAGGACAAGTCCAGCCAATGACAAGCTGAGGAGGGTGGCGCACAAGAGTGGGGCGCTTAAAGGCGGTGAAATCCCAGCACCAAAGGCGGGCGGGAAATAATGCCGGCAAAAATGGAAATCTGTTGTGGAGGCGACCAGGACACACAAGACCTCCAAGGACAAGAATATAGCCCTATCCTCCAACATGTCCAACAAAAACTGTGGTGCTAGCTGCGGCAACTATACGAGTGAACTGGAGAAGCCGTTGGTATCTCGTAAAAGAAAAGAGAAAGAAGAGAAACAAAAAAAACGTACAGCAGAGGGTTGTTGGTATCTCGTAAAAGAAAAGAGAAAGAAGAGAAACAAAAAAAACGTACAGCAGAGGGTATTCGCTGGTCGTCACCGACCCAACTACTAATCCGCCGATTACTGGTTTGACTAGGGGAGAGCGGACGGGATCCCGTACTTTCCAGTATCTATGGCCGTACGTGAAAGGATGGGTGTTGCTGGTGCTTAAGTAGTGTCAGCTATTGCGAGAGATCACAGTCGTGAGGCCGTTTAGTTTGCTGGTTTGCCTGGTGTTAACGCTGGAACTGGGGGGAGTATTGCTTGATACCACTGTGGGTAGACTTGGCAGGAGAGGACCATCGAGCGGTACGGAGTACTCCCTCCGACAAGACAATGGCGGATGGATGCGGCCTCGGGAAGATCCGATCCATGGTGCCGCACCACATCCGAGTTAGCACTCTCGTTGAATCTCCGCGTCGTCTATTGTTAATGTGCTGCTTGGTTGTGGAAGAGCTCCAATGGTGGTAAATGGCGTTGGATTTAATGTCCATGAAATCTGAATCAAGGCACTTACTCCATAGGTACCTAGGTATCTACCTATCTACCTACAGGAGGCGGAGGAAAACAGGAAGAGATATGAATGAAAAAAACAAATCAGACAAAGATCGATCGAGGATAGAGAAACAAAAGAATGGGTATAAAAAGAGAACAGGAGGGGAGGAAAATGAGATCATTGAAAGACAAGCTGAACGAATCCAAACGCGTTAATCCTGGTCTCATCCTTCATGACTGCTCTCCGTTGCATCTGCCAACGCGTCGTCCTCGCTTCCTGGTCGTCGCAGATATGAAAGGAATGCCGCCCCCCCACTCGCATGGGCTGGCCTGTGGACGGCCCACCTATCGTCCTCTGCCCGAGCGGCCAGAGCGTTCGTGAAAGAGACTGCGGTTTTACAGCCTGACTGTAGTCGCGTGCTCACAGCGCCGACATAGCTTGGCGCTATACTACGGAGCAGTCTCGCTCGTCTTCCTCGTCACGCCAAGAGATGGTACCATCCGAATGCACGTGGTAGTAACGTCCGCTCCTGGCGTCCTTCTTCCAGTAGCTTTTGTGCTCGCTGACATGTCTGGTAGACCTTTGGGATGATTGTGAGGACGAAGCTTTTCGCTTGCCTCCGACGCCGTGGGTGGAACCGTGTCTGGAGGAGGGAGCTTTTGACGATTGCGGCGTCGAGTGCGAGTGTTGAGAGTGGTGCGAGTGGTGCGATTTGCTGTGCTTGGGCTTGGACGATGTAGGGGGTGTCGGCTGGTAGACAGGCTGCTGTTCAACGACTTCGTAGTCGTCCTCGTAGTCGTCCTCGTCCTCGTAGATCTGGGTTGTAACTAGAGGCTCGACGTCTGGTACAGGTAAGGGCGCCACTCCTGCGACAGGATGGAGGCCGCTGCTGCGCTGCTGCTTGTAGTGCTCCTTCAGCTTGTCCTTCAGGGCGTACGACTGTTCTCTGGCATGGTCCTGGGCGTTCCTGAGTTCTTTTCGGCCTTCTTTGTGTTCTCCGTGAGAATGGACTAGCCTCGTCGACTTGATAGGAAACTGGTGATATTCAAGCACGCCGTCTTCGTCCGGGATTGCGTAGTGCGCGTAGAAGTTGACCTCTGTACCATTCGTGGTGAAGGTCGTGATGTTTGCGTGCCCAGGGGGGTCAGACTCTCCCAGGAAGGCAAGGGCCTGGTTCCTTGCGTAGACGAGTGCTGCTCCATCATAGGAGCACTTCAGCGTTGCTGTTCTCATGTTCCCGTCGGGACCCTTCCATTCTCCGGCTAGGTGCGGTAGCGTCACGGAACGGGGGTTATCCTTAAAGAGAACAGCTCCGCTAACATGCTTGTCGATCGGGAGCGGTTGGTATTCTTCAGCCACAAGTCCTTCGACAAAGTCAGGCTGCGGGGCCGATAGGCCAATATTGAAACCCACGTTCTTCGGAAAGGCCGTGAATGCTTGGTTGAGCGCCGACTTGTAAGATTCCCTCGGATATCTCTTTAGTAGCGGTAGTGTTTCGCGGAGTATAGCTGGTTCGTTGTCGGCAGCTTTAACTGCGTAGGCATAGTCCTCGTATACCGACTCCGGAGGTGAAGCTGTATCTCGTGGCGCAGCGAGTCGCTGTCGGATCTCTTCGAGGTTCTCGGGCGGCCTAGAGCTGATGGGGCCGATAATGCCATTGTTTAGGGCTTGCATGGCAAAACCAGAAGAGAGGGTGCCAGACGGGAAGGCACTTGATGACTCCGTCGTGGAGTCACTGTGGGTGGATCCCTTATGGTTGTTCTGCATCTTGTTGAAGAGTGCTAAGTTCTGTCGAGTCAGTCGTGCTGGCTCTGAAGTCGGTTGTGTCGTCCGCGCTCGCTTTGCCCGTGGCTCAGCGTCGTCGTCGCTATCTGGCTGTCGGTTTCGTGACGGTGAACCCGACGGAACTTGCTCTTCTCGGGCTGGCGGGAGCTTGGCTCGCAAGGGTTCCGAGGAGGTTTGTTTCTTGTCCATGGTGAAGAACGAAAGAAAAGTCTTTTCTTGAGGCCTTCCCCTTGACGTTTCTTGTCCATGGTGAAGAACGAAAGAAAAGCCTTTCCTTGAAGCCCTTCACTTGAAGGCTGGTCGACAGAGCAGGTGTTGGAGTCTTTGTTCGGCAGGCGATGTGGTTGATTGGTCAAACACTTTATTAGGCAACGGTTTCTGCGGTCGCGGGTGCCAGCTTGCAGCGGCCCACTTCGCCCAAATACCCGTCCACTGGCTCCAGCTCGCTGGCCATGGACCAGCACAACCAGTTCTATGTCTATGTACCTCCAAGGTGCACATGTCCCATGTACATATGAAGCAAAGGTGAAAAATGACGTTAAATTTTTTATTGATTTTTACTTGTTTTCAAAAACACAAACAGCCGTTTGCAAAAGCACAACAGCAGGCAGAACTTCAACAGAAGTACTTGATCCAGGTATCTTACTCCGTATAAACAGGGCCCATTAAAGGTCACGTGATCCGGAACCCACTATAAAAACTGTAGATTGACTTGTTTGTCTCTCTGGCTAGCACACTTTTTCTCTGCAGTCGACATAAGACACACTCGCCACGATGGCTTCCACTGGATCACTGGTGTTTTGCACCGACTGCGGAAATCTATTGCCCACGTCCACCGGCTCGAACCGAAACGTGCTAACCTGCCGATGCTGCGGCGCCGAGAACAAAGGTGAGTCGAAACGGACAAAAGACCATTGTGACGCCGGACTGACATCTCTGCAAAGACGCGGCACTGTCGCAGACCATTGTGACGGAGTCAAAGCCCAAGGACTTTCCGTCGCCGCTACGTCAGAAGTTGTCGTCGGTGCAGACGGTGGAGCGGCACAAGGTCAACTCGGCGGCGACGGTGACCGAGACGTGCCCCAAATGCGGCCGCACTGAGGTGCGGTACACGACGGCGCAGATCCGTAGTGCTGATGAGGGCTCGACGGTGTTCTTCTACTGCGAGTGTGGCTTCCGGTACGTCGTGTTGATGTGGCGCTGTTGCTCTGCTTGACGGATGTGTGACTAACGACCGAGCAGGTGGTCGCAGAACAACTGAGGACGACTAGTGGCAAACCACGGCACGGCACCGTGTCATGTGCTCTCTCTTCTCGCCAACACACGCGTTTTGCGGTGCGTCACACTCGCCGCGGCGGCCGTGCAGCGCATGTCCGGCCGATGCCGTGGGCGGCGAGGCAGCCAGTTCGTGGGCAGTAACCAAGCCCCTATTTAAAGAGGAGCAAGACTGCACAAGGAGCCGATGCATTATGATACCCATGTTTCAGATTGACGTTGATAGACCCAAGCAGAAAACATCCTGTATATACACAAAAAGGCTCAAACCCAAACGTTCTGTTGTTGCCCTATTCCTTTTTCTTTTCGTTTGACTTCATCAGAAAGCAGCGCAGGCGTGAAGCGCAACAGACGTAAACAGAAAACGCAAACATCCTGGACGGACAGACGCCGATGGACTAGGCAGCCGCCGGAGAGGCCTGCGCGACCTCTGGGATCAACGCATACTCAGCCTCGCCACCCTGCTCGTACTCGGCCATGTCCAGGGCCACGATGACGCTCTCGCGCACGACCTTTTCCTTGTCGTGCAGAAACGTGCGCAGCGTCTCTTCGACGCCGTCCTCGTCGCCTAGGCTGCCTAGCGCCTCGGCGGCCTCGTGGCGAACCATGCTGGCCTCGTCCAGGTTGGCGAGCGCCGCCGTCAGTGCCGGGATGGAGGCCGGGTGCGACAGCTGGCCAAAGACAAAGGCGATCTCGTGACGGAACAGCGCCGAGCGGTCGGCAAAGCCCTTCGCCAGCGCCTGCACGGCGGGCACGGCTGTCGGCAGGTCCGGCGGCGATGCCAGGTCGCGCAGCGCAAACATGGCCCGGTAGCGCCGGAAGAGGGGCAGGCTCGTGTCCATCAGGTCCTTGCCCAGCGCCTCCACATCCACCTCCACCGTCTCGTTCCCATTGTTCGTCTTTGTTGTCTTGTGCTCCTCGGCCATCGGCGGTGCCGGGTCAACTGACGCAAAGTCACTGGGCCGCAGCGTCTCCTGGGCGCGCTGTGGCGAGTTGGCCCAGTCGATGCGGTCAATGGCAATCTCGCAGGTCTCGCGGATCACGACATCTTCGCCCGCGCGGTCGCGGAAGCGCCGCAGCAGCGCCAGGTCGGCTGCGTCGCCAAGCGCACCCAGCGCCTCCGCTGCCTCGTGGCGGCACATGGTGTCCTCGGCGAGGTCAGACAGCACCTGGCGCAGAGGCGGGCCGGCGGCGGCCACGTTGCCTGTCTGGCCGAGGCAGTAGGCTAGCTCGTGCTTTAGGAGGGCCGAGGGCGAGGCGAAGCCGGCAGCAATGGCGTCGACGGCCGCCTGCGCCACGCCCAGGTCGATGGCGCCGCTCTCGCCTGAGCCGTCAGAGGCCTGCTTGGCTAGGTGCTTGAGCGAGAAGAGCGCGCGGAAGCGGATGGGCAGCGGCGTAGTCTCGTCGCAGAGAGTCTTTCGGAGGGCGTCGATAGTGGCGTTAGCCGCTGCTGGTGCCGGGGCCTCGGACAGGTCAGTAGGAGCCGCCATGACGTGCGTTTGTGCTTGGTTTTCCTCTGGATGGACTGTGGGAGTGTGAAGGGGAGTCGAACTGTCGAAGAGTCGATTTGCAGGGACCCAAAATTCTCCAGGTGGAGAGGCACTAAATTTAAAGTTTTAGGTGGGGCATCCGCGATAAGATAAGCGACTGCGTCATCAACCTTGACCACATCACGAGTTTCCTGCCAGACGTGAGTATCGGCCAAAAACCTGCTTGCGTGCATTCGGCTTGGTCTGATCGTGTAAAAGTAGAGCTGCGGGTGTGGCGAGCTCATGCGGGAGTCCTGTTAATCCCTCTCTAGAGAACAAGAGAAGAAAAGGGAAAGAGACGGGAAGAATAAGAAAAGAGAAGAGAAGAAGGAATGAGAAACGCCGAGGACTAATGAACTGATAACCAGTGAACCGATGGACCAATGAACACAAAAAACCATACCGACCCAGTAGAGATACACTCGTGAGAACCAAAACCCAGATCCCATGCTGGCCAGTCCAACCCATGCAGACAAACTTGAAAGAGATCATAGAAAAAAAGGAATGGGGGAACGAAAGTGGTAGAAACCTCCTGCCGTCCAGCGGCAAAAGGGGTAGAATGTACACGACGTGGTCACTGACCTGCGTCCAGAGGAGAGGCGGAGAGAGAAGGCGGAGAGAGAGGGCGGAGTGAGAAGGAAGAGGAAAGGGCAAAAACACAAGAAAACAGAAGAGTTCTCAGCAGCACCTCCGCCTCTGGAGCGTACCATCGTTGCGCGACGGCTCTCTGGTGCCGCCGGCCCTGGCCGGGTCGACGGACACGTCTGGCGTGAAGCTCGGAGAAAACAGCCAGCTGCGGCGGTCACGACCGACGCGGAAACTGCCACGCGCATGGGCGCCATCAAAATAGCCGTAGCCGTGGCCGTAGCCATAGGCTTGGCCGCTGTCGCCGCCGTCTCCTCCCGCACCGCCTCCCGCTCCGCCACCGGCACTGCCACTGTGGCCGCCGTCACCCCCTAGGCCTGCTAAAGGTCCTCCGATGCCGCCACCCACAGCGCCGCCAGGCGTCGACGTGGCCGCCAGCAGGGCTTGCTGCATCTTGCGGTTCTGCTCGACGAGTTTGCGCGTGACGACGCGGAAGACCTCCTCGACGCCCTCGCCGCTCTCGGCCGAAATCTCGTGGCACGCGTCCCAGCCGGCCTCCTGGCCCCAGAAGCCGGAGCTGCGCTTGGAGCTGGGACTGCGTGGTTCCGGCGGCGGCAGCGGGCCCGTGGGTGGCGCGTGCGACGCCGGAGGGAAGCCGCTGGCTGACGTGGCTGCAGCGGTTGATGAGACGGAAAATCCGCTGCCGGGGAAGCCGCTGATTGGGCCGCTACCAGTACCGACAGAGGCGGGCGGCGTGCTGCTGAGGCCCGGGGCCAGGTTCTCGGCGACGTAGGCGATGCAGCGCTCAAACGGGACCTGTCGCTTGGAGGGGTCGCGGGCGACAATGTCGGCCTTGGTGCCGACGACATGGAGGACTATGTCGGCGGGCAGGTTGCGGCGCAGCTCGGTCAGCCAGATGCCCATCTCGGCGAACGAGGCGGCGTCGGTGATGCTGTAGCATAGGATGCAGGCGTTGGCGCCGCGGTAGTAGAGGCGGGTGATGGAGCGGAAGCGTTCCTGGCCGGCTGGGCTGTGAGAGAGCGAAAAGGGTTGAAAAGGAAGACAAATGTGACCTACCAGTGTCCCATATCTGCAGGCGCACCACCGTGTCCGAGTCGGCGTCGACGACGCGTTTTGTGAGAAAGCTGGCGCCGACGGTTGACGTGACTTGGGACGGGTCGAAGGAGCCTTTGCAGAAACGCGTCACCAGCGACGTCTTGCCGACGCCCTGGGAGCCCAGGACAACAATCTTGGCCTCGAGAGAGGACATGACGGTGGGGAGAGAGACGTGGAGATGAGGAGGAGAGGAGGAAGACAGAAAGGATGTGGTGTTGATGTGCGGCACGTGCCAGTGGCTGCAGTAATACTAGGAGCTAGTGGAGCCCCACTATCTCAGATCATCAATTCAACATCATCTCCCTGGAACGTCACCTCCAATTCGACAGCGATTGCTAGAGTACCTGCAGGCAGGACATTTCATTCTCTTCTCTCCTCTTCTACTATACACTCTTCGGAAACCCTCTACGCGGGCATGGCGCCCCCGGGCGACCCGCTGTCGGTCGACGACCAGGCGCGCTTCCAGATCATCATGGAGCATGGCCACCAGGATCTGGTGCAGGCGGTGGCATTCAACGCGTACGGTGACCGCTGTGCCACGGGGTCGGTGGACGGCATGATCCGCGTCTTCAACCGCCACCGCGACGGCTTGTGGCGGCTGTGCGACATGTGGGGAGCCCACAGCGGCGAGATCCTCGAAGTGAGTCTTGGGGGTCTCGAGGGTTCTTGAGGCCTTGTTCTGCAATTACTGACTCCCTAACTCTCAAGCTCCAATGGCTTCCGCCTACAATCTACCCGAACCTACTGGCGTCCATTGGCTTCGAGGGCCGCTTCAAGCTGTGGACCGAGGACGTGGCTGCCGCGCCGGGCCGCCGCTTCAGCCAGCGCGCCCACGGCAGCGCCAAGGCCGCCTTTGAGATGCGGTCGCCGCGGTCGCCATACCGCTCCTTCTGCATGAAGCACATTGACGAGACGCGCCACACATATCTGGCGCTGCTGGCGGCCGACGGCACGCTGACGGTGCTGGAGAACGAGGTGCCCGAGGACCTGGGCGACTACGCCCCCGTGGACGAGCTGCGTGTGTGCTCGAAGCCGGCGCGCGGCGAGGAGGCCAGCTTCAAGGTGTGCTTTGACCCAAACCCGGAGCCGTGCTACACGGCGCTGCGCGCAGGCGTGCGTGCCGACAGCCTGAGCCTGGTCGTGGCCGCCATGGACACGGTCAAGATCTACCGCACACGGCCCATCACGACGACCTCGTACGGCCTGCAGGGTACCGGCAGCGCCTTTTACCTGGCCGCCGAGATCAAGGGACACCGCGGGCTGGTGCGTGATGTGGCATGGGCCCCAGGCAACTTCCGTGGCTACGACATCCTGGCCACGGCCTGCCAGGACGGCTACGTGCGCGTGGTGCGCCTCGACACGCCCTACCACGGCAAGGGCGACGGCAAGACATGGGCAGCGTACGATCTACTGCGCAGTGGCACCGACGGCGGTAGCAGTGGCAACGATCCGACGAGCAAGAACGAGGAAAACATCTCGAGCGAGATCAACAGCGACAACAACCCTACAGGCACCTCCACGGCCTCAAGCATCACCACGGCCACCACCAGCAACAACCACCACCACCATTCACGCAGGAAAACGGCGAGCGGCGGCTTGGTCTCGGTTCCGGCGGCAGCAGACTCGAGCAGCAGCGCGTTGGCCAGTGGAAGCACCACGCCCGTGGGAGGCACGGCGGCAGCGCTGTCGGCTCTGTCAATATCGGCGTCGGCGGCCTCGTCGCAGTCGTCTGCGACAGACTTGGCCGACGACCGCGGAGCCGGCGGTGCTACGAGCGGCGGCATCGACAGTGCCCACAGCGTGCCGATCTCGGCAGCAACATCGTTTGCAGGTGCTGTGCCGCCGCCAGTACCAGCCTCCGAGACGGCGGCGGACCGGCGGTGGACGGGCGAGGCGGGCCAGGTGCGACACACCGTGCGGGAGCTGTCGAGGCTTGAGAACCACCGGACGCCGGTGTGGCGGGTGGCGTTTGACGACGACGGACAGATCCTGGGCAGCGTAGGCGACGACGGCAAGCTGCTATGCTACCGGCAGGCGCCGGACGGGTCGTGGGTGCGCAGCTCTGAGCTGGCGTTGATGAAGATGCGGATGGCGGCGCCGTGAATGCAAATCGATTAAAGTAATACAAATGCTTGAAGATGTCTATCCTACCTCCGACGCTTCCCTCCCCCTCCCCCTTCTGTCTGGGCGCGGCGCTTCTTGCCCTCGCGACTCCAAAACTCCTTGGTCTCGCGCTTCTCGCGGGCGGCGCGACGCTCCTGCTCCTCGGCGAGGCGCTGGCGGTGCTGCTGGCGCGTGGCCTCCTTCTTGACGGCGCGCTTCTCGGCAACGTCGCGGCGGATGGCGCCGAGGTTCTGCAGCAGGTCGCGGACCTTGCGCTCGTCGCCGCGCAGGACGACGGCGCGCTTCTGCAGGTAGGTCGGCGTCTTCTGCTTCTTGGTCTGGACGATCTGGGAGCGGAAGGGCAAGCTGGCGGCCAGCTGGCGCGGCACCTTGAGGGTGTTGAAGTGGCGCGTCTGGCGCTCGACGGCGCGGTACTGGCTGTTGCGCAGCTGCGGCGTGGGCACGCTGGCGGCGCGGCGCAGCTCGCCGGTCAGGCGCATGGGCTGCCAGCCGACCAGGTTGGTGGCCGGGTTGTAGAAGCGGTGCGGGCGCACAGGGTACCAGGCGCGCAAGAAGACAATGTCGGACAGCAGGATCTTGTCCTCAAAGGTGGCGCGGAAGGCGCCTTCCTGTTTGAGCGCGTGCTTGATCTGGCCGCGGATGCCCGAGACGGTCTTGATGGCGGCGCCCTCGAACTTGGCCACCTCGAGCGCGCTCGAGAACATGTCCTTGATAAAGGCCGTGTTCTTGAAAATCTTGTAGGGCACGCCCGTCAGCTTGAGCTTCTTGACAATCTCCGTCGACTCGTCCACGCTCAGCACCGTGCCCGTGGCCGCCACGCGCAGGCCCTGCTGATTGACGGCCGCGGCCGCCGAGAAGGACTGAAAGCACACAAAGCCTGTGTTGGGCGCCACAAACGGCCCGTAGAACTGTGCAAAGCAGTGCATGTGCTCCGGCGTGTACTTGAGCATGCGGTTGCGCGTGCGCGAGTCCGAGATGCTGTACACCGGCAGCGTCTGGAACCGCCGCCACCCCAGCGACATGATCAGTGGGTCGTTGTTCTTGAGGATGCGCTTGTGCCACCGGTGCCGCTTGATCCGCACCTGCACGAACCCAAACCGGTCTTCCGTCGCCGTCAGGCCCCCGACTACCAGCGGCATCCGCGATCGTCCGGCCTCGTGCTCCTGCTGCCACCGCCGCACAAACTCCACTGGCACCCCCTCGAGCACCAGTCGTCCGTACTGGCCCGCCCGGAAGCCCTCGACGGCCTCGCGCTGGCCCGCGTCTCCCAGCGCCTCGTACTCGGCCTTGTTGATGTCCACCTGCTTCTGCAGCAGCGCCTTTTGCGCGTCGTACCACTCGTCCTCGCCAAACTCATCCTGCGTCGTGCCCGCCTCCTTGCGCGCCAGTGCCTTGGCATTGTGCACGCCCTCGCGGTCCTCCTCCTCAAACCGCAGCCGCAGCTCCTCCTTGCGCCGCGCGTTCTTGGCCCGCTCGTCCTCAAAGTCTGCGTCGTCTTTTGTTTTTGAGGGTTTGCTCGCGCCGTGCTTCTCGCCCGTCTCCAGATCTTCAAACTCGCCGTCACCTTCGCTGTCCTCTTCATCGTCCTCGTCGTCATCATCGTCCTCGTCCTCGTCCTCGTCCTCATCCTCTCCCTCCTCGTCACTCTCCCCATCTCCGCCTCCCCGCTTCGCCTTGCCCGACGTGAACCGTGGCCGTAGCGCTTCGACCGCCGCGTCATCCCACCGGCTCTTCAGGTCGTCGACGTCGGCGTATGGCAGCGAGCGGTCCTCTGTGTCGTCTTCGGGCTTCTCAGCCGCGCTCTTCTTGAAGAAATCCTCTTCTTCGACACCTTCGCCCTCGCCCTCGCCGTCTTCCGTCGCCCCAGCTTGCTCGCCCCGCCACTTCTTGGCGACGTCGTGGACGGGCACCGCATCGTCGTACATCAGCCGCGCCAGGTCCTTGACTTGGAATGGCCGCTTCCGCCCATGCATGTCGCGCGCGCGCTCCAGCAGATGGTCCTTCCACCGCAGCGCCGCCTCCTCGTCGTCGCCGTTGCCGTCCACCTCGTCGTCCGCGTCCGACAGCGAGCCAAAGTCTGAGTCGCTGTCGGCAAACGACAGAGCGTCCTCGTCCTTGTCTCTGTGCTGATCTTTTCCGGCGTCCCGGAACACTCTGCCGAGCTTTGTCTCGTCAAACTCGGTCTCGTCTGCAGAGTCATAGTTGTCGTCCTCCTCCCCCTCCTCCTCCTCTTCTCCCCCCTCGTTTTCATCGTCCCCCTCCCCTCCTCCCGGAAGCCGGGCTTTTCGCCGCTCTTTCCGGCCCGAGTTGAGCTCCTCGGCCGCCGCCGTGATCTGGCCGCCCTTGGCAAACAGCTGCACGCCGCGCTCGGTCTCACCCAGTAGCCGACGCTCGCCCTGCAGGCCGATGATCAGCTGCTCGCCCTCGCTGCGCTCCACAACGTCGGCGTCCCTATCCAAGGTGAAGCCACCCTCGCGGTAGATGTAGACGGCGTCGCCGTCGATCTTGAGGCCGCTGCGGTCCGACATTGGCGCGTACAGCTTGCGGTCCTTCTCGTCAAGGCGGCGGCGGCCGCCGCTGGCGCCGCTCTTGCCGGAGGCCTTGGCGGCCGCCTGCTCCATGGCAGGCGTAGGGCAGGGGTCGGGCAAGGCCTCGATCTTGGCGACAGTAAAGTCGCCGAGGCCGGGGATGTGGATGCGCTGGCCGTGCGCGGCAAAGTTGGTGCCGCGCAGGTAGCCCGACAGCGCAATGGAGCGGTCACAGAGCGCGTCGGCCTCGATCTTGGTCGGCGCCGTGATGTCGTGGAAGCTGTCGACCAGGGCGTAGGGGTGGGTGTTGCGCCAGACCAGCGGCCGCGGGTTCTTCATGACGGACAGGAAGCGCGACAGGTTGTGGATCTCGCGGTCGGGGTAACGCCCGTTGATGACGCCAGACAGGTAGAAGAGGTGCGCGCCCTGGTACAGCTCGTTCCACAAGCGGTGCTTGAGGCGCTTCTTGGCGTCCTTGAGCGCCTGCGGCTTGCGGAACAGGTCCAGGTGCGTCAGCACGCCAAAGACGTTGCCCGGCATGCCGGTGGCCGCCAGGATGTTGAGGAACTCGAGCGTCTCCATCTCAAAGCCGTAGTTGCCGTCGATCATCAGCAGCACAATGTCCGCCACCTTGGCCACGTCCACCATGGCCTCCAGTTCGTTGGGGCACTCGAGGAACGTCAGTCGCTGCTTTTTGGACGTGACCACCGTCACGGGGCCCTGCGGGTCGGTAATCGTCTCCTTGGCATAGCGGCGGATCAGTGACCGCAGCAGCGTCGTCTTGCCGACGCCTGTCGGGCCGACAATCGCAACGAGGCGCGGCGGCGGCTCGTCAGGGAGCCGGTCCACGAGCGGGACATGCAGGCGTTTTTCTTTGATCTAGGCGGTCAGCGTACAAGACAGATGACTGACATAAAATGTGGCCGCATCAAAACGTACATCGTGCGACCGCGCGGCGGATCGTTGGAGCTTTCCAGGATTTGTGAAAGCAAAAGCCTTGGGGTTGGGGCCTAGACGGGGTCAGCACTACTCAGGACAACGGGACATTGGCTGGGAGCCCATACCAGAGTGCTTCTTCTTCTCCTTCGGCTTCCTATGCGGCTTGTGGATTTGATCCTCCATCGTGTCGCATGTGGTGATGAAGGAGATGCCAGCAAGGCAGTGGCAGAATTTGCAGTAAATTTCTTGATTCAAAAAATCGTCGAGCTTATCGATAAGAACAGTCGGCTTATCGATAACGAATTCCCACCGCCTTTTGTGCCACTGGCGTCAGCCAACCAGAGGCGACCATCTTGACAGCTTCAAACGGCCCCTCGGCTGACTTGGACGATTGCGAACACCTCCATCGACAAACAACGTGCAACCATCCTCACAAAAACAGTCGTCTTCCTTCCCCAATGACAGAAATTGTGACCAGCCAGACGCCGCCCATCCTGCACGGCCCCACAGAGAAAGAGCGCAAGTATGACCGCCAGCTGCGGCTGTGGGCCGCAAGCGGGCAGGCGGCGCTCGAGTCGGCCAACATCCTCGTGCTGAATGCGGGCAGCGGCACGGTTGTGGTCGAGGCGCTCAAGAATCTGATTCTTCCGGGTGCGTGTTGTTGTCTCCATGACGCCCAAACTGTGGACCATGTGGCTCCTCTGGCGACAGATAGACTAACACTTCTTGCTCCACAGGAATCGGATGCTTTACGCTCTACGACGACGCTATCGTCGAGGAGGCCGACCTGGGCGTCAACTTCTTTCTGGACGAGGCCAGTCTCGGCCGGTCGCGGGCGCAGAGCTGCACAGAGCTGCTATTGGAACTCAATCCCGAGGTGGAGGGTGACTGGTATCCCAAGCCGGAGGTGTGTGTTTTTCCCTTGACCTGGAAGGTGCTGGACCTCACTAACCGTCAGTCATCGCTGGACTTGCCAACGCTGCTGGAGACGTCTCCGACGTTCACTATGATCATGTACGCACACCCCATCGACGCGGCCGTGCTGGCGCGGCTGGACGCGTACGCAGAGCAGCACCAGACGCCACTGGTGGCCGTGCACTCGGCAGGCTTCTACTCCTTCTTCCGCGTGCGGCTGCCGGGGGCGTTCCCGATTGTAGACACGCACCCGGATGAAACGGCCACGACAGACCTGCGGCTGCTGGCGCCTTGGCCGGAGCTGACGCAGTTTGCGCACGAGCTGGTGGCCGGTGGCAGTGCAGACGCAGCAGACGCAGCGGACGCAGCAGACGCACTGGATGCACTAGACGCGCACGCGCACGCGCACCTGCCGTACGTGGTGATTCTACTGCACTACCTGGAGCGGTGGCGGGCGGCGCACGGCGGGGCAGACCCGGCGACGTACAAGGAGAAGACGGCGTTCCGGCAGACGGTGGCAGACGGGGCACGGCGCGACAATGCAGAGGGCGGCGAGGAGAACTTTGACGAGGCGGTGGCGGCGGTGCTGCGCAACATTGAGCGGCCGGGGCTGCCGTCGGGGCTGCGGGAGGTGTTTGCCTACCAGAGGGTGAGAAGGAAGACCCGAAGGAGAATGAGGAACACGAATAAATGCTGACGACGCAGGAACACAAAACTGGCTTTTGGCTGATTGCCGACGCGGTCAAGCAGTTCTACGACAAGCACGGGTGTCTGCCGCTGCCGGGAAAGGTGCCGGACATGAAGGCCGAGTCCAAAGTGTACGTGCAGCTGCAGACGATCTACAAGAACAAGGCGCGGCAGGACGCGGCCGAGGTGCTCGCGACGGTACGGACGGCGGCGGAGGGCAAGCACATTGACGCGGCCGAGGTGGAGCTGTTCTGCAAGAACGCGGCGTTTGTGAAGCTGATCAACGCGACGGCGCCAGGCGAGAAGCATCTCGCCAGGGTTGTGGGTGAGTTTCATCTCTCTTCCTTTTTTCTTTCCCCTTTCTCCTCTTTATTCTTTTTTGCCTTTTTTCGGTCCCTTTCCCTCGTTCCTTCTCTTTCTAATCCTGCAGAGGAGGAACTGGCCAACGACGAAAACGCCGAGGCGACGATGATGCCGCTGTCCCTTGTCCCAATCTACCTGGTGCTGCAGGCGACGGCGACGTCACCGTCGCCTTCGGCGGCGTCGCCGTCGGCAGAGGAAATTGTCTCGCGGATCGGCGAGATGGTGCCGGCGGCACGCGGCAACACCCGAGTGGAGCTGGTGGCGGCAGAGCTGGCGCGCACGGGGGGCGGTGAGCTGCACAACATCTCGGCGCTGACGGGAGGGATGGTGGCACAGGAGATGATCAAGATCATTACGAAGCAGTACGTGCCCATCGACAATACGTGCGTGTTTGACGGGATCGCCAGCCGAACGCAGGTACTGCGGTTATAGAACCACAGGGGAAAAGGCAGATGAAAGTAGATGATGGAAGATAAAGGCAAAGGTACAACAAATTTCTCTCTTCCAATCCCGGCAAGTGACAAATGCAAAGAGCGTCCCGTCCAGGCCAACTTGGTGTGCTGCAGTGCGGAACTGCTACTATGTGAAAGAACAGGATGGGAGAGAAGAGGAGGCCGTCTGCCGGTGTTGGGAAGCAGACGGCATTTGCCAATGGCCAAGGATCAGGATAGAAAGCTTAGCGTCTAGTGATGAAGCCACCTCTACCATCGTCTGTGTACGAAAGGCCCCTGCAGGACTTGACAGGGGAACAGGAAAAAAGGAAGAGAAAAGAAGTAATAGAGGACAGGCTCGAGTCGAGGGCGACGAGATGAAGTGTGGAGAAGGGCAGGAAAATTGGAGAGAGCCAGTGAGGTAGGGTGGTGCAGGGGGGAAGGTAAAAGAAAATGGCTCGACATAGATGAAGAAGCAGTCTAGAATATGTGACTGTAGAAAAGGAGAGGAGCTTGAAAGGACCACACTAGGATACACGGCGCGGAGCCTTTGTCGGACCGCAGGGCCTTTGCCGTAAACAAAGGTGACTACAGAGAGGCAGACACTGCGGTCGAATGTAATAGGACAGTCGACGATCGAGACGAGGTCCTGTACCTGTAATCTCGGAAATGAGGGCTGAAGGGAGTTTCTTCATTCTTCATTCTTCTCTTCTTCTCTCTCCTCGAGTTATTAGCTTATGCGAGGCGTGTCGCTTTTCTTCTTTCTCTCCCATACCTCTCGGCGCCTCTTTCGGATTATTGAAAACCCTTTTGTCGATATTGGACTTCACTGGCTGTTCAGGTTGTGAAGACAAGGCGGCAGGACATTCAGGAACAAAGCGTCCATCACAGGAACCAAGGCATAGTTTGCTTGGTACTCGGCCTGTTTTTTCCAATAAAAACTGCTCGTGTTCATTTGTTTGCATCTATCTCTGACCTAGTCAGGAACATAAGGGAGAGAATATCAAGAGTACTGTAAGAGGCCATCAGCTTCTCTTATTCCCATTTCTCCCTCCTATTTTCTGCTTTCTTTTACTTGCATTCCTCCTCTCTCCTCTCCTGTCTCCTGCTACCCCACATCTCCAGGTCTCTCTTTGTTCTCCTGCCTCTCCTTTCTCCTCCATCTTCTTTCTCCTCTCGTCTCCCCTTTTGCCTTAAATCCAGACGCGACGTTACAGCACAATCAATGCCAAAGGTGTGGTGGTGGGAACAGCGGGATGCGTCTGCGTCCTGGTCGCCAGAGAACAGGGATGTCGCCGTAGGAGGGCCTGCCGTCGGTTCCATAGTTCCAGAATCGAGCCGAGATCTAGCGGCCGCCATTCGCAAGGGCTGCCTCAGAACGTCTTCCAGAAGGTCGACGTTGATCCGGTCCGGCTGGTCTTTGTCGACGCGTTCAGTCCGCTTACGGTTATAGTACTACTTCAATACTCTCGCCCAGCCCCTCCAAGAACAGGCGACGCTTGCCACTCTATGACAGCGGTTGTGAGTGGACGGCGGCGTGTCGTCGGACGTTCCTTTGATTAAATTGCATATTGGGGGGGGACTAGGAAGCAATATTACGCGGGTTGGATAAGCGGGAGGAGAGAAGAGAAAATAGAAATAAAATAGAAATAAAAGGAGAGAATGGGAAATAAAGCAGTCTTTATACCAGTTAGCGGTCATCACATGCATCAGCAATATAAATCTGCCGGATTGTCATGTGAGAGTTTGGTAAGGAGAGGGAGGGTAAGGAGAAGATGAGAAAGAAGAAAATAAGAGCAAGAAAAATAGCTTAGAAAATCAAAAGAATTAGAAAATCTAGGGAAGAAGGAAGAGGAAACCTCCCCCATCAACTGGAGGCGCGTGGGATTAACAGTGTCATGCCTTCATGCGAGGATCCGAAACGTGTGTGCTGAGAGAAAAAAAGACATTTTCCGGCCGGAAAGCGGGACGTCGACCCTGCCATGTCAGTCTTCTCCAGACTACCTACCTACACCAAATCCGTGCCGAGGCCGGCAGAGTGAATCTGGGGAAGGAGAGTCCAGTGACAGTAAACCAGTGAATGAACCTGTGAGTAAATTCTTCTTCAAAGAATAACTCGGAATTGTTCAGAGACTACACCAGAGACTAAACCAAGAATAAATCAAATCAATCAATCATAAAAACTCAGAACAGAAATCAAAGAACCTCCCGATATTGATCTTTTTTTGTCCATCTCTGCCGTCTGTTTACGCACTGCTGACCATGGCCCAACCCTCCATCGCATATCGACGGCTCAGAGACGCGTCCTTCCGCTCGCAAGTACCACGACGGTGTCGCCCGATGCCAAGCTTTAGCACGTGTCGTAAGCCTCCATGAGAGTTTATGCTGTCTTTTGTGTGTCTTTCGTACGATATGCTATCCTTCTCAGCAAGCATATTTATCATGGGCGGTATTCATTTTCATGTCTAAGCAGCAAGACACTTGAGCTAGAGAACAAAAGCCGTCTGTGGGGGGGGGATCTCTTCTTGCTTTTTTAATATATCCTGCTGCTCTCCATCAGCAAGCTTCCCTTTTGGGGGACAAATGAGAGGATGGCCAACTGACTTTGCCTCGTTTAGCTCGCCTCTTTTTTTATTATGCCTTAGAACGCCTTCTATGCACCCCACTGGGGAGGATAAGAGAGAAGAATTAGAACGGTCACACTTGCATAGACAGTCTGTCGATCAGGTTATCATGGTGAGAGAGAAACTGGACTGGGGTGAGGAGAATGAGTGGCAAGATAGGAGGAAAGAGAGGAAGAGGATAAGAAAAAAGAGACGCTCATCAGGATCCTCCTTGCATATTGATTTACCTAATGACCCGGCATTTGACCAAGTCGACCAGACATGGCTATCCCATGAAGCGTAGATGTACAAATGCGTCAAAAAGAAGAGGAAAAGTGAAAGAAAATGGCTCAATGCGGCTGTCAGCGGAAGCCAGCTGATCCGGCCGGGCAGGTTATTAAGAGGGGGAGATGCAGAAGGCTGCGATGGGATATCTCTTTTTTCTGGGGGGGTATTTTGGTTTTTTTCTTTTTCTTTTTCTTTTTGATTTTAATTTCTGCGCTCTGAATTTCCTTCTTGATATCTTTCTTCAGACAAAGAGGCTCTACTCTCTCCGTAAGAACGTAGGCAAATGCTTTCCGGTTGGTCAATCAAAATACAGGCGAGTCGTAACTTTGCCTCTCGCAGGGAGCTGCCAGGCAGACAATAGATTGTGACGTCTGCCGACTGACGCATAGTCACATGGTCACCTGCACAGGCCGACATTCCACTGTGGCGCCGGGCAGTCCTCGACTCTTCGGGTCCATTTTGTCCGGCGAGTCCTTCATTTTGTCAGTGACATTCTTCTCTCTTCTCTCTCTCTTCTCTCCCCTTCACTTCACTTCTCTTCTCTCTCCTCTTTTCTCTCCTCTTTTCTCTCCTGCCGTCCGCCATCTGCTCGAAACAGCCTCTATCGGCGACTGCAAGTCCAGAAAGCAATCGCCGGACTCGTGGCCCTCGCCCTGGCCTGAACGCCAAGACACGCGGCACCTCTACCAGCCTCTTCATATCGCAACGAACCCGTTCAACTTCGTGTTGCTCCCCACTCCTGTCTCCGATAGACGTCATTAGCTGTTCTGATTTCTTCTTGCATATGTCTCTTCTCTTGTCTCCTTTCCCTCTTGTCCTGATTTCCTCCGGCTTCCATCGGATCGCCTGGGACGTCGATCACGCATCGCACATCAAAACAAAACGCACCAGACTGTCGACTGTGCCTTGGCAGCAGCTCCAATAACAGCCTTGCATCCTCCGTTTACGGCACAGCTGCCGCTGCTGCGTGTTCCGTTGTCAGTGTAGCTGCGCACGTGAAGAAAGGGCTAACGGCGTAGCATTAGTATGGCGTAGCATGGCGACTACCATTTTCCGTTTTTGTCCCTCGTGGCAGCGAGCCGTTTGTGCCACCACAAGCGGAGTATGTGCATGTATTACGGAGTACTCCGTAAGCTTAAGCTCTTAGTTCTCCAGGGGCTCCCCTTGCTAGTCTCGGGAGATGCGCTCCTTCGATCTGCGCTAAAAATGTGACATCTGTCCCAGACACCCTAGACGCCCCCCCGGACAGCCCCCAGACATCCCCAGAAAACCCTGCAGCCAATCCCACATCCAGTGTAACTCAATGTTCCCCTCCAACCCCCTCTTCCAGACTTGAAAAACTGTGTGCGCGCCATCACTCCGTACATGTACGAAAAGAGAAAGAGCAGAGAAGAACGCAAAGAACCAGAAAAGAAGAGGAAAGAGCAGAAGCGAACAAGCCCCTGCAGTCTGCACGTTCCTTCCACAACCTGAGACGCTAGCGTGCGTTTGCTCTGCTTTCTGTCAGCATCGCTTCTCCGTCTTCTCTTCCCCGCCACGTCACGCCGGGTAAAAGCCTGGGCAGCTTCGACTGTGGCAAAGGGACTCTATCTAGGCACAGGTCTTGCAGAGATTTCTCTCAATTCTCTCACTTCTTTCATTTTCAATTTTTTTCACCCTTCTCTCGCTCTCTTTAACCTGGAAACCTCAGCGCCACATGAGTCAACCTAAATCCGCGGGCTGGTACACCCCCGCGCGCTTTCCCTCCACATGCATCTGTCATGTGCGGCGTAGCTCCTCCTCCTCCCCTGCTCCTTCTCTTCTCGGCCGGCGCAAGCGGCCGCCTTTCCCCTTCTGCCCTCTGCAACTTTTCGCCATGCCCTCCGAAGCCTGAAACATGTCCGTTCCTTCCCTCTTCTTCCTGTGGTGGTAGTGCTCGTGCCTTCTCCTCTAGTCGTGCTATGTCGGACTTCTGCATCGTGCCTTCCTCCAGCGCACGCATATGCTCATGCCCGCTCGTCTTTGCAGAGTCCGGACCGGTATTAATTTGCGCCGTCAAGGGCACCGTCCTGCCTAGCCAAGTGCGGGTTTAATAACGAGATCATTCGGGCACTTTCCCTTCTCTTCTTCTTTTCCCCTTGGGTCTACTACTCCAAGCAAAGCAGTGGTACGACGGCCACACACTAGACACGCCAGGAACACATGCTCGGCCTGTCTCTTGCTGTGGATGCTCTGCAGCAATAGCAGAGCCCCAATATCGCGTCGCCCACCATCTATCTGGACAGCTTCCCCCCAGCACCCGTCCGTGTGCGCACAAACACCCTCGCTCGCTATAGCAATATATGCGGTCTCTTAACGTCACTCGCCTCCTCCAGCGCTCGCTCGAGGCCCCCGAGGCTCCTCGAGACACCCTCCTCGAGGCAGCACGCACCCACACGGCATTGAGCGCTCAGAATCGACCCTCGATGCTCCTCGCTCCAAATGGTATGACGCTTCAACGACGCCCAGGCGTCTTATACCCTTTATTCTCGACATCCTCTTCCCCGGCCTGCTCTTACCACGCCCGCTATCTCTTCTTCCTCAAAATAACTCTGCACTGACAGCCCGTGTCTTGTCTGCCCTCGCCTGTCCACGCGAATTGGTTTGTCGCCCGTCCGCCTTTCCGGCCGGGTCGTTCCAACTTCCAAGTGTACCCAATTTCGCTGTACTCGTCGTTTCTTACACTATTCGACGTTTTACTTTTTCATACCTTCTGTCCCTCTTATTGTCCCTCTCTCCATCTTCTCAAATATCTCTCCCAACCCGTCCCCACCTCTTCCCGCTTCCCCAGCTTTGCCCCTTCTCCAACTTGCAGCTGTCCATGAAAATATATAAGTTCTTCGTCCTGCTCCCCCCCATTCCATCCTCATCACCCTCGCATATCAACCTCGGCCGACCAGCCAACCAACACCACGTCTTTTTGACAGCCTCCATCTGAGCTCCCTCTCTCCACACCTCTGCCCACCGACACACCTCACCTTTCACCTTCCACCTTCCCTACCCCTTACCTTCATATTTTCCTTCACCTTGTCTGCTCTTTCTGCCAAAATGGCACCCACCGTTCCTGTGACCACACAGGCTGGCATGTTTCACACATTTCAAGGCGTCACGCCACGCAAGCCATCAATCGACTCCCAGGATGGCTCGAAACCCACAGGCTCAGGTGTTGCTAAGAGAGTAACAACACCTCACGCATGTGCCGAGTGCAAGCGTCGCAAAATGTACGGCATCCTTTTCTTCAGATTTCAAAAGCTGCTTGCTGACATTCAACTCCAGTCGGTGTGATGGCCAGCAGCCCTGTGGACAGTGCCTGTCCAGCAGAGCACCAAAGCGTTGCTTCTATGACAAGCATCGCCAACGCGTCATCCCGTCTCGCAAGACGCTGGAAACACTCTCCAAGTCCCTGGAAGAATGTCGCTCAATCTTGAAGCGCCTTTATCCCAACCAGGACGTGCAGACGTTACTGGCCATGTCTCGGGCCGAGCTTCTGGCTCTTCTTGACCGCTCGGCCAGCGATGCAAACATCTCCGCCCTGCCCTCACCACCTCTCAACACGTCCCCGATGGGCGCCGACGACCTGCAGTCGCCAATGGGCCTCAAGTCCGAGAGCACGCTGTCCAGCCTCGAGCAGATCCCCTCCCGTGGCGCCGAGTGGGACGAGGAGCGCCGCGACCACGACCCCATTCCAGCCGAGGCTGACGACGTCAATGCCCTATCGCTGGCTGTCGACCGCCAGACCTCCTACCTCGGTGCCTCTTCTATCAAGGCTGCACTCATGGTCATGCTCAAGGTCCAGCCTGGCCTGCGTAACTCGCTCGCTTCCACCTCCATTCACAACGCCATTGAAATGTCGCAGGCAATCCATCCCATCAAGGGACAGCAACAAGACCAGAAGCCGCCTACCAGCACAGCCAACGCAATAAGTGCAAGCGGTTCCAGGAACGGCGCGGCGTCCTCGGCCAGCGCACCGCGCAAGGAGCTTCAGCGTGTCTCGTGGTCATGGAAGGGTCAGACGCTGATTGACGCGTACTTTAAGCGCATCCACACCTTCATCCCTATGCTGGACGAGACCGCGTTTCGTGCCGATTACCTCGAGGGCCAACGCTGCGACGCACCGTGGCTCGCCCTGCTGAACATGGTCTTCGCCA
This sequence comes from Ophiostoma angusticollis, assembly GCA_019925545.1. Classification (NCBI taxonomy): domain Eukaryota; kingdom Fungi; phylum Ascomycota; class Sordariomycetes; order Ophiostomatales; family Ophiostomataceae; genus Ophiostoma; species Ophiostoma angusticollis. The sequence continues at coordinate 310,757 of JADHKL010000014.1, forward strand.
TGGGCAGTGTTGCCGGTACCAAGTCCGACGATACCAACCACTTTACCTTTTACAACCGCGCCATGGAGTATCTGCCCATGGACGCCTTTGGCAGCAGCCACATCGAGACCGTCCAGGCCCTGGCCATAATGGGCGGCTACTACCTGCACTATATCAACCGCCCCAACATGGCCAACGCCATCCTCGGCGCGGCCATTCGCATGGCTAGCGCCCTGGGCCTGCACCGCGAGAGCCTCGCCCACGGCGGCACCACCGACGTGGCGGCGGCTGAAACGCGGCGCCGCACGTGGTGGAGCCTGTTCTGCCTAGATACCTGGGCGACCACGACCATGGGCCGGCCGTCGTTTGGCCGCTGGGGCCCGGCCATCAACATCCAGCCGCCCGAGTTTGGCATTGCAGCGAACCGCGACGCATCGCAGAACGCGGGAATTCTGCCGCTGATTGAGAACATCAAATTCTGCAAGATTGCCACGCAGATCCAGGACATGCTGGCCATCTCGCCACTGCTTCGCCCCGACGACCGCGTCAGCCTGGACAACCAGCTGGTCAACTGGTACCAAAACCTCCCGTGGCTGCTGCGCACGACGGAGCCGTGCTCGGAACCCCTCTACATTGCGCGGTGCAACATGAAGTGGCGCTACCAAAACCTGCGCATGCTGCTGCACCGGCCAGTCCTTCTTGGCCTGGCATCAAGCGGGCAGACGCACGCGCCTGAGTCCGAGGTGGCGGCCGTGGAGCAGTGCCAGGAGCTGGCCAAGCAGACCATTGAGGACATTGCGCGTGAGTGGTCGCGCAACCAGATGTCCGGGTGGAACGCCGTGTGGTTTGTCTACCAGGCAGCCATGGTGCCATTGGTGTCCATCTTTTGGCAGTGGACGAGCCCGCGGGTGCCCGAGTGGCAGAAGCAAATCGAGTCGGTGCTGGCCATGCTGGATGCCATGGTCGAGTGGTCACTGGCTGCGCGCCGCAGCCGTGAGGTGGTCTGGCGGATGTACGAAGCGTCGCGCCAACCCGGCCTGCTGCAGCCACACCCAGCCACCACGGCTGCCGCCGCTGCACTGATGCAGGCCGAGGCGGCACAGCTGCACGCAGCGCAGCGGGCATCGGCTGCGACCGCCAATGCTTCCACGATGGTGCTGCAGGCTCAGGCTCAGGCCCAGGCCCATGCTCATGCCCATGCCCACGCGCATGCCCGGGCCCACGCCCAGGCTCACGCACATGCACACCCACACACCCACACACACGTACACCAACAGGCGCTCGACGAGCCGTCGCACAGTCTTATGCTCAGCACGGCGATGAGTGTAGGCTCCAGCTCTGGCAGCGGCAGCGGCAGCGAGCTGGAGCTACACATGTCGCCGATTGGTTTTGAGCCGGAGGTTGGCATGCTAGGCATGATTGACCAGCAGGGGCTCTGGGACCTGGACGGTATGTACTGGGGCCAGGCCGAAGAGGAGGAGCTCCTGGCAGCCGGGGCAGCAGCGGCGGCAGCAGCAGCAGCAGCAGGTGCTGTGACAACGACGGTCGGGACGGCGACAGCAATGTCCTTGTCATCGTCATCATCGTCGTCGTCGTCGTCATCGTCATCTACGGCATCTTCTTCATCGTCATCGTCAGCGGCAGCGGCGGCGGCAGCGGCAGCATCAGTACAGCACGTGGCATCCTCCACGTTCCACCACCAGAACGTTCACGACGGTATGATTCCAATGGACCACACAATGATGAACAACTACGCAGCAGGTGCCTTTTCATTCGTTCACTAGATTATGATTGTTTTCCTTTTCCTTCCGTTTTGTTTTTGATTTCACGGCTATGCACTCACGATCTACGTCACTCGTTTAACGATGTCCCAGCGGTTACAGATGTTTTTTGTCTCTTTTCCCGTCTTCTTTCTATGTTTCTTCTTTGGTTACGTTTATTCTTGCTTACGCCTACTTCTTTCTTCTTTCTTTTTCTTTATCGTCTTTTATGTTACTGCTTGCTTCTTTCATTCTACATTTCTCGTTTTTTTTTCTGTTACTTACTGGGAGTTGGAATTAAAAGCCAAGAACGCCGAGGCGGAAAAATGGGACAAGGAAAGAAGAGGGTTCTCTTACTATGGATTTTGATAAAAAGACGCGTTTGCTTTCTACGTTTGTCCCGTATTGCTTTTTTGTTTCTTGAACGAAGACTAATGCCTGGAGCAGAGAGTGAGGAAATACCCGAAATGAGAGACGAGGTTATGGATGTTTCTTTTTTGCTTCTTCTTATTAAAGAATGGAAATAGCTGCTTGATAGGCATTGCAGGTCTTCTATTGAATATGACATGTCTCCTCGTCGCTTTCCTACTTCTCTCCTTTCTCTTCGCAGATCTACTTCTCAAGTCCCGGCTTCATTTCCATTCTTTTCTTAGTCCTCCCCTCCCATTCGATTCATCTGGACAGGCGGCCCGGTTTTCTTCTTTCTGTATTGCAGCACCCTTTCTTGCTCCCCTCTTCCGACCATCTCCTCCCCGCATCCAGTCGAAGAATGCGGGGAACACTTTCTTGATACTTCCTTCTCCCTGGGCGAGAGAAGAGTGACCTCTGTTCAATCAGTCGGCAATTCAGTCCTTTGATTATGTTCTACCTTCTTTCATATAACGCCCCTGTCTCGACATGCCCTCTTCCCGACCGGAGGAACGGGTCAGTTTGCTCTTACGAATCTGGCGGTATTGGGTGGCTGATGCGTGGAAGAGGAAAAATCAAGAATGAGAAAAGAGAAGAAAAAAAGAAGAAAAAGAAAACGAACAGAAGCTCCCTCTTCTCCTCTTCTTTGGTACACCAGCGATGAAACATGAAACATGTTTCGAAACAGCAGCTTGAAGTAGCATCCGCCGACTCTTTCCCGGTTCTGGTCATGGGCGTCCAGGAACCCCTCATTCTCGGTGACGTGAAACCAGGCCAGACCAGAACCCAGGTGGCTGGGGAAGAGGTCTGAGGGTCGATGTTCTATGCTTCCTTCTAGGCGATCGTGAAACACACCGGCCTTGCAGTCTCGTGTGATTCCGTTGGATTGCAAACTTGGCTGCGCTGAAGTGCACAGGCCTCTCACTCAATGCCAAGACGATCGTTGCGTTGAGCAGCAAACGGTTCCTGTCAAACGGAGATGAACCGTTTTTCAGCCTTGTCGCGATCACGTCATACTGAGTATCGAAATCATCATACGGAGTAGTCCGTAGGGTCAGCCATGTTGGGATGTCCGATCGGGACCCCACTCCGCGGCGGGGAAGCGACAGTGCCCCGAGACAAAATCGCCGGCGCTCTCCACGGCAATGTTTTGTTCGGCCTCACATCTCCTTCCCAAACCAGGTTTATCTTGCCTCTCCTGTCTCTTCGTTCTTTCCTTATGTTGCCTTCTGCCGTTCGGTCCGGAGTCTGCGTCCGAGCAGCCCCGCCAGCCTTGAAGGCGTGCTCTTTGTCAGCTTTTTGCGCGACTAGTTCTTCTCCGCCCGCCTTCCGACGTCGGGGTCATTTCTCGGCGGCAACAGCTCTTTCACGACCGCGATCTCTGCATCTTCATCTGCCCCGATTCTTTTCGACGAGCCCGCCTGCCATGTCCACCGCCGCCGCCAAGCGCCTGCAGGGCAAGACTGTCGTCGTCACCGGCGCCTCGTCCGGCATCGGCCGCAGCACTGCCTTTGAATTGGCCCGCACTGCCGCTCCTGCCGGCGGCCTGCGCCTCATCCTGACGGCGCGCCGCATTGACACGCTGCGCCAGATTGCCGCCGACCTGACCGCCGAGCTCGGCGACGACAAGGTCCAGGTGCTACCCGTGCAGCTCGATGTCAGCAACCCGGACGCCGTGCGCGGCTTCGTCGACGGCCTGCCCGAGGCCTGGCGCGACATTGATGTGCTGGTCAACAATGCGTGGGTTCTTCCTCTTCTCCCGCCCTGTCCTCTTCTCCCGCCCTGTCCTCTTCTCCCGCCCTGCCCTCTTCTCCTCACCCTGTCCTCTCTTCCTCCACCCTGTCCTCTCTTCCTCCACCCTGTCCTCGCTCTCTTACTCCACTCTGTCCTCCTCTTCTCCTACCCGATCCTCGCTCTCTTCCACCCCTCTTCCTCCCTTCACTCACTCACAACTCCAGCGGCCTCGTCAAAGGCGTCGCTCGCGCGCCCGAAATCGAAAAGGACGACATCGACGTCATGTTCTCCACCAACGTCACCGGCCTCATCCACATGACGCAGGCCATCCTGCCCATCCTGCTTAAGAAGGGCGGCCCCGATGCCAACGGCGCCGGCGACATTATCAACGTCGGCAGCATTGCCGGCCTCGACCCCTACCCCGGCGGCGGCATTTACTGCGCCACTAAGGCGGCCGTGCGCAGCTTCAGTGAGAGCCTGCGCAAGGAGCTGATCCACACGCAGATCCGCATCATTGAGATCGACCCGGGTCAGGTCGAGACTGAGTTCTCCGTTGTGCGATTCTACGGAGACAAGGACAAGGCAAATGCAGTGTACTCGTGAGTCTCTCTCCTCTCCTCTCTCTCCTTCTCTCTTCTCACTGACCGACAGCGGCGTCAAACCCCTGACGCCAGACGACATCGCCGAGGTCATTGTGTTCGCAGCGTCGCGGCCGCAAAACGTCGTCATTGCCAACTCGCTCATTTTCCCGCAGCATCAGGTACGTGTCCGCGTCAACAAGACAGCTTCAACGAGGCAAAGACACCTTCTGACAACTGCAGGCCAGCGCCACCTTTGTCTACAAGAAGCAGTAGATGCAGATGCTCAGATTCTCCCAATCTACGCTGTTTTAGATAGAACTTCAGACTTTCTAGAGTTGATGAACAGATCTCTGTTGATGATATTTTGCAACGCAACGGTGAATTAAGTCGTGTGAGTCGCAACGTGATGACTAATCCAGAAGCAACTGATTCAGGCCGGCAGAAAATGGCGCCGCGTGGGACAGAATTTTTAAGCGCCATTTTCTTCCAACAAATTTCCGCCTTTGTCACCGCCTTTCCACCGGTCTCGCCACTTTTCTGCCCTTTCTCACCACTTTTTCTGTCCGCCTTTTTCATCGTCTCCGATTTTTTTCTGCCCTTTGCCCTCCTTTTTCCTTTCGAAAATTCAATCCACCCACCACACCACCGCCCGGCCATCACCGCCCGGCGAAAAAATACGCAAACCAACACGACGACGAGACCAGGCCCTGTCTTCACCGCCAGGGATCTGACGCCGGAGAAGCGAGCGAGGAAATCGCCCCTGCATCGCCACAAGACCGCCTCGAGACGCGACATTGACGCGACTGCTTCCTCAAGATGGGCCGGAAACCGAACCCCATTATTCTGCAATTCTTCGAGCGCGGACCGCGGCTGGCCGACAACAGTAACCGCTATCCGCACCGCTGCAGGGCTTGCGGCGAGTCGTTCCCCAAAGGCCGCGCCGAGTCGCTGATGACGCACATCTCCAAGAAGTGCCCTGCTATCAGCGAGGCCGATCGCATCAACGCCTGTCTGTCGCTCAACGGCCTGAGCCACCACATTGCCGCCGCCGCGGCTGCCGCGTCCGTGGGGGGGACTGTCGGCGGTGGCGGAGGCGGAGACGGCGGCATCCGCTCGGCCAGCCGCGGCCAGGCGCCTCAGCTCAGCATGCAGCAGGTCCAGCACCTGATCAACGGCCACGGCGCGCCCAGTCAGACCCACGTGCACCACCACCTGCTTCTGTCTGGAGACAACAACAGCAACGGCACCGCGCCATCCGCTACTGCAGACCCCGTGGCGGCAGCTGCTGCGGCGGCAGCGTCGGCAGCGGCGGCCATTGCGGCGGCGAACGCGGCGGTGAACGCGACGGCGAACCCGGCTTCGGCGAACAAGAGCAACAGAAACAACAACGGCAGCGACAACAAGAATGGCGGTCCTGGCTCGCCCTCTTCGTCCACCGTCGACCACGCCGCCATCCAGCGCGACTGGACGGCTCTCGAGACGCTGGCCGAGGTGTCGCGCCAGATCGACCTGAGCGAGAAGCACGACGACCGACCGGGGAGCGGCGGCGGCGGCGGCAGCAAAAAGAGGGCGAAAAAGTTGGCGGCGGCGTCGACGTCGGCAGGCGATGGTAACAACAACACAAGCAACGGCGTGGAGGACGACGCCGACCTCTTGAAGGCAGACCACGACGGTATCACGCTCGACCAGATCAAGCGTCTGCAGGAGGCAAACCTGTCCATGGCCGCGGCAGCAGCGACGGCCCAGCTTCATCCGTCGCTGCTCGATCCGCAATTGCGGTCGGAAGAACCGGTCGTGCCCACGGCGGACATGGGTGATGGAAATGTGGCGGACGGCGCAGCCGAAGGAGCAGAGACAACAGCGCTGACGGCGGCTGACGACCAGCCGATGGTTGGCGCTGTTGACGCTGCTGTAGGCGCTGGCGTCGTCGACGCCACGACCGGGCTGCTGCCGTCTGTGGATCCGGCGACGGCGTCCAGCCAGCCGTGGGGCGAGATCACGTTCCTGGCCGACAAGGTGGTGCTGCCGATCAACGGAGGCGGCGTGAACGTGGACCAGTCGGGCCTGATGGTGCACACCAGTCCCGGCAATGAGGATGGGGACGATGACCAGGACCAGAGCCAGATGCAGGACCAGAGCCAGATGCAGATTCAAAACGACCACCAGAACCAGAACGACCTACGCTTCAGCTTCCACATGAACCACCCGAATGTGTCGCAGAAGCATCGACAGGTACGCGCGCGCTTCAACACGACGCGACGCAAGGAGGTGCAGGAGGTGCGGCGCATCGGCGCGTGCATCCGCTGCCGCATTCTGCGCAAGACGTGCTCCAAGGGCAGCCCCTGCGACCAGTGCCGCAAGGTCTTGTCGCCGCGCGTGTGGCGCTCCGGCTGCGTGCGCACCAAGTTCACGGAGCAGCTCGACATCTTCTGTGCTGGCGTGCAGGTGGTCCTGGCGCAGCACCGCGCTAACCAGCTGCGCGATGCCGTCGACCTCACCAACAAGGGCCTCATGATCGAGGCCACCCACTTTCCCGACCACAACCCCGGCGTCGCGGTCATCCTCGAGGTCTATCAGAGCAAGGGGCTCAAGGGCGGCGACGGCGCGACGGCGGCGGCGGCGGCGGTGACAAGCACGGCTGCCATTACGGACGCAAACGGCGAGGTCAAGAGAGACGCCGCGGCAGAGGTCAGCGGAGACGGAGAGGCCGGCGGAGGCACAGAGGCTAGCGGAAACAGAACGGCCAGCGGCGACGGAGACGCCAGCGGAGAGAGCGGCCAAAGCGGCGAGGCCTCGACGGCCTCCGCCGTCCCTGCGACTGCGGCGACCACGGCGACCCCTGCGACCCCTGCGGCCCCTGCGGCCCCTGCGGTTTCGGCGCCGCCGCTACACCTGTGGGAGGAGGACGAGATTGTGATGGTGGACACGGCCAAGGACGACGTGCCGCTCAAGATGGAGTACTACATGCGCAACATGCTGCCGGCGTTTGTGCAGCGTGAGCCGTCGCTGTTTGTGCGCACGCTGCTGGAGACGGCCATGGCGCTGGCCCAAGAGACGGGCAGCGTGCTGCTGACCAAGGCCATTGAGCTGTGGGGGCTGGTGGAAATCTTGGACCGCGAGCGGCAGTGGCAGATCCGGGTGCGGCCGGCCAGCAGTGACCATGGTGCGGACGGTGAGGCGGCGGCGACAACGGCTGTGTCGGCGTCGGCATCGTCGCGGCAGATCCGGGCGGACACGGACCAGGTCACGTACACGACGCTGTGTCTGCAGCTGACGGCGGGGGCCGAGCGCAAGGCGGCGGCGACGAGCCACAGCCTGCTGACGACGATGCAGCGGCTGCTGCAGGACAGCAAGACCAAGATCGACCACACCATGTACTTTGCCACGCTGATCCTGCTCAACTGCGTGGAGAAGTCGACCTGGGGTTTCCAGGCCTGGGACCAGGCGTCGCTGCGCGCGCTGTGGCCGCTGGAGCGCACGCCGCACGACTTTGCCCAGCAGGGCTACGTCATTGCCGACCTGCTGCGCATGCTGCTGGGCATCCGCCGGGCGCTGCCGCTGACGGCCCGGCGCGAAGCCGACGGCCAGCTGGTGGCGGCCTACGGGGAGAGCGCGGCCATGGAGGCATTTTTCGAGGCCATCAAGCTGGACTGTGAGTCTCTCTCTCTCTCTCTCTCTCTCTCTCTCTCTCTCTCTCTCTAACCCAGCTAGACGACGACGTGGTGGCCAAGCACCAAAATCCCGACTTCTCGCCGACGGACTCGCGGTCGTTTGAGCTGCTCTTTTGCTCGTCGTTGCTGGTGCCGGTGCGGGACTGATCTTGTCCGTTCTCACGATTGACGACGGTGTTGCAACGTAATATGATTGGCTTTTTTGCGGTTTTTTGGCGTTCAGGGACGACACAGGATGGCAACACGGCCAACAGGGGCCAAGGTGGAAAAAGAGCAAAAAAACGACGGGATGGCGAGGGTCTCTATCTTTCTTCCTTCACTTGTGACTTTACAAGACTCTGCCGTCTCCCACAGAGAACCAACGCAACACATGTCTTCCAGTTTCCTGTTTTTCCCTCTTCCTTTCTTCTAACGAGCGATGGAGTCACAAGCGACGGCAATGGGAGGATCACCTCTTCGGAACGGACAAGGGCCAAGAGGAGGAGGGCACTCGCAATTCAATACAATCACCAAAACACCGCAACACAGGGCTCTAAAAGATGATCATACTCGTGACGCAAGGAAAGAATGAAACGCAAAAATGCTGCTCGTGGCAGAAAGAACCTCACATGGCCGTCCCAGGACCGCCCGGCTCCGGCGTCGCCGTGCTTCCCCCGGAACTTCCCCCGGAAGTCCCCCCCGAGCCCCCCCCCTTGACGACCGGCCGTTTCGGCTTGCGGAAGCAGGCAAACTCGTTCTTGCTGGCGTCGCGCAGGCGCTTGAGCACGCTGCGCATCTCGGGCAGCTCGCCCTGTAGGCGGGCGCGGGCGTCGTCGTCGGTGCGGGCGTCTAGTTCCTGATAGATCTGCGCCTGCAGCTCGGCGGCGCGCTCGGTGGTGTACTGGCTGAGCGTCTGCGCGACAAACTCCACGTCCAGCGTCGCCTGCATCAGCCGCGGCAAGTCGTACTGCACGCGGGCGCCGGCCGCCGCCGGCTGCTGCTTGAACGCCTCGAGCAGCTCGCGCGACAGCTGCTCCAGCAGATGCGACAACACCTGCTGCGTCAGCGACGCCGCCGTCGTCGACACCTGCGCGTGCACCAGCACCAGCGCCAGCAGGGCCTCGTAGACGTAGGGCCGCGCCTCGCGCGGTTTCTGGGTGGACACCGCCGCCGCCACCTCGCCCAAGACACCCGCCCGCACGATGCGCCGCAGCGACTCCACGGTCGGCCGCGTGTACGACAAGAACAGGCGCGAATCAATCTGGCTCAGCACGTCGCGGATCGTCTTGGTCTCGTCGGTCAGCTTGACGGAGAAGGCGTTTTCAAACTGCGTGTTGAGGTTTGGCACCACGTCGGCCCGTAGACTTTGCAGGTTGCTGAGCGTCAACAGCATGCGAACGTTCTGACGGTTAGCGAGAGAGAGAGAGAGGGGGGGAGGGAGAGAAAGAGAGAGAGGGAGGAGAAGAGAGAGAGAGAACAAAAAAGCCTTACCCGGTCCCCCGCGTTGAACGCGCCGTTGTCCATCATCATCGACGCCCGGCTGTCGTGCAGCGAGCTCATCACCGCCGACGAGATGGCCGTCACCGACGTCGGCGCCGTGGTTTCGGCCGTCGTCCAGTCATCGTCAGCCCTGCGCACCGGTCGCTCGGCGTTTTCCACCATGGCGCCCAGCGCCTTGTAGAGCGTGGTGACGTACTGGGCGCGCACCATCTGCAGCTGCTTGGCCGGCGGCGGCGGCACAATGTCGGCGGCGGCAGCGGCCGGCGTGCTCATGGCGTCCGACACGTACAGGATCTTCTGCATGCCCGCCAGGATGGTGCCTTCAAACGCCGCAAACGCTGCCGGCATCTTGGTCACGTCGCGCCGGTCCGCCGCCCGGTGCCAGTCCTCGACGAACTTGATGTTCTCCGCATCCTTGTTCCACGCCGCACACAGCGCCGCAACGCACCGCTCGCGTACCGCCCCGACCAGCGTGCGCAGACGCTCCACCTCAGCCGCGTTGCTGCTGCCGCAGATGCCTGCCATCTCCGACGCCCCCGAGCCCACCAGCGCCAGCAGCTTCGCCAGGTAGTGCACACCGCTGACCGCATTGGACCACGGCGGCCAGAACGAGAACTTATCCCAGAACTCGCCGCGTCGCGGCGACGGCGGTGGCGGGCTCTGCGCAGCGGCGGCGTCTAGCTGGAAGCGCGGGTCGCGCAGCGTCGCCACCGCTAACGCGGGCGTGCGCGGCGACGGCGGAATGGGCGAGAAGAGCAGCGAGATGTCCTCGGGTGGCGGGCCGGCAAAGAAGCTAAAGACGTGTTCGCGCAGCAGGTCCACCAGCTCGACCGCACCCTTTTTCAGGTCCACGGCGCCTTGCTGCGACAGCCGGTGGTGTACCTTGGACTCGCCGCCGTAGCCACCCGGCAGCGACTGCTGCGTCCGGCCGCTGACAAAGCCCTCCACTGTCTGCCAGAACTCCACAACCTCGCCCAAAATGCCTTGTGCCGACAGCAGGTTGAGCAGGAAGCCGTGGATGCGGTCCCACAGCTCAATCACATCCGGCGCGTCCATCAACGCGATCTTGCTGTCCGCCAGCGCCGTGGCCGCCATCGTCGTTGACGATGCTGCCGCTGCCGCCGCCACCTGCTGCTGCCGGTGGTAGCCTTGCCGGCCGAGCGACCGCAGGTGCGCCGCAATGAGGTGCGGTGCCGGCTTGTCGGCGCTGGCCAGCCGCCGCCGCAGCACCTCAATCTCGATCTTGGTCCGGTCGCATACAGCCTGGATCTTGCCCTTGAGGTAGTCGTAGCGGCTCAGCAGCCACACCCAGATCGGGTTGTCCTCCACGCCCAGCTCGAGCAGCAGCCCGATCAGCTCCATATGCTGGTCACGCGCCGACGGCGGGCCGACACCCGGGGCCCCCGACGATCCTGGTCCTGTTCCTGGCCCTGGTCCCGCTGCTGCTGATGCGCCTCCCTGTGCCCCTCCTGCTGCCGACGCCGCCGTCACCGCGGCCACACTGTGCATCGACGTTAGCCGGCGCCACACGTCGCGCTTGTAGGCCTGAATCTGCTCCTCGACATCGTGCCACATGCGGGCCGCCAGCAGGATCTGGTGCATCTGGGTGTCGGACGGCCGCACATCGGCGCCTTGCTGCTGCAGTGTCTGCACGACGGCGCGGGCGTCGTCGGCGAAGCGGCGTGCGCGGTGGTACTCTTCGATCAAGCTCTCGTGGTCGTTGCGGCGGATGCTCTCCCGGATGGCGGCGCCGGCCTCGACGCACTCGCGGAAGCGGTCGAGCTCGGCTGCCACGGCGCGCAGCGTCTCCTCCTTCTCGCGGCCACCCAGCGCGGGCCCCCATACCTCCTCGGCCTTGGCTGATACCTCGAGCAGCGGCGCCTTGATGCCCAGCACGCCGTATTCGCTCTCCTTGACCAGCGCGTTGCGCTTGCGCGTCTCCAGTACGGGCAGCGGCGAACCGAGAGGGCTGTTCGCGACAGCGGAGCCCAAAGCTCCGGCGCCGCGGAAGCCGCTGCGGCTCGAGTGGCGCGAATGGCCGCGGGCACGTGGCGGCGGCGGCGGCATGGGCTCGCTGCCGTGATACTTCATCTCCTTGTAGACGTTGTCGATGGTGGCCTTGGCGCGCACAAAGCGTTCAAAGTTGGACTCGACCAGCACCTTGAGCGACGCCGACTTCTGGTCGATGGACCGCGACAGCACATCGAGCCCGGCCACGAGCGCCTCCGTGCTGTCGTTGGTGTGTGCCTGCGAGAGGAAGAGCGCGGGCGAGAAGGATGTGGACGAGAGAAGGAAGCGGTTCCCTGAAAGAGTCAGTGCTGTCTCCATCAAGAATCAATGTCTGCAGCGGTACCCACGTAGTTTTGCATCGTCCTGGATGTTCTTGGCGCCGTTCCTCTTCAATGCCAGCATCACGCTGTCCGTCGTGCCAAGCGGGTCTGGCTCGTCTCGCGGCACACCCTTGTCGCCGCCTGCGCCGCCGCCCAGCGTGCTGTTGCGGTGCGTGGCCGCGCGCTGCAGCGACTCGTAGCGGGACTTGCGCCGGTTGATCTTGGCCTTGCGTTCCTTATCTCGCGCGGCCGCTGCACTCTTCCGCGCCGTCTTGCTGCTTCCATCATTGTCGTCGTCGGAAGAGCCGTCACCGTCGCTGTCGCGGTCGGCCGGCCACACGTCGGGAAACGGCTTCGAGATGCCGTAGAAATCGAGGACAGAGCGCTCGAAGTCCGCCATCACGGCCACGGCATTTGGAGACGAAATGGTTTGTTGACTGTTGGTTGACTGTCCGGCGCTGATGTTGAAGCTTCAACGTTTCACGTAGACCCACAAGCTTGATGCTTTGTGTTAGTCATCTGCTATCGCTGCGTTATCTTTTATCCGTCCTTCCGCTCGTACGACGGAGATACGACTTACCTATCTTCTGTTGGCAGTGGGCCAATCAATACTGGAGCCAAGTGGGTCTCCCGCTCGCGCGCTCGCTCGTCTCGCTGTCTTTGGCCCGTGCCCGTGCTGAGCTGCTCCAACCTCTCTCTGGGCATAAGCAACCACATGTAAATTTATCACTCAATTTGTAGCATAAGCGCAAACAAAAGACGCTGTAGACGAGATTCCTTTTTTCCCTCTCCATACAAAACCATCTTTGTTTGTCTGTTGATTCTTTTTTGGATTGCCCGCGGTTCGTGTCGCTTTCTTTGGATCCGTCTTCCTCCAATTGGCCTCGACAATACTCTCTTTCTTCCCCATCCACCCTCTCGCGGCCTCTCGACCTCTTGATCTTCTCTTGTCTTTTCTCCTCCCACCCCGATAATGCTGGCCATTCGCACTGCTGCTGGCCCTGCCAGACGCCAATGCTTTCGGGCAGCACCGCGTGCAGCTGTGACAGCGAATCTGCAGGTGCGCATGCGGCGAGCAAGTCGAAGTGTTATCTGGTTCCGTCTTCATACTGACCTCTCTAGAACCAGCGATTCTACTCGGCAAAGGTCGCCGCGTTCACGGGTGTGAAGGATGCCAAGGTAGGCACACAATCACGAGCAGGCCGAAGACCGTCTGGCTTCGAGCCCGGCGCGAGATCTCCGCGGCCGGAAATGGCGCACGGGCGATCGGACGAACGGAGCGAACGGAGCGACCGGAACACTGCCGGTGTTGGCAAGGAGGCATTGGACTGACCTTCTTCTGCAGGGCAACTACCCCGTCAGTCTGATTGAGGGCGATGGCATTGGCCCCGAGATCTCCAATGCGGTCAAGGACATCTTTGCGGCTGCCAAGGTACGATTCGACGAGGCACGACAGGTTGTTTGGGGCACACAGAACTGACTTTTCCAGGCGCCTATCAGCTGGGAGCCGGTGGATGTGACGCCGATTATCAAGGACGGCAAGACGGCGATCCCCGACGACGCGATCGAGAGCATCCGGAAGAACAAGGTTGCCCTGAAGGGGCCTCTTGCGGTAGGTACAAAGAGAGAGATACGAGAGACCAAGAGATACGAAGGACCGAAAATGGAAAGGAAGAGAGGAAACTAACAAAGCAGACCCCCATTGGCAAGGGCCACGTGTCGCTCAACCTGACGCTGCGGCGAACGTTTAACCTGTTTGCCAACCTGCGGCCGTGCCGGTCTGTAGCCGGGTTCAAGACGCCGTACGACGGTGTTGACACGGTGCTGATCCGTGAGAACACAGAGGGCGAGTACTCGGGCATCGAGCACGTGGTGGTGGAGGGCGTGGTGCAGAGCATCAAGCTGATCACGCGCGAGGCCAGCGAGCGCGTGCTGCGCTTTGCCTTCCAGCAGGCGCAGGAGATTGGGCGCAAGAAGGTGCGGGTGGTTCACAAGGCGACGATCATGAAGATGAGCGACGGCCTCTTCCTGAGCGTGGCCCAGCGCGTGGCCAAGGAGTTCCCGGGCATCGAGTTTGACGACGAGCTGCTGGACAACACCTGTCTCAAGATGGTGACGGACCCGCTGCCGTACAACGACAAGGTGCTGGTGATGCCCAACCTGTACGGTGACATCCTGTCGGACATGTGCGCCGGCCTGATCGGCGGCCTGGGCCTGACGCCTTCGGGCAACATTGGCGACGAGTGCTCCATTTTCGAGGCCGTGCACGGCTCCGCGCCAGACATTGCCGGCAAGGCGCTGGCCAACCCGACAGCGCTGCTGCTGTCGTCGGGCATGATGCTGCGCCACATGGGCCTGGGCGACTACGCCGACCGCATCGAGAAGGCCGCCTTTGCCACACTGGCCGAGGGCAAGACCCTGACGGGCGACCTGGGCGGCAAGGCCAAGACGCACGAGTTTGCGGCGGCCATTATCGAGAAGCTGTAGGGGTATGACAGGGGGTCTTAACGATGCTTGGAAGATGTTGTTTGATTTGTACATTCTCTTTTGTCAACGCATTGCTCATAGATGATTTAGATCTGGCGAGGTCAATACACGTGACATACTGTCTGAACGGGTAAATTACTTCTCTGAACTATTTCATTGCAGTGTGCAACGCTCGCTGTAGCTACCGCTGCGGCTGCCACGTAGGACACCCATCCTCGCTATTTTACCCCATTTACAAATTCCCTCTTTCTCCTCTTCCTCTCCTCTTCCCCTTCTTTCCTCCCCACCGCCTTTCAGTCCTCTCTCCCGCCGTCATTTCCGCACCGCGCTCCTTCACATTCTTCGACTTTTCTTCCTACCGACCCTGTCACCATCTCGTCTCTGCGCCGTCGTGCTTTCTCGTTCTGCCGGCAAAATGACCTTGCCTCTAGCTGCCAAAGGTAAGTTCAGTGCTGCTCAGAAGAAACCCCACTGCAAAATGCCCCGCACTGCCGCACTCCGCCTTCCCGTGCCCCACCGTCTTCTCCAGCACGTGCAAGGCTGCCTCTGCGAGGCCCCATGTCACTTGTGTGGTTTCGCCTCTCGAAATGCAGCTGCCTAACAGCGGGAGTTAATGGCGTACACGCCATTCACCTCGCCTCCTCTACCTCTTCTTTCACCTCTGACCTCGTCTTTTCTGCTCTTTACTACCCTCCTCTATTTGGACTTGCCTTGCCTGGTCCTTCAAGACAAGGATTGCGCATAGTAGTGCATCGCCTCCCTGCATCAAGAGGCTGTCTCTTATTCTTTCTTTTCCCCTTTTCCCCTTTTCCCCTTTCCTCCTTATTATCTTTTTTTTCTTTTCTTTTCTGGGGGATCCTTACTTCAAAATGCCTAACCCAGTTGCCGTCTCAGCGGGCTTCATCGCCGTCTCCATGGTCGTCGTGGCCGCCATTGCCATCTATGAGTCGCCCGAGGTTCGCCGCAAGGCCGACGAACTGCGGCGCCGCATCGCCATTGCCTTGCAGACGATGGGCGACAACATCTCGCCTGATGGTGTGGACGAACGCCGGCGGCGGCAGCAGCAGGACGAAACCGGTGAGCCGCTTTTCAACCGGCCGGAAGACGCCGAGGGCTTCATGATGTCGCGCGGCGGCTACACGAACGAGGACCCGGGCGTCGTCGCTGACGCCGAGAGCCGCCGTCGGCAGCGCGAGGAGCTCATGTACTGGAACCGCATGCAGATGGAGCGGAGGATGAGGGAGCAAGAGCAAGGACAGGAGACAGAGGGAACAGCACTGGCTGCCTTGGAACGGGCCACCCGCGAGGCCGCTGCTGCCGCCGGCATCGACCTGCCGCCGGCCCTCGGCGGCGAGCAGCGGCAAGCCAGGACATCATTTGACGAGTTTCTGCGGCCCGACCACAACTCCGACCGAGGTGCCTTTGTGGTGAATACGGGTGCCGACGTCTACAACGCGGGCGACGACAGCGGACAGCTGCGCCGGCGGCGGCGGGACCCGACCGCGGCGGTAGCAACGGCGGCGACGGCCATCTATGCCAACCCGTTCGGCGACGAGTATGGCATCGAGACCACGGACGAGTACCACACGGCGTCGTCTTCGTCGTCGGCGTTCTCTTCGTTTGCGTCGGTCAAGGCGGCGGACAACGATGTCTTCAACGCGGACTCGGCCTACCGCGTGACGCCGGGGCGCGACGAGGCCATGTCGGACATTTACAGTGCCACCGAGCCGGACACGAGCCGTGCGAATGGGACTGGTAATGAAGGCAGGAGCGGAGCTGTCAGCACCGCCAATCTTCTGGATGCCGTGTTCGACCGGCTGCCAGCCATCCCCGAGGCCGCGGCAGCTGCAGCCATCCCCAGCGGCGTGTCTGCTACCGGGTCAGCGCCAGTGTCCGAGGTCTTCTTCGATGTCAACGACTACACGACGACGCAGTCGTCGGCGACGCTCGACTTGGACGACGACCACCGACCTCTGCGCGACACGGCATCGGAGCTGTCGCTACGGCTGCAGCGCGCTCGTGGAGACGAGACCAACGTCAACGACGGTGACAATAGTCACGCCGAGGCGTACAATGCGATCCAGGCGTGGGCACAAAACTCGTCATCCTCAGCAGCAGCAGCAGCATCCTCCTTCTACTCGCCGCTGCCAGTGACGCCGTCGGTAGCCATGTCGGAGCCGTCCGTGATCAGCGTGGGCGAGCTGACGCCGACCCGATCGCTATCGGTGTGGGACGACGACGTGGCCGACGCGGAGGGGCGGGCTTCCGCGGCGGTGTCAGCGGGCGGCTCTGCTGCAGTTTCTGTCGCAGCGGCCAACGGCTCAGACTACGGGGTGGTGAGCGACGACGAGGAGGAGGGTGAGAGCGTGATGACGCCGACGAGCTGGTCCGAGGTGGGCAGCGTGGTGAGTGAGAGCGACGCAGGCGGCATGCATGCATGAGGGGGGAGGGACGTGTTTTACTTTTGCCCGTTCGGATCTTGGGGGCCATTTCGTTTGACGTGCCTTTTCTTTTGTCACGGTCTTTTTTCTGGAAAACGGCGTTCTGGGCATTGAATGCGCAGCGCAAGCGATAGGGAAGAGAGGGAGAGAAGATGTATGGAAAAGAAAGGCATGCGCTGCGTCTTGCTCGTCGGGTGTCGTCGTACTGCCGTACTGGTCTTTCTTACCGTTTCCTCACCACTCTCCAACGTAACAAAAAGGAGGCCAACTTTCGCGATCCTGTCTTTTCGGTTTCCACATTTCCTGCTATGCCCTTCGCTGCCCAGCTAGAAAAGCCTCAAAGTTACGCGCGATCTGTGCCGCGCCTTCAGCCAGCGTCCAGCCCTTGACGGCGCACATTCGTCGGTACATGTCTTCCAGCGCCGCGTCCATGGGCGCGCCTGCGCGGTGCAGGTCGCTCTCGACCAGCAGCCGGTCAGCCGGACACGCCTCCAGCACGCCGACTGTGCGCTGCCAACTGCTGGCCGTGCTGGCGTTGACAGCCGTCGAAAAGGAAAAGTAGATGGCTGCCGGCACGCGCGCGTCCAGGTACTGCCGTAGCATGTCGACGGGCCCCGAAAAGGAGTGCAGGCAGATGGAGGGGGGGTACGGGCGATCTTTGGTCTCGGGTTCTGGAGTGGCCTCGTTCGCATCGCCTTCTTGGGTGAGCTCGTCGGCCTTGTCGGCCCGCCTCACCCTCCGCGACGGCACGGCACGTTCTACCCCCCGCCAGGTCGCAGCCAGCGTCTCGTACAGCAGGCCATGTGCCTGAACGCCGTGGACGCTGACGGGGCGCTGAAGGGCGGCGGCGAGTCGAAGCTGCGCGGCCAGGACGGCGGCCTGGTGGGTGGGTTGCACGCGGAACGGAGACAGGCGGCGTCCCTCGCGACCGCCGGGGGTGGTCCCAGCCGCCGTCCCAGAGTCCACTGCCACCGGCACGGGCACGCGAAAGGCCTTGTCGAGGCCGATCTCGCCGACGAGTGCACCCGGATGCCGCTGCAAAGCCGCGCGCGTCTCCCGCACATAGACCGACAGCGGGCGGATGGCCGGCAGGCTGCGGGCAAGGTCGTCGAGGGCCGTCACGAGGTAGGCATTGTGCGAGTCGTGGCCATCGTCGGGGTCGTCCAGCTTTGGCGATGGCAGCATCACAGCTGCCAGGTGGCGGCGCTTGTCCTCCAAGGAGACGAGGTCGGGGGGGACGCTGCTGTCGTCGCCGCCATTGCCGCCGATGTCATCATACAGCTGGTACGAGAACCAGGGATGCCAGCCGAGTGCGGGCACGACCTTGTGGCTGATCGGGTCTCCCTCTTCTCCCTCACCCAGCGCCGCCACTAAAGCCTGGTCCTGGGCGCGCGTGGCCATGACGACCAGACGAGCGGCACGCATGGCCGGAACGTCGTCGAGGGAGGCCATGGTGTCTGTGGGGTGGCAGTGGGCGTCGTAGATGGGGTGGGTGCGCCATGGCAGCGGCTCGGCTGCATTGGGGTCGTCAAAGGACACGCCGAGGACGGGCGCGTCCGGGTCGCCGCACATTTTGGTTGCTTAGAACTCGGGGGGTCTTGCTCTGGTCATCCTGATGCATCAGAGTAGCGTGGTTACAGTGGGTCCAGGCGGTTGGCAGAGTTGATACAGCGCAATCTACGACAAACACCCACTGAAGAGCTCTGAAAATTCAGGTATCATTTTGACCGAAGGCAGCAAACCCAAAGAACACCGAAACGCCGCATCCCAGCCATAGTGATATATACATGTACACCCCCACGCTGTCCAGCGTCTGCCTACAGTGTCTGCCAGAAGTAGTTGGCGTAGAAGAAGCGCGAGAACTTCTTGTCCATGTTGACCACATGCACGTCGCCCTTGCGGTCGTTGCGGATGACGGCGCGCGACCACTCGCCCTCGTGGCCAGCGCCATCGCGCTCTAGCTCAATGCCGAGACTGCGATAGACCTTGAGCCGGAGAAGGACCTCGTCTTCGGTGGGCGCGCCGCCGCTGCTACCGCTGCCGCTTCCACTGCCGCCAGAAGATGACGACGCGCCACCGGCCGGCCCGTCGTCGCCCTGTAGCTCGAGCTCCTGTAGCCGTGCCGACAGGTCGGCAGCTTGGGCCGACAGCCGCTCGGTCTCCATCTCTAGGTCGGAGGCAGCCTTGGCGACGCGGAACTTTTGTGTGTCGAGGTGCGCAATCGTTGGTGCATGGGCGGCTGTGGTGTGCTTGGCGGCGAGCTCGTCGTGCTGCGCCGAGAGTGTGTTGAGTTGGCGAGCGAGTTCTGGCGGTCAGCTTCTCTCCGTATCTTCTCTCTCCTCTTCTCTCCCCTCTTCTCTCCCCTCTTCTCTCCCCTCTTCTCTCCCCTCTTCTCTCCATCTTCTTATTCGGTTCTTCTTCTCGTCTTCTCTTTTCTCACTCACTCCTCAAGGCTGCTTCGGCTTGCTCGACCTGGAGCTGACGCGCCTCCTGCAGGGTAGACAAGGACTCCTTAATGCGTGCAACGGCCGCCTTGTCGGGGGTAATGTTAAAGTTGTCGACGGTGTGCTGGATGAGCTGCAAGATGTTAGTTGAAGCGTCTTCATTTCCAGTCTCCCTCATTTCATCTTCTCGCTTTTCTGTCTCGTCCTTCACTTTCTTCAACGTACCACGGATGGATCTTCTTCGAACAGCATCTTGACAGTACGCGTTCATACGCAAGATGGCAAGTTGCGGCTATGTCGACGTAGAGATTTCTGTTGTGTTGACAAAAAAGCATCGCGACGCGCGCTTCTGCCAATCGCTTTAACTATAGGCCGTTGTTAGGGTGATTATCTTATCGGCGATTGACCCGCGCCCCGCCATAATGCAGCATTCCC
Organism: Ophiostoma angusticollis; assembly: GCA_019925545.1. Classification (NCBI taxonomy): domain Eukaryota; kingdom Fungi; phylum Ascomycota; class Sordariomycetes; order Ophiostomatales; family Ophiostomataceae; genus Ophiostoma; species Ophiostoma angusticollis. The sequence continues at coordinate 330,506 of JADHKL010000014.1, forward strand.
TCCTGCAATTCAGTGTTTAGCGCCAACTACAGGTGGTCTCGTGCCTGGTGGGGGACATGCAGGGCGGGACGCTCAGCACATTACGGCATCTGCAAGGTCACGTTAGCGGCTCTCAGGCCTGCAAGGCAGCAAAACCGCCCATACGGAGTAAGCGTTCGGGTGGTGACTATTAGCTCTGACGCGCGGAGTGGCGGAGGCGACGAGAGCCCGGACACAAGGTTTTTAAGACCTCCCTTGCTGCCTATTTCAATTGCAACCGTCGACATTGGCGAAGAACGACGACAACGACGACAACAACTACAGCGACGACGACGACGCATTCCGAATCGAACCATCTTTGAGCTCTGTCAAGCAACGCGAGCTTGACCCCATCCTTTTTCGTCTTCTTTGCTTCCTCCCTGGCCAACATGGGCGCCGCTCTTCCCTGTACGTCGTCATTTTCCGTTTCCCCTTTGCTTTCGTTCGTCTTTACCGCGTCTTCTTTCGTTTCTTGCTGCTAACCTCCCCAGACGCAGTCGATGCCGAGACGTACGTGTTCCGAAAGCCGTGACAGCCCGACTCGACCGGACCGCGTGCGCATCGAGCAACGCCCCGATATGCCAAGCGGCACACGGATGACGATGCCGATGCTTCTTTTCGCAGAGCTTGTCTTCAGGGCTTGCCCCTGAAGTGCCTCCCTAGTCTCCCGCTGACGTTTTGACAGTCCACTCAACCCGGCGGAGCTCCAGGTGCTGCGCGCGCAGTACGAGAAGGAAGGCGACATGGTCGGCGTCCAGACAAAGTTCAACTTTGCTTGGGTAGGTCTCAATCGTCTTGTCGTCGTCTTGCCTTGTCTCCAAGGACCACGCTAATTCCAACGCAACGTAGGGCCTGGTCAAGTCCTCGGCACGCGCCGACCAGCAGCAGGGCGTCATGCTCCTGACGGAGATCTTCCGCACGTCGCCCGAACGGCGCCGCGAGTGCCTCTACTACCTGGCACTCGGCAACTACAAGCTGGGCAACTACGCCGAGGCCCGACGCTACAACGACCTGCTGCTCGACAAGGAGCCGACCAACCAGCAGGCCGCCAACCTCAACACGCTGATCGACGACCGGGTGCAAAAGGAGGGTTTGGTGGGCGTGGCCATTGTGAGCGGCATCGCCGTGGTGGCCGGCGTCGTAGGCGGCGTACTGCTACGGAACCTCGGCCGCCGGAGATGATCGGCTGGGGGTTGGGGGGGAGTAAGCTGCGTCGGCCGGGGCAGTTGAGGAGAGCGTTGCTCTTCTTTCGAGACCAAGGCCTGCCGCGGCGAACGCAACCCTCACTCTCAACGAACGGCAAAGGCGAAAGGCGAAAGGCGAAAGGCTGGGACTTTGCTGGACGGATAGGTCGTTCTTTTTTCTTCTGCTCTCTTCTCTTTCCTCCTTTTTGCATATCGGTGCGCTGCCTTTTGTCTCTTCTCAATCTGTCTTTCTACCAAATAATGATTATAACAGCAGCAAACCGTCATCTATCTTACCTAGTACCTTGGGAACGGACAGGAAGCAGGGCTGCCCTGCTGGGTGTCAACGACAGCCGTCCCGACCAACGCCACTCATAGAAACTCTTGAAATTAGCGAGCATGAATAATAGTGTTGTAGACTGACAGACCGTCGAAAAGCCTCTGGCAAAAATGGCTGCGAGTACGGAGTACGGAGTACAGCTTACCGCCGTCTCACATGAGACTGCTCCTCAGCCGCTGCAACAAACAGTGGAAATACCTGTGACGCAGCTCATACGGGCCAACCGGCTCTGGTCGGGCGTATCATTTGCCGTTAATTGTTCTGTTCAGTTTTCTCTGCATTTCTTCGGCTTTCTCCCGCCGCTAGTCCATTAGTTACACAGTAGCACTATCTTGCACTGTGCGGGCTACTCCTCGCCGCCCACGCAATCTCGCCATCACAACGCCCCTCCACGTTGTCCACCGGAACCCAACGTCGACTACTCTGAGGCGAGTCACAGCCACTGCCACCGAAGCAGGCAGCCAACAATCCGCCTGCTCGACGGGATACACGCAGCTCGGTGCATCCCTGTGTCTTTTTCGGCTCGCTGTCTTCTTCTTCATCGCTTCGGCAATATCAGAATTCTCAACGGCGGCACGTTCCTTTCTTCCTTCGTCGTCTTTATCTGTCTTCTCCTCATACCCGACGACATCGCCACGAACCTAAACTCATCTTTCCCCTGCGTTTGTATGACCTTTGAAACCTCGTCACCTAGAAGAGTTATCTCATCCTTGTCAGGGCACGTCTCAACATCTCGGCCTCTGCCCTCCTTGGATCCTTCACGCCGTCCTCCATCCTTCAAACGTCCTCGGCCCTCCGCTCTTGGTACCCTACCCTCATCGCGGCATATTGACGGCCCGTGCTCCCGCCTCCCGCCACCTCGGCCGGTCTCCGGCGCTGACCCTGTTCGGGATCCGCCATGTCGTCGGCGGTCTTCCGGACCGGCCGCCGTCTGGCGCCCCGCGACGACCAGAACATCCTCTTCTGCCACAACTGCGGTCACGAGTGGTACCGCAGCGCCAGCATCTCATCGCCACCGCCGCCCTGTCCGAGTTGCGATGACGAGTTTGTCGAAATTGTCGAGCGCGACAACGACCCCCGGGCGTTCCAGCACACTCCTCTACCTCCATTCGCCGATGCACTTTTAGAATTCCGCGGCCTGGGACCGCATTTTCATGACCACCACTTTCATCAGCACTACCATGACCACGACCATGGCCACGATCACGGCCATGATCACGACCATGATCACGACCACAATCAAGATCACGATCACGACCACGACCACGAAGACGAATGGGAAGACTCAGATCCAGAAGAAGCCGACATCGAAGAGGAAGAGTTCCACGGACCTAACATTTACATGTACCGTACCATCTCCACGTTTGGTGACCGCCCCGGCAACAACACCACCAACACCAACGCCAGCAGCAACAATGGCGCTGACCAGTCTCGCAGCGCCTTTGGCCGGCCGAGCCAAGCGACACCGCAGCAGCAGCATCAGCAGCCAGGAGGCGCAGGCCGACGTCGACCCGGTGAAATAGATCCGGCCAACGCCGAGGCCCTGATGAACACGTTCACCCACATTATCAACGGGTTCGGGCGTTCGCAGGCCGGCCGGTCCGGCCCCGAGACGCTCTTTTTCTCCAACGGAAGCCAAGGCACTGGCTTCGGAACCATACGCCACACGACCAACACGACCTTTGGCACCACTAGTTTTACCATAGCCGCGGGTCCAGCACGGCCCCGAGATGGCAGTCGCACCGCCGCCGCCGCCGGCCCCTCTGATTTTAATACGTAAGTATATCTGCGCTGCATCTTTTGCTTAGTGGCATGTGCCCCTGCTAACGTTCTAAGATTCTTTGGCAACATGATGGACAATATCGGACCGCCCGATGTCGAGCAGCAGCACCAGGGAGGGGAGGCCGGCGCGGTACCAGTAATTCCCGCGATGATGCACCAGATATTGGCAACCTTGCTTAACGGCAACTCCAACATCGCGAATGGTGACGCCGTTCATTCCGAGGAGGCGCTGGACCGCATCATCTCCATGCTAATGGAACGGAGCCAGGCGTCGACCGGCGCGCCGCCGGCCTCACAAGTAGCGCTGGATGAGCTGCAGCGGAAGAGAGTTGACGACAAGATGCTGGGCGCCGAGGGCCATGCCGAGTGCACCATCTGCATCTCCGAGGTGCAGCTGAACGAAGAGGTTCTATCCCTGCCTTGCAAGCACTGGTTCCACGAGGATTGCGTGGTCATGTGGTTGAAACAGCACAACACTTGCCCGGTGTGTCGGCATCCCGTGCTGGCGAGCGACGGCTCTGATGCAAACCCACGAGGCAACCAGTCAGCAGATACTAGAGCCACCACCACCACCAACAGCAACAACAACAGCAACAACAACAGCAGTGCCAACGGCAGCGGCGGTGGTGGCAATGGAAATAACAGTGGCACCGGTAACGGCTTTGCCCGTGGCCTGTTAACCGTCAACTTCAGTGGACGGGGCAGCAATGATAACAATGCCAGCACCGATAACAGCAGCAGTAGCCGAGGCGGGAGCAGCTTTTGGCCTGGTGGTTTTAACGGTACCACTAGTCCAGTCACGGGCCGGCCACAGTCAAATGTTGACACATCCACGTCGATGTCCGCATCGGCTTCCGGGTTGAGCGCGCACCAGCAAAACATAGAAAACGCCTACAATCTGCGCCAGCGCAGTTCGCAGACGAACCAGGACCGCATCAACGCCATTCGCAACACGGCCGGCTTGCCGCCCACGTCCATCAACCGGCTGCCAAGAACCAACAGCGACAGCAACGCCAGCAATGCCAGCAGCAACAGCAATCTCCCGTACGGCTACCGCAGCCCGCGCGTGCGCGAGCGCTCCACAGCGTCTGAACGGCGGCGTCGCGATTCGCACTCGCCAAACCCGGGCCTCAACTTTCTCAGTCGCCGGTACAACATCCCGGCCGACTACGACGACTTTTTCGGCGGCCCGGACGCGACAGACGGCAGCGGCTCTGCCGCCGGCTTTTCGGCGGCTTCGCAACAGCCGCACGGCAGCGGCTTCTACCAGCGGTGGGGTCTGGGGATTGGTAGTGGCGGTAGTGGCGGTGGCGGCGGCGGCGGCAGTCGCAACAATGGTAGCCGCAACAATGACAGCGGTAGCCTTGGGGGCAGCGGCGACCCCGACCGCGACTACGAGCGGGACAGAGAGCGCGAGCGGCAGTGGGAGCGCGACCGCGAAGCGAGCCGGAGCCGGGTGCGCGAGTCGTACCTATGGCACGGCAGCAGCGGCGGCGGCTCACAAGCGACTACGTCTAGTACGACGCGCACGGCGACGCCACCGAATCCGAGCCGGATGTCTACGTGGCAGAACCACCGCGGGCACAGCAGCTCGCAGCACGCGTCGGAGTCGGCGGATGCGTCCTTGGACCACCAGATGACGGGCACGGATAGTGGTAGCGGTAGTGGAAGCGGTGGTGGTGGTGGTGGTTGTGGGCCGGTGCCGCGCGGGCCGGTAGGACGCTCGCATGGCGGTTCGTGGCTGCCGAGCAGCAACTACACGATGCGATTTGGCGGCGACGGCCACGCTGACGAGCCGACGACTAGCGGGCACGACACGGGCAACGCAGACAATGGAGACGGCGGGAACAACACCGCCACCAGCAACACCAGCAATGGCGGCGGCAGCGGTTTCTTGAGCTTTTTCCGCAATTTTGGTGCCGGCCATCCGTCGGCGAATGCGCGGCGGCGACCGTGAACTGGAGGGGGTCGAGAGAGGTAGTGAGCGGCGGCGGATTTTTGCGGCATGTTTTGTCTTGCCACTCCATCAACCACTCTAGACTGGCATTGCGTCATCTCTACTCCTTTCTGGCGGGTTTCTTTTTTTCAAATTGTCATGGCCTGTTTGTCCTTTCTGTCGTTTCATTCTTTCCTACGATTTGACGGAGACCGACTGCCGAAGATTTTCCCTACTCTCATTCTCCTGCGTCTGTATTTGTTTTTGTCGTATCTTTTTTCTTTACTCCCTTGGGCCCGAGCCCATTTTTAGATGTTTGGTAGCATTGTCTTTATCATAGTCAAATCGTTTCAAGACCAGCCGCTCTTGTCTCCTTGTGATGTCTATACGCCGTGCTATTCCGTAGAAATCGGCCCCGCGGCCGCTGATCGGCCAGGTACCGCTTGAGACTGTCTGACTCCGGACCACGTTCCTGTGTAATAGGTGCTGTCAGACATTTCGTAGTAGCGGGTGCTCCACATGCAAGGCGGGTTGACGTTCTTCCTTCCAGCATTTGTCTCCTTGATCCGAACAGCCCTCCCCGTGGCACCAGCCGAGACTTAGTAGCCTTTTCGCGCAAGCAAACCAAAATGCCGTAAAGCCCGCTGACAGCCGCTGACAGCGGAGACGTTATGCCTACTGCGTGCTCCATAGCGCCTGCCCGCGCTGGAGGCCTGTGTTGGATTCGGCAGCCACGGAGCACGGAGCAACTAATAAAAGCGGAAACCACCTCGGTACCGCAGTTAAATGGAGCCCCTAGTTAAAGCTCGACGCCCTTCCCTTTTCCCTTTGTCCTGCCTGTCGTCCTTGCTCAACAGCTCCGAACGGAGTATGCTGGCGCTTCTCGGGGCTCCTTTCGGCGGCTCCACTGCCTAGCACGCAAACCTAACCATAGCCTGGTGGGCCCCCCTGAAGAGCTCGCTCTTTCGCGCTCTTAGCCAAGACCTGAGACCTTGACATGGCATGCAGGCGTCATCTCCATTATCCAGTCAACTTGCTTTGATGTTTCTGGCGCGTCTCGAGCCTTTGTCGGCTGCTGCTTCCCTGCTCATTGCTCTCCGTATCAAGGAGCTCCCGAGTGGTTCGACATAGGTACATGTACTCGGACCCTGTCGTTCTTTGTTCCCAGCTTTCCCTTTTCTTTTTCCATTTCTCGGTTCCCCTGCTGGGCAACATCTGGCAGGAAGTGCTCTTCAGCGAGTACACTAAATTTGACCGTTTTCTGTGTCGGCAAGGCCCTAGCTGTTTCGCGACCGCCAAATTTGCCGACCTTCGCACCTTTCTTCCCTTTCTCACCTTCCTCCTCAAGGCCAAACACGTACTTGTCTCGAACCGCGTGCCTTCCTAATGTCTTACATATCCACGCAGTAACAGTAGCTTCTATTGCTCCTTCCTGATTGCTCTTCTCCCTGGCTCGTGTCTTCTTCTCTTTCTCTCTTGCTCTCTTTCTCTTTTGTATTCTCTTCTTCCTCTTCTTCCCCTTTTCACTTATATCTGCATCTTTGGACTGTGGGTTTTCCCCAACTCTGTCGCCTAATTCCTCGCAATTCCCACGACTATTACCGCAAACGCTCACCTGGAACCCGAGTCCGCGTCTATTTTATTCCCAGACTGGCCACAGCTACAATCACCGCCTCTGCGCCTTGGCTGAAGGGTGACAAGCAACGCCAGCAGGTCTCAGAGCCAGCCAGAACCATTCCGGTAGACAGGAGCCGTGATCAGAACCTGAACGCGTGTGCACAATACGGAGTTCATGTACGGCGTATCTCAGCAACCGCCGGCAAATCGTCTGCAGCATCCCCGAATAGGCTTCCGGCCAGCGGCGATTGTCAGCTCGTCCCATTTAGGAAAACTTTCCGGCTTTGGATCTTTGGGCCTTTGACCTTTAGAATCTCACTGAAAGCTTCTTCCTCCCGGTCCTGGGAACCTGTTTTTGAATCCGATTTTTCCGGTCTCTACAAATTCCGTTGGTAGCCGCGCTCTCTGCCTTTCAACTGTGCCCATATCCCGGCCATCCCGCATATCAAGTTTTGGTGGGGAATTACTACCGCTCCGAACGACAGCCGCAACCAAGTCACACGCCCGACAATTCTCCCGTCTTATATACTTGAGAGGATTCGATCTTTCGACAGTTTGGATTGATCGTTTTGACGTTTGTATTTTTGCTAGCTCAGCGCTTCCACTGCAACGCCACCAACAGTCGCTCTTTGCTTAGACCCAACGCCTCCCACCATCGGCCTGGATTTCTACCACTTGCTTCTCGCCATTTCTCACAACCCCTCGCCTCCCCCCCCCGCCCGAACCAGCAACTTTTATCCTTTCCCCATCCCCATAGCACAGCCCCTTGTTTTGTGCATCTCCAACTATCCGCCTGCCAGTTTGTCCACTGGTTCTCGCCTATCGTCTTGTTTCGGGAACTACCGCCAGCCGCTGCCAAGGCCGACGGCGCGTCACTCTGCCTTACACAACGCGTCTGCTTTTCCCGCGCTTCCTCCGGTTCACTACTCCGTACAATCTTATTTCCTGGGCTTGCCGTTTATCACCGGGCAGTGAACCCCCAGTCTTCCCCAGCTTTACCCTACCCCTCACAATACTCTCGTTGGAGCCACATATTGGCATCCCCGGACTCTTCCCGTTGAAAGCCCGTTTGGAAGCTGCCCATTGATTCACTGAATCGATATCCAGTCTGTCGGGTTAACCCCTCCGTCTTGGCTACCCACACCTTATCCTTAGCAGACCTCCAATGTCGACGCTGTCGTCAATATAGCGGCGAGAATGGAGATGAAGCCCAACCCCAGCTTCTTCGGAGGCTTTCCGAGCCCACATCAGATCAGCGGATCTGTCAGAGGTCGACATATACACGTTGCACCCCTGGAATTTCGTGGCTACCGGCCGCCTCATGAGCCGGAGCACCAGGCGCAGCTTGCCTTTGGCAACAGCTCTGGCAGCCCAAACAAGCGCAAGGCCGGCGGCGACTTTTACCTCCAGGACGGTATGCGCCTGGGGACGCCAGTAACGAACGAGGCCGACGGTGAATACGATTACGATGTGAACGGTTACGGTGCCAGCCGGAGCCGGTACGAAGGCGGTGTGAGCGCTGGCAGCTACGACGAGGACGCCCCTGATCTGGCCACCCATCGTATCCAGAACAGAGTCGGAAACGACGTGCGCATGGTCATCAGCAACCACTCTAACGCAGCCGTTCCTTTTGCACAGAGCGCCACCAGTAGTGTCACTAGCAACGAATATGCTTCTCCAACGCCAAACACTGACCCTATTGCTGGCTACGGATACGTCGGTGGCTCAGAAAGCAGCCCGGTACTTGTGAACAACGGCGGCGGATCCGGCTCCGCCATGAACAGCAATGGCGACACTCCAAATCAAACCTTGCCTGACCAATCCAGGAAGAAGCAGAAGCGCAACAAGCCAACGTTGTCGTGTTCCGAATGTGTTGAGCGGAAAACAAAGGTGGGCTCTTTTTGCTTTTCGTCTAGTCAGACTGGCATGCTAACACATTTCAAAGTGTGATCGTGGTCGGCCGCACTGTCTTTCTTGTGAGTCTCTGCATTATCTCTCTCTAAGAAATCAGTAACCCGTTCGAAACTCTAACTCGACCGCCAACAGGTATCAAGCGCCAAACGGAGTGCAAATATGCCCACGTTGCAAATTTACTAGAGTACGTGTCCAATGCTATTCCACGTCACGCCAACGGTACGATGGCTGACCATCAAATAGGGAGACAAACAGAACAGCGGCAGCATCTGGCGGCCGCCGTGTCACACGGCCACCTCTGTCGAAGAAGATACCTGGATCCTCTTCGGCTTTGTCAATACCCAACATTGCCGATCGTGGTATTTTGAATGCCCATGTGGAGTCTCTCGGGTCTGTTGCTCTGTCGACGGGACTCTTGTCGAACGTCCCTTTTTCCGTGCCATCTGCTTCCAACGTCTTTGGCATCGGCTCGGAACACCCCTTTGCCAACTACTGGACCTGTGGGGGTGGTGTAACAGAGGTTGTTTCCGTCTTACCTCCCAAGCTGCAGTCCCAAGGCCTGCTTTGCAGCTACTTCGAGTGCTTCGATCCGGTTTATCCAATGTTAGACAGGCAGCAGTTCTATATCGATTTCGAAAACTTCTGGTCCCTACCGGACGAAGAAAAGAGTTTGGTGGACCCTGCATTTATTGGCCTTTATTTCGCCATGCTGGCCATCGGCACTCAGTTCACATCAACGACGCCTCCACGGGAGAGAAAGCAGACGTCCGAGTTCTACGCTTCTGCTAGCAATCAATCTCTCCGCCTTAGTTCCTATCTGAGCTCGGCATCAATCCGGTCCATCCAGACAATGGTTTTGATGACCTACTTCCTGATCAACGACAACCACGCATCAGACGGCTGGGCCTTTGCGGGCATCCTCATGCGCCAGGCATACGCTATGGGACTGCATAGAGACCCCAATATAGGTAAGCAAAATTGCGCCAGCCTGATTCATTTTGATTTATATCCTCGGCCTGTTCCTGGCTGACTTTTCTCAGTTGCCCCCACGGCGAGTCCGTATGAAAAGCAGCAACGACGCAAAGTGTGGCAGGCTGTCCTCCTTCAGGACACGTTCCTGACTGTCCTCTTGTCACTTCCGCCAACAGCAACTCACACGGACGTGAACGTCGAGGATCTTGAAGAGGACGATGGGATCGGGTCAACCAACGAAAACAGAGTGACGGACACTGCGTATATTCGCGGTTCCTGGACGCTGGCCAACCTCGTACAGGAAGTCATCAGCAGCCCCCGATCGCTCGACGTGCCCATTTGTACTACGTCGCGCCACAAATCGAAGATGGTGTCGGACTTTCGTGCCATCTACCGCAGTTTCCCAGACGTGTTCCGCAGCTGGGACCCCGAGTCACTGACGCAGTTGGCCAAGACGAACAAGCGCGTGGTGCGCCAAACTCTTTTTCTGAGCAGCAACTACTTTCACAACTTGATGTTGGTGCATGCGTCTGAGTCGGCGGATGTGCCGGTCAACGTTCGTGGCACACTCGAGGCTGCCCACGATGCCATCACAGCGTTCTTTGTTCTCGTCAAACTGTTCGAAGAAGAGGCTGGCGTTTGGTGGGTCTTCAACCACCGGGCGTTTCTAGAGGCGTTGTGCATTGGCGGCGTGCTCAAGGAAGCGGCATTGAAGAACGGCGGCAATTCCGATTCGATTGCAAAGGATCCGCTGTATGCGCGAGCGCGATCCGATATTGGTAGGCTCTTCTTCCTCTTTGGGCCCATTTTGACAAGGCTGGCTTTCTAACGATGAGCAGAAAAAATGGTGGAAATCATGCGCGTCATGGGCGAAGGGCAGCATGGCTCTGAAGTAGCTAGAACACGGGTCAAGGTTCTCGGCGAGTTTTTATAGATTTTGTATGCTTTTTTGTCACGATATAGCGCGGAGCATGACCTGTACAGGTAGATGTTGGTTTGTGGGAGGGCTACTCCTTTCTTTTTGCCTTTCGCTTGGATTGTATCACCTACCTACCGTTACTATATTTTCTTCTGTCATTCAATGCCATTGGATATCATTCAAGTCATTATTACTTTCTATGACGAGTTGAGGCTGCAAGTATCATGTGTCCACGTGTAATACTGCCCACCAAGATGAATTCAGTGCTCTCATCGGAAAGAATTTGAATTACTGTGGCTTTTTGACCCAAACGTTATGATGATTTGGGCTTAGAAGCTGCCGGCTATATCACCTAACTGTGAGCGTGCACAGACAATGACAATCAAGTCGAAAGTCTTGATCGATTGATTTTGTTTTCATTCAAGTTCTTCTTCTGCGAAAATACATTTTCTAACTCCGTAGTCCGCAAGTTGGCATGCAACCTTTGAGTCTAAGGCACCGTCTGACGTATGGTCCTTCTGATTAGTCAGCCGGGACCCACATCACATGGCTGCCGACGTGGACGACAGTGGGACCTCGCCCCGTCCAGCTGTACGGAGTACTCCGTACCAGGTACTTAAGCTTCTATTGAGCGCACCCGACAAGAAGAAACAAAGAGAAAGCGTTCTCGAGATAATGCTGATTCGGACGCCGTCTGCATCGGCCTCACCAGCCGCTGCGCTCGCAGCTCGGCCGCCTACTAGCGCAGGCACTGGTCCCGCTCCATGGCGCGCCATCTTCCTCCAGCACCTCGGGCAGATGAGCCCGCCGCTCTGCGCCGTGAGCACCCTGCACGCGGACGACAAGAACAGCAGCAGCAACAGTAACGGCAGTGGTAACCACTTGTTAACGCCGCGCGTCCGCCACTGCGTCTTCCGCGGCCTCTGGGCGTCCCTACCGGACAACGCACACAACCCGGCGCCGCGCAACCCGGCCGGCGTCTACGCATCGGACCTACCTGTCTTTACGACGGACGTGCGCATGGCCAAAGCGGCCGAGCTGGCGGGTAGCGGCGGCGTGGTAGAGGCGGTGTGGTGGGCGGCGGCGGCGGGCACGCAGTGGCGGTTGCGCGGGCGGGCGTGGATGCTGGGCGGCGCGGACGTGGAGGGGCCGGGCGGGGCAGCGGCACGGGCGGCCATTGGGGCGCGCATGCGGAGGGTGGCAGCCACGAGCGAAGGGGGGGCAGAAGCAGCGTCGAGCGAGGCGAGGACAGAGTGGTCGTGGGCGCGGGAGGTGACAGCGCACTTTGGTAACATGAGCCCGGCGATGCGGGGCAGCTTCCGCAACCCGACACCTGGGCAGCCGCGGCCGCGGCGACACGACGGCGAGGACGGCGATAAGGGCCAGGGGCTAGGGAAGCCGGTCGGGGACGACGAGCTGGACGATCCGGAGGCGCGGGCGAACTTCCGAGTATGCGTGATCGTGCCGGAGGAGGTGGACCAGGCGGACTTGTCGGACGGGAAGGACCCGCGGCGGTGGTTGTACCGGTACGTGGGAGGGGAGGAGGGGGAGGAGGGGGAAGAGGTGATCAATGGTTGGGCCAAGATGGAAGTGTGGCCATGATGGGAGAAAGGGGAGTCGGCTTCGGGTATTTCCCGATGCAGTGTCGAGGTAGACCCGGTCGAAGGCAAGGCGCGAGGACTAGCTGGCCCAGGGTCTTGCTTGGGAACTGGGACAATACGGAGTAGTGTTTCTGCACCAGGAGCATGTCAAAAGCAAAGTGTTCGAAACAGGACATAGTCAATGGCATCATCGTTGACGCTATGATTCTGTTGTCGACCTTCCCATTCAGGAAGAGTGCTCAGCTGGCACGATGGGGAAAGAAGCTTGGTCTCGAGGCGAAGCAAGCCGAAACAATAAAGTCTCGACAGGAAGAGGATGTCGTTGCGGCCTAAGACAAACCAAGCAACCTCTTCGCCACAACAAGGACTGGCTAAGCGCTCTCGTTTCATTGTCTGTGCCTGTGTCTGGCTTAGCGCTGGGTGTTGGCACCTGCCCTTTTTGGCAGTGCTTGTTGGAAACGGGTGGTTGGCGGGAAGGCGCGCTGCCGAAAGCCACTACTCCGTAATACTCCGTACAGCGCGTAGAGTGATATATTGGCTGTACGGAGTACAGAGTACGGAGTATTGACTCAAACCTATTCTCAAGTTTAAGTCTGTTTCTGCGGTAATGTTTTACTCGTTCTGGCCCTGTGCAACTCGTACGGGCCGCGTGGCGGTGAGACGCCGTTGAGCGTGCGCATGGTGGCACATGACTCGACCACGTCACACACGCTTCTTCAACCTAATATTCAGATATGCTTTTTATGTCTTTTGTTCAAGGCGTAGGATACTCGCAGGCGGATGATCCCAGATTTGGAGCATCTTGTCATTTACGGAGCTTTTGAAGGGAACGGACGCCTCGCAGCTTTACATTACTCCGTACGGACTCACGGAGTATCTCTCTATTTTTTTATTGCGCCTGTATTCCTAAGAGGTACCCGCAATCGTCTCTATCTGCCAAGGTAAGATACATTCTGCTGGGCCCCTGCTGCTCCCAGACTCCTGGGAGAAAAGAGTGGGTCTGGGTCTGGGTCTGTTCGCGGAGTCCATTGAATTCGGTGCCCAATTCGTACTCCATACTCCGTATTCCGCCAGAGATTTCGTAGAGTGACTCTTGCTACCAGCCCACGACACCCATATCCTTGTTGTCAAGCACATGTACATGTACATGTTACGCCCCAGCCTCGGCTCGTGCAGATAAGAGCCGTCCTCATGTGCCGTGGCTGGTCTGATGCGCTGTTGGCGCCGTGCAAGCCTGCGCAACAATCAGCTGTCCAGTGAGCAGCAAGCAATACAGGAAAAAGGGATGAAGCCAATACCACGGTCAGAGAAAACGGCGCATGAAGGCTAAAACCTTCACTGCCACTTATGTTCTGTTGAAGCCAGCCACCTCAACCCCTGGCCAGCCTGGGTGTGGCAGCCACGAGGCCCCCACCTGCCCTAACAGTATTGCGCACAGACTTTGCGCAAAACCCGTCGCCACAAAGACACCTGCATGCCGAGGAAAAAGCCGCCGCCTCACCGCCGGATAAGCGTGCGAATCGCACATTACACCCCGACTTTAATACCTAGAATTCGGTGCCGAACTTGGCTGGGCTTTGTATGCGTCTTGCGCCTTGTATTTGCTTCGTTGTACTCTGTACTCTGTACGGTGTGCGGAGTACAATTGCCGTGACCTTTGTGCTTCATATCAGGCAGGTGCAGCGCTCCAATCGCTGCTTCCTCTTTCGTCCTTGCGCCCTCCTCCCACTTCTTATCAATGAGCTTCCCTCTCCTTGCTTTTTTTCCTGTCCTTGCTCTTCTGCTCCCCTCTTCGTAACTCTATTCTTGTGCTTACTTTACCATTCGATCATCATCTTCTTCCCCCCATGCTGTGACACGAACGGTTCACACCCTTGCTGCACATCGCTGCCGTCTGCGCAAATCCCAGTTTTTTTCTTCGATCCACGCCCCATACTGTTGGCCACCCACACCCCTCCTCCGATTCCCAGCAGCTAAAAGCTCAAACGATCGTCGCTTGACTACCTACGAAGAACGCACGCTTTCCGAGTTTAAACGGCTTTGGCTTTTAATGTGGCCTACGCAGTACTAGTTAGTACTTGTGTTATCTCTCGGTACTGGTTCCCGAACTTTGCAGTATCTCCAACCTCCCGTCGCTCCGCAAACTCCCTCGCCACGCAATATACATACGCTCACGGTTGCGTTCCCCAAATATACTCGCTTTACAGCCTCTTTACGGTCTCTTCATAGCCCTCCCCTTCCTCCCCGGCCGAGTTCATGCGGCACGCCTCCCGCCACCAGAAATCTACCACATCCTCCGTGGCCCCAGTTGGCATTTTCCCAGGATCCTCTCCCCGGAAAAACACCAAACGCCTCCTCAACAACAGTCAACCAGGCGTTCGGGAATATATTAACCAGCACACGGAGCTCAACCTGGACAAATGAGGCAAATGAGGCTGTCCGGCCCATATTGAGAACACCCAGAAACCATTCTCTCTTTTGTGCCGTGCGCCTCGGCTGCATTCACATCTTCTCTCGATCCGTCGACGCGCAACATCGCGCGGCGTCGCACCCGCCCGTCACGGATTCCCAAGGAGCCAGCAGAGGACGAGGACGGCATTGGCTTCTGGGATAAACGGCACCCTCTGCAGCGGTCGCGACTGCCACGGCCTTCTCCCATTCACCCCTTTCGGGGGAGGTGGACAAATTGCTTGCCAGCGCTTCTTGCTCCAGTCCTAGAGCCGTGAAGACGTCCGAATCGACTTCCGCTCACTGGTTTTTCTCTCGTTGTTCGAACGGCGTCCTGCTGACCTGCAGTCACTCGAAATTCACCCAGCCGTCATCATGGGCCTCTATTCTTCGCCACCGCCCATTAGCGACTTTGCAGAGGTCAAACCTACTCTGCTTGTTTGCTGGTGGACCACCATCTTCTGCTTCACCATTATTCTACTCCGAATTGCCGGCCGTTACATCCGGTCCGAACGCCTTTTCCCCGAAGACCGGACCGTAGCGCTGGCCATCATCCCTCTCTTCCTCCGCATGGGCTGCGTCCATGTCATCCTCATCTATGGCACCAACAACGTCGAGCTGGGCGAGAAGCCGTCCCCAGAAGAGGTCCACCGGCGGGCCATTGGGAGCGGCCTCGTGCTCGCTAGTCGAATCTTTCATGCTGCAACGTGAGTCTCCATGTCTTTTATATTTGGTGGACGTGGAATGCTGACCACTTTCAGGCTCTGGATCCTCAAGGTTACCATTCTCGAGTTCTTCAAGCGCATGAGTGACGCCTTGTCAGAGCGGTTTTCTCAGATCGCCCTCGTCGCCATTCGGTGCATTTTCGTCGCGACCTTTGTTGCGATTATCATCAGTGATCTTGCCGAGTGCCAGCCCTTTGGCCACTACTGGCAGGTGTACCCTGATCCAGGAGGGCACTGTCGCCAGGGTTACGCTCAGCTGCTGACATTGTCTGTCTGCAATGTGCTGACCGACCTCTTGCTGGTGCTCTACCCTATTCCCATCATCCTATTGAGTCACCAAACTGTGGCACGAAAGGTGCAACTCACCCTCCTCTTCTCTTTAAGTCTCGGCGTCGTTGGCGTCACTCTGTACCGCGTCATCCGCGTCGTCGACAGGCACGGCGACCAGCCATTACGCTCCCTGCTCGCGTCCGTCGAGCTCCTGTTCGCCACCTCTGCGGCAAATGCCCTCGTCTTGGGCTCGTTTGTCCGTGATCGTGGCGTGAAGAAGAACAAGTTCAGAGGCGGTTCCGTGATGGACTCCATGGACCGGTCCAGCATCGCTCGTTCCCGCCGGCCAACCGCCAACCGTCACTGGGGCAGCGACGAGGACCTGGTCCGCGGTCTTGGCCTTGGCGTCCAACCAGAATTGCGAGACTCCCCGGATGTCTTTGCCGACGACACTGTCTCGTTTGCGACTTCGCCAAGATCGCAAACCGTGCGGCCGGCACCTGTTGTCATACTGGACGACACGGACGTGCGGCCCTCGAGCGACAACACCACCAAGGGCACCAAATGCGGTGGTGGTGACAACGGCGTCGGAAACCTGGCTGGTTGGCAATTCCCTGACGGTCAAACTACGATTTTCAACAGAGCACAGAGTGCCAACAGTGGCCATACTCGGCTGAGCGGGCTGAGCGGGCTGAGCGGGCAGAGCGAAGACGACACCCTCTTGACAGGCGGCGATCCACTTGGTCCGTCGTCACGAAACAACTCGTCGTCAACCCGCAAGGTGTCGTTCTTTGATGCTGGCAATCTGCTTGGCGCCGATACGGAATCCGAGACCGGGACGTTGAAAAGCAGCACGAACACTGCTACCGGCACTCCTGCTGGCACTGGAGGCAGTACAACGGGTCAAAGACCAGCGGGGGCCACCAGCTCCACGGCGGCGCTGCCGACTGGCTCTGTTCCGCCTTCTCCAGTCTATCCCGCCAGCAACCGTGGCGTCCAACGCGGCTCAACCGCCTTGCTCCAAGACCTGGGCAGGCTGCCAGTCCCGTCGTCTTCGCGACAGCGCCAGGTACCAGAGCTGCCAGCGCTGCCTCTGCCGACGCCGCCTCTGCCGCCCCCTTCGGCATCGGAAGATTTACCCTTCCAAGGGCCAACACCTAGATCGGCAGAAGCATTGCAGCCACGGGACCGTTACAACTCGACGGCGGCGGACATCAGTCTGATCGATGCAGGAGGTCTTCTAGGGCCCGAGAAATGAAATACGAATGTCATGATCTATTATGGGTTTGGAATTTTTGGTGTTGCAGTTTGGGAGGTGGGCAATTTTACTTCACGGTGCCATTTATCGCCGCCTCTGTTTTTGTTGTACCGCTATATACCCCGGCCGTTGATCTAGAAGCGACGCGGCTGTTGTCTTGTTTTTTGTTGCAAAGCGATTGGATTTGGAAGGTTATTTGCATCGTTGGAAGCCGGTCGAGGTGCAGAACGAGGTGGTAGAGAATAAAACGAGCCATACGCAAAAACGGAATCTGCAAGTCGCCTTTTAAGGTGCCCTATGTTGCAGAGGATAGCGAGCGTGGTTAAGGGGAACATAACAGACTTTTCGTCCTGCGTATGGCGAGCGTTGTCACCTGAATACCGCAGCTGAAAGGCAAAGTATTTGGGTATGGTGAGGGAGAAACATGTTTTGTTTAGACATACAGAAAAGATAAAAACGCCGTAGATGGAACGACACAGAAACCGTCTCAAAAGCAAGTGCATGCCTCGACCGAAGGCAAGATCAGTCAAGTGGGGGAACCAACGCCAGTACGGAGTACAAGAAAAACCATAGCCAAGAGCCTTTTACTCTTTTTCTTTCCATCTTTCCTTCTCTCTCTCTCTCTCTCTCTTTCTCTCTCTCTCTCTCTCTCTTTCTCTCTCTCTCTCTTTCTCTCTCTCTCTCTCTCTCTTTTTCTCTCTCTCTCTCGCTCTCCCTACACACACAGCCGGTAACTCGCGTAGCGGCCGGCGGTCTCGCTGGTGCGGATGATCTTGACTACCTGGCCGCGCTTGAGGCCGAGGTAGCGGGCGACGGGGTCCTTTTGCTGGATGCGCGGTAGCTGGGTCTCCTTGAGGCGGTAGCGCGTCAGCAGAGCGGCCTTTTCCTCCTTGCTGAGCAGGACGTGCGTGGGCACGAGCTCGTGGTGGGTGATGTTGACGAGCAGGTCGTCCTGCATGAAGCACTCGATCTGCGTGTAGTTGATGGTAGCGGTGATGACCTTGCGCGCCTGCGCGCTCAGGGCACCCTGCGTGACCATGATGCCGGCGCGGAAGCTGTGCTCGTCGCAGTGCTGCACGAAGCGCTTGATCTCCTTGACGCCGATCTGCGGCTCCGTCATAAACTCCACCCACACCGTGCCGCACTCGGGCGCCGGGTTCGGCCGCGCGGCCGTCGGCGGTGGCGTGAACTTGCGTAGCATGGTCTCGGACGGCCGAGCCGAGAACTGCATTTTTGCGCGGCTGACGGTTAGAAGAAGAAGAAGAAGAAGAAGAGAAAAGGTAAAAGGTAAAAGCATCACAGCAAGAGAAGGACTTACTCTGGCACGCCGTCGGGCAGGGTGAACTTGAGCATGAACTCGTCAAAGCTGATCTTGACCTCTTCCTCAGCCAGCTCGTAGCCCTTTCATAGGTGTCAGCAGACAGCCTTCAAAGTCATAAACTCTTACTGGTTCCAGCTCAACGCACCCGATCTTGGCACATCTCGTGGACGGTGCGCCATGCCCGCCACAGCTTGCGCAGCTCGCGCTGCTTGGCCGTGTCTTCGTCTCCGTTTGGTGAGAACGACATTGCGTCTGGAGACTGTCTTCTTCTTTCGGCTCGAACGCTGCTCGGGTCGGGGTTCGCCTCGCACGCTGTGCCGAGAGGCAGCGCTTTGGTGTCGTCCTTGAAAGCTCGCTCGTGAGTGGCGTCCTAGCAGAACGATGGGGGATGATACGAGACAAAGAGCGGAGAGTGTCGGGGTTAGGATCGAGGGGTGGTGTGTCAACGTTTGACAAGTCGTGTTGGAGGCGGGATTGAATGAACAAAGGAGAGAGATCGTCGGCCGCTTTCAACGTGCTCGCAGCGATTTCGAAAAAAAGTTTGAGAGAAAGCAGCCGGAGGCGGGAGCCCCACCTAACAAGCACGCATCCAATCACGTGCAGCTCTCTTTCTGTCTTCCTTTTTTTCAATTTCTGGCCTGAAGGACAGGAGCAAAAAAGAACACCTTTACGTTCAGACCATTGCCCATCACCACATGAACCACCACGCCATTGGGCCCTTTTGATCTCCTGTCCTTGGAGCAGAGACCGAGCAGCTTTCCTATTCTTCCTTTATTATATATTTTCCTTCACAGCTACGCTACCCGGGACGATTTCACCTTTTCTCGCGACTTTTGACCATTGACCTCAACCTCTTCGCCGGCAACCTTCAACACTATTTCTCCTTCGACCACAACCTTTTGCAATGGCCGAGACCAAGACGGCGCCGGCGGCAGCAGAACCAGCGGCAGAAGCGCGGCCAGTGAAACCTGACGAGGCGGAGTACCAGGCGGCGCTGGAGAAGGCGGAGAAGGAGCACAAGGATGTGATGGCACGGCTCGTACGTTTTGAAGGGTGGCTTGATGTTGTGGGGGCCAAAGCTAACTTCTTTTTCAGAATGCCGTCAAGGCCAAGCTCGACCTCGCGCTGCCCAAGAATGACGGCCCGTCGACGACGGCGCAGAATCGGCGGCAGGAATTAATTGCGCAGCTCAAGGAGATCCGGCAGAAGCAGGCGGGCAGCAAGACGTCGCGGACATCGAAGCAGGAGCAGATCAAGCGGTTGGACGAGCAGCTGCGCAGCCGGACTGCGGAGCAAAAAGTGGCACGCGGCAAGCTGTCGTTCAAGTCGGTGGAAGACCTGGACAACCAGATCCGGCGGCTCGAGGATGAGGTCAACAGCGGGCTGATGAAGCTGGTGGACGAGAAGAAGGCTCTGGCAGAGGTGTCGAACCTCAAGAAGGTGCGCAAGAACTTTGGGCAGCTAGACTTGCAGGAGAAGCAGATTGGCGAGCTCCGCGCGCAGATCAAGCAGATCAAGGACAGCCTAGAAGACCCCGAGGCCAAGGCGTTGCGTGCGCGGTACGACGACATCCAGGCGGAGCTCGACGGCGTCACCAAGAACCTGACGAGCCTGCACGACGAGCGCAGCAAGCTGCACGCCGAGCAGCGCGACAAGTTTGACGCCGTCCGCAAGATCAAGGACGCCTACTACGCCCAGAAGAAGGCCTTTGCCACGTTTGAGCGCGAGGCCCGCAACCGCGCCTGGGAGCGCAAGCAGGCCGAGCGCGAGCGCATCGACCGCGAGCGCAAGAAGGAGCGCGCCCAGCGCCTGCTGGCCGAGGCCAGCGACCCGGCCTACCTCGACGAGATCCGCCGCGCCCGCAGCCTGCTTCACTTTTTCGATCCCTCGACCGCATCCGCGGCATCTTCTGCCCCAGCAGCCGTTTCGTCCCCTCTTACTGCGCAGGCGACCCGCAAGGTCGACGAGTCCGGCCTCAAGGGCACGCGCCTCGTGCGCAAGGAGGACCGCGACGACGACTACCTGCCGGCGGCCAAGAAGGGGGGTGCCAAGAAGGGCAAGAAAGACGGCGCCGCCGCGGCCTCGGGCAGCAGCAAGGGCTACAACGTGCCACCGTCGGTCATTGAGGACCTGGCCGCATTCGGTCTGAACCCGCCGTCCAGCCCGGCCGACGTGCCGGACGTGATCGACAAGATCAAGGCGAAGCTGGCGCATTTTGAGGCGGACCAAGAGGCGCAAACCAAGAAGGTAAGTTTTTCTTTTCTCTTTTTTTTTAGCTTCTCTCAACTCACAAGTCAGAATATCGAGAAAGCCAGGAAGGAAATCGAAAAGCTTGAAAAGGAGGACGAGGCCGCGACCGCGACGAACGGCGAAGGCAAGGGGGATGGTGACAAGGCCGTGGCCGAGGTCACGGCAGACCTCAAGGACAGCTCGCTCGAAGAAAAGGCGGAGGCGAAGGAGGGTGCCAAGGTGGAGGCATAAGGGACGAGAGAAGACGAAAAAGAAGAGAACCAGGGAGAGTGTTCACTTTGGTTTGTCATTTTCGGGCGCGCACCTTGTCACTCCTATCCAATCCTGGTCGAAAAACTGTTACAGCCGTTTGCCGTCACTTCCTTTCATTGTACCTTTTATCTTGCCTTTTGCTGGCATTATTTCTTTCATATATTGATCATTGAATCATTTGACTTTGTGTGTGAGGGAAGCGAAGACGAGAAGAGTTAAATGAGACGATACCGAAAATGAAAGAATATTCAAATTATCGAACTGTTAGATACAGCCACCAAAGGAAAAAGATTAGATGGCCAAGGCTAGATCGTGAGAAAGAAAAGACAAGAGCGACGGCCACCAAAGGAAATACAATCGCGAACCAATTTTGTGACTCCCTTTGTCCGTTCGCCTTTTGATGAGAGCAGTAAGAAAGTAAGATGGACACAGGGAAAAAAGACCCAGAAATCTCGCTAGAATGCTAAACTCTTCAAGATACAAAGTCGTCACCTCGTAAGGCATCATCATTACGATGGGAGAAGAAATGAAGAAAAAAATGAGCAGCTAGAACGGATAGGGGTACCCCGGCGGCGGCGGTGGCCGGAACGCACGACGGCCACCGGCCACCGGCGTTCGCCGGTCCACCATCGGCGGCATGCGTTCCGATGGCGGCGGCGTACGTCCGCCGCGCATTACGTCCCGGGTGTGGTGAGGCACGCCGCCGCCGTACATGGAGATGCGGTGGCTCGACGGCGGCGGCGGCGGCGGCGCGGCAATGCTTTCCGGCGGGCCAACCATGCCGGCGTTGGTTGCGTTGCCTACCATGCCACCACCAACACCGCCGCCGCCTCCGCCGCCGCCACTAGCAATGGTGGCGGGCGGCGGGACGGTGGCTTGGCGACGGCCGACCTTGCGGATGCCAAACATGGCACGGAGCGGAGGTTCACTGACACGGGGGTCGTCGTCGCCGGGGAGGGAGAAGGTGACGAGGCTGTAAAAGTACTGGAGGACTTCGGGGTAGCGCTGGACGGAGGACTGCCAGTCGTCGTCGATGCCATGCTTAAAGGCGATCTGTGCGGCCTGGATCTCGCCCGGGTGGGGCTGCATGTTGTACATGTAGGCTTGAGACTTGATGCGCTCGATTATCTGCTCGTGGGTCTGCATGCGGCGTTCTTTGAGCATGGTAAAGTACTCGAGGATATAGTCGCGGGCGCGGATCTTGACCCATTTTCTGGTAGGAGTCAGAAGAGAGAAGGGGACAGAAGGGGAGAGAAGGAGAGAGAAGGAGAGAGAAGGAGAGAGAAGGAGAGAGAAGGAGAAGAAACAAGGACACATGGAAGTGAAAGAGAAGAAGATACCTGATATCGTCGTAGATGGACTGCATCATGAGCCGTTCGGCCTGCTGCACAGCCAGTTCGAGGCCCTGGGCCTCGCAGTCACAGTTGAGGCTGGCTGGCGCTCGACATACCGCACAGTCGGGGTCCATTCTGATGATTATCTTGCGCGGCCTGTACTCTGGCGATGCTCTGGCATACATGGTTAGGGGAGAGGAGAAGAGGATAAAGAAGAACGAGAATGACAGGAAGAAGAGTGAACAGCACAAGATGCAAACAACAAATGGTCATGTCTATCCCAACCACTGGACCAGCCAGGAAAGCCAGCAAAACCGACCATAACAAGAGGACAGGAGGACGGGGGATGGAGAGATGATAACGATACAACGTAGATCGCCATGAAAGGGCAGGGCTTACGGAGCAAAGAGAGAGCAGACGACGGTCGAGGAGCGGCCGTGGCGTCAGGCGGAAATGGAATGCGGCGGTTCCCCTCCTTCGACGCTGCTGTGTCTGTGTCTGGTGTGTGTCTGCGCTGCTTTGTTAGCGTTCATTTGATCGGCTTGGTGCTATGGAGGGGAGAAGCGGGAGAGGGGGTGGGAAGTGAGTGGGAGGCGAGTGGGAGAAAAACAACAACAAAGGATGAACAAGACAGCTGCTTGGTCCGGTCTTAGTGGTGCGACGAGAGACTAGAGGGATGGGAGAGATGATAACGATCAGAAGGGCGGCGGGAACACACCAGGACGGCAATGTGCATCAGAGCAAGGTGGTGGCCGTCAATGAGACAAAAAATCGGCTGACATGAGCGACGCACATCCAGCGGGCGTGGAGGAGAGGACACGAGAGGGCGAGCATGTGAAGCGGGAAGCCCAACAGAGACGAGGCCAGAGAGACACTGAGGCCAGAGAAAGCGAACGGCCACACCAATTCTAGCGGTTGCTGTCGTGGCTCGAGGAAGAGCGAGAGAAATCCAATGGCCTCGGACCGGCAGCGTGACCAACTGGCGGGCGGCAGTGACCAATGGCAAGGGAGGAGGAGAGTGGGCGGAGGAGACAGCAGAGACGAGAGAGGAGAGGAGAGGAGAAAGGAATGTATGCAGGGTGCAGGAGAATGTGGTGTGAGTGGGAAGGCGAGAGCTGCAGCAGCTGCAGCGAGAGACAGGCGCGTGCCACATGCACGTTGAGGACGACGCAGAGGTGCGCATGTGAGAGCGTGACGCGTAGTCGCTGCGGCGAGGATGAGAAGATGAAGTTGTGAGGGAAAGATG
Organism: Ophiostoma angusticollis; assembly: GCA_019925545.1. Taxonomy (NCBI): domain Eukaryota; kingdom Fungi; phylum Ascomycota; class Sordariomycetes; order Ophiostomatales; family Ophiostomataceae; genus Ophiostoma; species Ophiostoma angusticollis. The sequence continues at coordinate 353,893 of JADHKL010000014.1, forward strand.
CGGAGATATGGGGAGATTGGTAGACGAGCGGAGACGGAGGAAAGACGGCGGTGAAGCCGGTACGAGGGGAAGCGCCGGTACGAGGGGAAGCCGGAGCGAGGGGACGAGCCGGAAAAGATAGCGAGAGGATAGATGCCCGGAAAAAGAGAGGCTCACCTAAGACCAAGAGATGGGCAGGCCACAGACGAGGGCGGCGAGGCCAATGGCAGACAAGAGAGAAAAACAGCAAAGGGTCGGTCGTGTCGACCATGAGATGTGGCAGGAACGACTGCCGTCGTGGTCGAAAGTGGTTAGGGCCAGCAGACGACGGCGGTTGATTCGCCAGATGCAGTTTCAGAGGGGACATGCAGCAGGTTGGGCACGGACAGAGCATTGGGTTGAGCTGACAGGCGCTGGAGCTTAGGAAAGCTTGAGGTCTCAGAACAGCGCAGCGGGAAGGAAGTGCAATCCGGACTTGACAGCGACAGCATTGCCTTCTTTGGCTCAATGGTTGGGTTATCACGCATTCACAGTTCATTGCATTCAACACCAAGCCCAGAAATGCCCAAACGCCCAACGTCACGGCAGTGAAAGGGACATGGATACTCCGTACTCAAAAAGTAAACCTTGGGGAAAAAAGCCCTGTCGTATCCTCAGGAAAGAAACGCAAAAAAGCTGCAAAAAAAACTGCCTCCACACGGAATCGAACCGTGAACCTTCGCATGACGTTTAGTGATACGAGTGCGACGCTCTACCATTAAGCCATAGAGGCCCGTTTATTTTTGATAGCGGTGGGTTAGTAAAACTTATAAACCACATGAAAGCGACATTGAAAGCAGGAAGACACTGATGAGAAAGAAAGTCTGAAGTGAAAGCGATAGTGAAAGCAAAAAGAAGAAATAGGAAAGAAGTAAAAGACATACTCTGAAAGAGCAGAGATATAAATAAAAGCATAGATGAACGACGACCACACACCGTCCTGGGCCAGTCCACACACGCATAGATGCATGCCCGTTAACTGAATACTGCTCGCCGCTTGTCTGAAAATCCAACCACAGCTTCAATACCTCAGCAGCACACCACAACGATGGCGTGTGGCTCGACTCGTGTGCCGCTGTTTCTGTCATTTCTTTATCCATCGTCGAGAATACTCTGCCGCTCCGGGTATGGAACACGGCGTACCTTGGCCGCGACGGCGGCAGCCCGACGACGACATTTCTCAGACATATCAAAAGCGTCAGAAGCATCAGAAGCTTTGGAAGCTTCAGTGGCAGAACGAGCAGCCGAGTCACTGCCAGAGTCCCGCCTCAACCCCGCGCCGGACGACTACGCAGCCACCAGCTTTGCGGACAAGGCGACGCTGACGGTGCATGCGGGCCGTGGCGGCGACGGCTGCGTCTCGTTTCTGCGCGACATGTTTATCCCCGACGGCCCAGCAAACGGCGGCGACGGCGGCCACGGCGGCAGCGTCTACATCCAAGCGGTGCCGGGCGAGACGTCGCTGCACAAGCTGGCACGGCGGCGCATCATGCGGGCCGGACGCGGCAAGCACGGCCAGGGCAGCGCGCGCAACGGGCAGCGCGGCGACGACCTGGTCATTAGCGTGCCCGTCGGCACAGTCGTCAGCGAGGTGAGCCGCGTCGACCCCATGGCGGAGGACGCCGTCGTGATGCGGGCGCGGGCGATTGCGCGCAAGCGGCGGGCGGAGGCCATGCGGGAGGAGGCCTTGCGGGTTGAGGCTATGCAGGCAAAGGCTCAGGCAGAGGGGGCCGACTACGAAGACAACATGGACAACGTCAAGGCCGCCGCCACCGAGGACGCATCACAGGCAAGCGCCGATGATGCCGCCGAGGCCGCGTGGCTGCGGCACAAGTGGGCAGTCTACCCGGCGCTGTCGCGGACAGAGGCGGGCAACCTGGCGTTCCCGCGCCTGCCGCGGCGCGACCGCATGCTGGCACAGCCGGCGGCACCCATCTACCTGGACCTATCGCGGCCGACGGTGCAGCCGGTCCTGCTGGCGGCGGGCGGACTGGGCGGTCTGGGCAACCCGCACTTTGTGTCGCGGCGCTTACCGCGGCCGCTGGTGGCGACGCGGGGCGAGGGCGCAGTGACGCTGACGCTGCAGCTCGAGCTCAAGCTGCTGGCCGACGTCGGACTGGTCGGGCTGCCCAATGCGGGCAAGAGCACGCTGCTGCGGGCCGTCAGCAACAGCCGCGCGCGCGTGGGCGCGTGGGCCTTTACCACGCTGCAGCCCAACATTGGCACCGTCGTGCTGGACAACAACCGCGGCCGGCCCGTGGTGGCGCTGCGGCAGAGAGAGGACGCGGACGATGAAGGCGTCACGTCCCGCACGCGCTTCACCATCGCCGACATTCCCGGACTCATCGAGGGTGCCCATCTGGACCGCGGTCTTGGCATTGAGTTTCTGCGCCACGTCGAGCGCGCCGGCGTGCTCGCCTTTGTCGTCGACCTGGGCGCCGGCAACGCCGTAGCCGCGCTCAAGGCACTCTGGAAGGAGGTCGGCCTGTACGCGCGGCTGCGCGAGGAGGAGGAGCAGCAGCGCACGCGCGAGGCCAGCATTGAGTGGCAGCCGGCCACGGGCGCTGTCATGCACGGCATCGTGCACACGTCTGCTGCCGACGGCCTTGCCTCGCCCGAGCTGGCCATCGCCGGCAAACCTTGGTTTGTCGTCGCTACGAAGGGCGACTTGCCCGGCGCCGAAGCCAATTTCGACCAGCTGCAGGCCTACCTGGCGCGCGTCGGCCGTGGTGACGAGAGCCATCCGAGCGGCGTCGACGGCGGCTGGACGCGGAACCTGGCTGCCATCCCTGTGAGTGCCATCCACGGCCACGGCGTCGAGCATGTTGTCCACTGGACAGTTGGCCTGTTGGACCTGTAGTATACGAAGTACCTGTACGACTACAATAAGAAGAAGGTACCTCGTAGTCGATGGTCTCTCGACGGCACCCAACGGACACACTTTTGACTACCGCAGCGCCACATCTACGGCACCTGTGCGCCTGTGTTCAGCCGCCCGACCAAGGCCGACATCATGCGCGCCGTCACCAACAAGATCGTCGCCAACCGCTGGCAAGGGGTCAACCCCGTGCGTCACTTGTCGTCGGCCTCGTCTACGTCGTCCGCGTCGCCATCGACGCCATGTCCGTCAAGGCCCGCGCCGGCGTACCCGGCATCTAACCGCGAAGGCCCGACGTTGGCGGTCCCGAGATTGAGCCGCCGGCGTGGGCCGGCGTGGTGCCGCTGTAGGAGCAACTGGGCAAACCGGTGGACGTGGGCCTGACGCCATGCGCGGCCGTGTCGGACAACCTGCGAACATACATAGCTGAGCGGAATTCAAGGAGGAGGCGTATGCGAAGAGCACAGCAAAGTAGAGGCATGCAGAGAAGCAGCTAAAGGCATATGTCAGGCGTTGAGGGCTACCGAACGACATTATCTGTCGGCTGAAATTTTTAGTTGACAACTGGATTGACAACTGGATTGACAACTGGATTGACAACTGGATTGACAACTGAGTTGACAACTGGATTGACAACTGGATTGACAACTGAGTTGACAACTGAGCTGACAACTGAGTTGACAACTGGATTGACAACTGGATTGACAACTGAGTTGACAACTGAGCTGACAAATGAGTTGACAACTAAATTGGCAACTGAGTTGACAACTAAATTGGCAACTGAGTTGACAACTAAATTGACAACTGAGCTGACAACTAAATTGACAACTGAGCTGACAACTGAGCTGACAGGTACCTACCTACCTACCTAGTTGACGACTCACAGCCGACTTAATTGACAACCAGTACTCCGTAGACACTCACAACTTCACAACAGACTAAACTTCTCATTGACCAAATTTGCCCATTGAAGTTTCCCTAGACACAACCACAGTCATATTTCTTTTGTCCATCCCTCCTGATCTATCCTTGGCAGAAGTCTTGTAATCCGTCCCCAACGTCAGGTCACACTTGCCACTCCTCGCTGTTCGAAAAGCGCAACAATGGCACTGAGTCCCATATACTCAGCAGCCAAAAGCGCTGTGCTCCCATAACAGTCTACCGCGTTCACGTTGGCTCTATGATTGAGTAGTTGTTTGACGACAGCCTCGTGCCCTCGAGCAGCAGCATTCATCAACGGCGTAACGCCATTTTTGTCCGCTGCGTTCACATCGGCGCCGTGGTCGAGCAGTTGTTTGACGACAGCCTCGTACCCTCCGTAAGCAGCAGCTATCAACGGCGTTTTGCCAGTCTCGCCCGCTGTGTTCACAACAGCGCCGTGGTCGAGCAGTTGTTTGACGACAGCCTCGTGCCCTCGAGCAGCAGCATTCATCAACGGCGTATTGCCATCTGTATCAGCTGTGTCCACATCAGCGCCGTGGTCGAGCAGTTGTTTGACGACAGCCTCGTACCCTCTGTAAGCAGCAGCTTTCATCAACGGCGTATCGCCAGTTTTGTCAGCTGCGTTCACATCAGCGCCGTGGTCGAGCAGTTGTTTGACGACAGCCTCGTACCCTCTGTAAGCAGCAGCTATCAACGGCGTATTGCCATTTTCGCGCGTTGTGTTCACATCGGCGCCGTGGTCGAGCAGTTGTTTGACGACAGCCTCGTACCCTCCGACAGCAGCTTTCATCAACGGCGTATTGCTATCTGTATCAGCTGTGTCCACAACAGCGCCGTGGTCGAGCAGTTGTTGAACGACAGCCCCGTGCCCTCGACGAGCAGCACATGTCAACGGCGTATGGCCAGTTTTGCCAGCTGCGTTCACATCAGCGCCGTGGTCGAGTAGATGTTTGACGACAGCCTCGTACCCTCTGTAAGCAGCATTCATCAACGGCGTATTGCCATCTGTATCAGTTGTGTCCACAACAGCGCCGTGGTCGAGCAGTTGTTTGACGACAGCCTCGTGCCCTCGAGCAGCAGCATTCATCAACGGCGTATTGCCATCTGTATCAGCTGTGTCCACAACAGCGCCGTGGTCGAGCAGTTGTTTGACGACAGCCTCGTGCCCTCGAGCAGCAGCATTCATCAACGGCGTATTGCCATCTGTATCAGCTGCGTTCACATCAGCGCCGTGGTCGAGTAGATGTTTGACGACAGCCTCGTACCCTCCAACAGCAGCTACCATCAACGGCGTATGGCCAGTTTTGCCAGCTGCGTTCACACCAGCGCCGTGGTCGAGTAGATGTTTGACGACAGCCTCGTACCCTCCAACAGCAGCTACCATCAACGGCGTAATGCCAGTTTCGCGCGCTGTGTTCACATCGGCGCCGTGGTCGAGCAGTTGTTTGACGACAGCCTCGTACCCTCCGACAGCAGCATTCATCAACGGCGTATTGCCATCTGTATCAGCTGTGTCCACAACAGCGCCGTGGTCGAGCAGTTGTTTGACGACAGCCTCGTACCCTCCGACAGCAGCTACCATCAACGGCGTATCGCCAGTTTTGTCAGCTGCGTTCACATCAGCGTCGTGGTCGAGTAGTTGTTGAACAATGACCCCGTGCCCTAGAGCAGCAGCTACCATCAACGGCGTGAATCCTTTTACGTCAGCGGCGTTCACGTCGGCGGCGCCATGGTCGATCATCTGCGCCACAACAGACACGTGTCCAACGAAAGACGCTGTTAAAAGTGGATTGGAAGCTCCTTCGATGATGTGTTTATAAAACCCGAGCGCATTGCTCCACTTTGGAAGAAGCGACTTTGACGAATGCAGCTTCAGGGCGAGGGGTAAGAGTTCGTGCTCGTCTACGGTACCAATATTCCGAAAATGGCTAAACCAATTGTTGGCTGAGTACTGGAGCAGCGGTTGCAGATTATCCTCATCTGAATGATCATCTGAATCATCTGAATCATCTGAATGATGATCGTTGTCCATGATGAGATACAACATGCAGAGCTTGGCAAGCGACTTGTGCGCGTCGCACAAGCTGATAGATTTTTCCCAGGGCGGGCTAGATGGTGTTGAATGCAGATCTGTGGCGAGAAGAAATTCCCGAGCCGTTTGGTGCAGGAAAAAGATTTTGCCTTGGTAGACAGAGACAAATAGTCCGCACATATCTCGGAGGCGTTGTTCGAAGTGATTGCTGTCCTCTAGGTCGATATCACAAACTCGACGGGAAGATACCGTCTCGTTGATGGTGTCGTCCATGCTCACGGCAACGTTCATCTCACGCAGCGTCAGTGGCCGAGCCGCGGCCAAGATAATGCACAAGATCTTCCGGACAACGGCGTGTTCATTTGACCTGCTGAGAATCCGTTCGTACGCTTCGTTGACTGTCGTCGGTAGCGTGGCAAGGACCGCATCCACGCCTTTTACTGTGTGCTTCAGCCTTTTCGTCTTGAGGTAGTCGAACACCAGGTATACCCAAAGGTATGTGCGGTTGTCGACAGCCAAAAGTTTGTCTTTCAAATGGTCACTGATTTTGTCTTTCAGAGACTGGGATTTCGCGAGCTGCGTGATTCGGTGCTCGATGACAAGGCTGACTTCGCGGCCGATGGCCTCGGAACTGTGCTCGCCGGGAATGTGA